>BJBW01000099.1:96688-124929 GCA_004320125.1 Scolopax mira | reverse complement strand
AAAAAAAAAAAAGAAAGCCATAAAACCCACTTAAAAGTTGCAGTAGCACTACTATATCATGAAGGAACAATGTTGACATAAAAACTGGCATATCATACCCACATCATCTACCTTTCAAGTGTCTAAGACAGGCAGGCAGTCTTCTTGTCTAACTCTATGCAGCATTAAATGTATGTTACAAATGCCCTTCAAAGGAATCTCCTTCCACTGTTACAGAAGAATCCTGTCAAAGGTTCAAGATGAAAAGATGTGAATGTCCTAATAAGCTTTTACTGTGTTTGCTAGTTATTCCCCAACAGTATTTAGTTTCTCCATTCATATTATCTCTAATAGATTTTTTTTTTTTTTTACTTACTGCATTAAATTATTTCTTACAGGTTATTAAAGTCCAAGCCTCTTAGGAATACCATTTTTTCTTATGAAATTTAGGGTACTTATCCTCATACAATCATGTAATTTACTTTCATACCACTTGCTAATAATATTAGCAATAAATTTTAGCTTTTTGTGCTATGTTGCTTTCCCACCATGTAAAGAGTTTCCCTGAATTCCTCGATAATAGCATCTTATACCCACTGTATCCTACTAGGCAAATGCTCAGCAGGAAATGGAGGTGAAGACTGGAGTTTGTGTGTGTATTTTGGAACCCCCTTCTGTTTCCAAACAAATTCAGCTTCACCTGTTACAACCTGTCCTCCTCCACCCTCAGTAGTTTCATTACAAAGAGCTGGAGATTTCAATGATGGCTGTCCTTGTCCAAGTTCAAAATTCATAATAAGGGAATCAACCAGAGAGTCCAGTTCATCCAAGTCCATAAAAGGTATGGGTGTTTTCTGGGTAGGATTGTTTGCAGAAGTAGAAGACAAAGCAAATAGACTGAAATAGTTGTTAAAATATCCAGCTATGATACAAATATTTTCTACAAAGCTCTTGAGAGGGCTTGTGTTTGTGTATGACCCTATGAAAAACAAAAGAAAAATCAAATGCAGTGTTTTGCAGTGAGAGATCAAGTAGCCTGCCCTCCCTCTTGCTTTACAGGTCTCCTGTAGTCCACAGGTTACTATCAAGACCAACAATAACCCAATTAAATACCTTGTAATGTAGAAGAAACGATTTGACAGACTTCAGCTAGGCACTGCTCCAATTCCAAATATTTCACAGCAATCTTAGCGCTTTTCTTTATTTCCTGATTTAGAGATTCTCCTTCTGGTAACAGAGATTTTATTTCTTTCTGTATTAACAAAGAGCAATTTTAAAAAACCTGAATATACGATTGTATGTTTACTATTAAATATGTCTAATACAGATTCAGGCACATAAAACAGGTTTAATGTTGAAACACAAAGTGAAAGCGATGCCAAGTCACAAAACATAAGATAACTCCAAAGATAATTTCATGAGAAAAAAAAAAAAAGCAAATGGTTTGGCTCTTAGAAGACAAATTAAATCATCTACCTTAGCTTTAAATTCAAAATATCAATAACTATGGCCATAAACTACTGCAGCAGTTATAATAGAATTACACTAGCATTACTGAACTTGAGGCTTTCAACTTAAAAGAAAACAAACCAGGTGGCTAGACCGTTCATGATAAGCACAAAAAGAAGGTAGGTAAAAATACAGGTACCTTCAGAAATATTTTAAGTAAAATCAAAATCAAATAGTTTTAAGTGAAATGCAGCAGCCAGAAAAGTTAGAATGCCAATCACAAGAATACCACTAAGATAGGAAGTGTTATCATGCAATCATAAACATACAGAAGGTAGTTTTAACTCTTCTTTGTTAAATGCATCCTTTAAATTTAACCCCCGGCTTCAAAGTACACATTTTGCAAAAATTTCTCTTACCTTTCTGCAATAAGAGATGTTATTTTCAAGGAATCTGGCTAATGCCACAACATTGTCCTTTAATTGATTTTGAATCTACAAAGAAACTTTTCATTATATTGTAAACTTGATTCAAGACAAAGAAGCACATGAATATTTTAGAAGGATAACAATGAACACTGGCATACTACTGAGAAAAATACTCAAAAGCAGAAGTACGTTACGGTTTTCTGCAACATAACATTTTGTTTGAAAACTTGTGTTAACTGGTAGAAAGCATTAACTCTATCTTCAAGGTTTTTAATAACCCCTTTAACACAGGAGAATCAAATGAGCAAATGTAAGCATTCGCTTAAGAAAGGCTGTCCTGCCATTTTCGTGTCACTGCCATTCTAAGGAGCAAGGGTGATCTTTAAGCTCATGCCCTGGTGTTATCTCCCTGACTTCACATTAGTTCCACCAACACCAAGCATATACAGAGATCCCACAGATACATCGGAATCTGCTGCAAGGGAACAGCATTATCTGGAAAGCAGATTCCTCAATTCCTTTTGCTGGATACATGAAGCACTCAGGAGTTCAGCAAGCAGAGAGGAACATAACAGATTTCAGACAATTTCACTATTATCTGTAGGATTAAGAATGACAACAGTGAAAACCAGATTAGGAAGAACTTTTTGATTCCTTGAGACAAGCAATTTGTCACTCCTCTCCAACTGATTTGAACCTTTTATCCCAGGTCATATATTGCAGATTTTGAGCAGTAACAAATTCTGCAGTAATAAGTGTTTTATATATTCCAACTCATTAAGGATATTTTCTTACTGGCCACAGTTCAGCAAATTTCTCTACTTTGAGGAAAAAGAACAAAAATAAAAAACACACAAGGCAGGAGACAGGATTTCTCAGACATAGGTAAACTGCCACCTTTGGCCTTGCATACTATCTGTACAAAACATACTTATTCAGAGGAGAAGTGGTAGAACAAGCCTATATATCCCAACACTGAAAAGAAACATGTACACTATCTATACCTAATACCTGGCAAAGGAACATGTCAATCTTTCCAAAGTATTTCTTTCTAATTCAGCCAGGTTTTCTGTCAAAATGGCTCACCCACTAAGGAAGTGGCATATTTCTAAGGGATACTCTAGCTAGCCTACTGGAATTTTCATACAGTTGCAGAAATATTTTTATCTATTGTGTTTATTCTTTGTACTTTATTCTCTACTTTATCTCCCTATAGTATCATCTTTGTCACAAGTTGTCATCTAAGCATAATAAGAGCACAAAATAACAGGTTGTAGCTTAAAAAAAAGGACCTCCAGGCTAAAAAAACCCAAACCCTATATAACCCACTACTGAATTCAGCATATGATGTGGTCTTTCTGCTTTAAGTGTCAAAATATGCTAGACACACCAGTAATAATATGTTTCTTTCAAGAAAGAGCAATTCCTCCACAGAATAACTCTGGCTTCAGTTCACCGGAGGAAAAAACAACCCCAAACCTATTCAATTTGATAAAATATATCTGCTAAACTGAAGGGAGGGGGAAGTATCACACATCTGTTTATTAGTAGTAGGCAATTGGAATATGTCTTCTTAAAATTACAAAAATAATCGAGGTCATTATGAGAGAGAAAACATTCCCATTGATGTAATTCCTTTTCATATTACAATAAATTTGGAAGGTGACAGGAACAACTAATTAATAGAATATAAATAATTTGCTGTAACTTTCCTATAAAGTTTAATAAAGAAGTGCTGAAATTATAATACCTTTGCTGGTTATCAACCTGTAAAGTATTTGAAGGTCAGTTATGATTTCTGTGAATGACACAAAATCAAAGAGAACACTTCTAACCTCTGTGCTATTAAATAGTCAACCAATTTCCCCCTAAATTGATGGAAGTGTTTCAGCATGTCCCAAGCGTTAAGCCCTTAAGAAGATCAGCTCTTAAAAGAAAACACTGAACTATTTAAATAAATAAATTCTTAGATAGCATGCTGTTTGGGACTAGGACTGTAAGAGCAATGTATGACAAAATGAAGTCTTCAAACTTTCTAATAATCTTTGTGTCAAAAACCATGAGTGTAGTAATAGCAGAGGTGATTACTATTATCAGTATAAAATTCAGGATATTTCAGGATAATTAAGTGTTACATAATAAATATGCCATCTTTTTACAAAATAAACTTCACAGTAGTATGCAGAATAAAAGGTCCACTTGCTCCTTTGAGCCAGTTTTCATATACTCTCCCTCTCTTTCATGGTTGCACTGTGAAATTTTACACAAAATACCCTCCAGTGCACAGAGAAATCATTCTAAATAAAACGCACTTAAATATTCAGTCTACATACAGGTGAAAGGCTAAACCCTGTAAAAAATTCTGCAAGACTGTAGTCAATATTCCCATTTACTACCCATTTCAAACCTCCATTACCATTCATAACTGTATTCCTACTATAAACTTTCTAAGAAGAATTGATGGAAAACAAAATGATATAATCAAGTGCCTCTAAGATACAATAGTAGTGTATAATCTTATTTTCATCTCACCTTATTTTGTGGATATTGTTTCACAAGCTCTTTCTGCACCATTCTTGCTTTTTCCTGTACAGTATCAATGAGAAACTCCAGTCCCGAGCCTACTCCATCATAAACAGCAAGTAGAAAGTCCTTTTAAAATAAAGGTTCAAAACATAATGATTACAGGAATTTATATTCCCTTGAATTAAAACAGATTTTCTGTAACGGGCTAGAAATGTAATTTTGTTTTGAGTAAGTTGTTCAGTGCTGGTCTATTCAGTAACATGTCATTCCATGGGGGCTCATCACTTTAACCTCCTTTTCCTAACTTTCTTCAGATGTCTGAAAATTTTATGTGGTACTTAATCACATATAACTGAAACAAGTATTGAATTTCAGTTAAATAAGCAGACTTGCACAATCTTAGTGCAGATAGAATCCTAAAAGTACAGTATTTCTTTCTCTTTATAGATGGAAGTTATACAGATTTAAAAGTGTGGGCTTTTTAAGAAAAAAAAATTTCAAGGCTATTGACATATTCAAGGGCATTAACACAATTTTCACCATAAAAATGAAGTATTATAAAAACTCTGAAAACTCTTTATTCGACTGATCAAACTGTTGTACGTAACACTGCTCCTGAGCACAGTTACTGAAAACCAATGTGATGTCAACATTACAATTACTATTTCTAACTGCTACATCTGATAAACATTTTTTTCACCTGTAGACAAGACGCAGGAACATTGTTCTCTTCAGAAAAAGAAATATCAGCTCTTGTGACCACTGCCAAGTGTCCTATGCATTTCATTGTTTGTTTTATTGTTTGGTTTATTTTGCTCCATGCTTCTGTTACCATGGAGGATATATCTGAAGAACATCCCTGAGAAAGAAAGGCATATTATCCACTGAAGCTAGAAAGCATCTCAGGTCAAAGTGTACATGCTTTGTGGAATGCAAGAGCGCAGCATGCAATGGCTTCGGGCATTTTCAGCTTCACATCTTGCTTCTTCCAATAGCTTACCTGCCTCGGCTAAAAGACCATACCTCACACCACAGAGAAGAATGGTATCATTATAATTACACAGTTACAAAAAAAAGTTATTCTTCAGAAGGCTGTAGCATGAACAAGTTATATTTACTGACCACTCATTTATAAACATATAAACAGCAGCACTTCAATTTAAACTAGCATTTGCTCTTATCACTGTATGTTTTATTTTCCTTTTTTATGTTTAAGAACCTACACTCTTGTCAGGACCTGAGCACAGAATGGTCTACGTTACTCTGAACTAGCAAATGGAAGTACCAGTTTAGCCAACAAAAAAAGTACCCTTTGCTGTTCATCTCCCTTAGGTGTGTCTATTTGCCATTGCACACGCTGGACATTTAAGAGTTTTTAACAAGTCTGTAGCAAATATTGCATTAATGTACTGAACTCCTATTCACAGATGAATTCTTTAACACACTTTACCTGCAACAGTAACTGTAAATAGCCTCCCAAGTTCTTTACTTCCTGTTTTATTTCTTCTTCAACTTTTATAGATCCAGGGCACTTTTGGACATTGTTAAGCCAGAGCTTGGTTAGAAGCACAAGCTGGTCAAAAGCAGAGATAATTCTGATGCTGTAGGATCGAGCAGCATGGTCAAGAGCAAAAACTACAAGAGAAAGAGATCTATCAGAAAGTCTGCTTTGCATATGAAAGTAGGAATGTTAATTCTTCTGACAGGCAAATATATGAATGCTTGTGCATCTGAAAGACAAGTCATTACTAATGTTTGCTTTAAGCTGTTATGAAAGTGAGACTTACAGTTTTCTTTACATTCTTCATCTTGCTGTTCATATGCTTTGGAAATGGCAGAAACTCCAGAGAAAACGATAAATAAATTAGTTAGGAGACTATCTGGTATGTTCTTTCCTCCTTCCTGATTCTGTTCCAGTAAATCTAAAGCTGAACTTATAGATTCTTTGCAAATTCCAGGAAGAAACGATTCAGAAAAGCTTGGGCATATGCTGGACTTATTCTGTGAACCTGTATGATGTAAAAGAAAAACATATATGCAAGAAACTCTTCATCGGAGTAAGAAGTCAGTGTGTCTTTGTAATAACTATTACATATTGCTTCTTCAGCAATCTCCAACTACTCGACACAGCAAGTCAGAAAAAACACTTATACAACATTCTACATAGTTTCTAGATTCAGTTAGTACAAAATCCATAATGAAATTCTTTAATATGAATATGATTGTTGATGTTTCAACAATCAAACCTACAGAGAGACAGAAAAGAACAAAATCCAACCAAATCTAAAACAACTGAATACGTAAAAATATTTGGAAGACCGAAGCATTTAGTATTCAGAAAAAATATTAAAAAAAAGCTTGGGAGAACCTGTGTAGTTGAATAAATAGCAAAACTCAAACAAAAAAAAGACTTCAAATTATTATATCAAGATTCAGCCTCCAGCAATTTCTTACATGAAGTATCATCTTTCTCCATTTAACCCACATAGTTAAGCAAAGTAGTGTTTTAGGTAAATTTCTTAAATAAGGGTCATGGTTGCTGGTCAGGAAGTGTTTGCCCTACGAAAGCACAGTCAAAATTTTAAAAAGCCCTATTGTTAACAGCTTAACACCATAAGATGTGTTATTGATGTTGAAGATATTGAAAACAGTGTATTTCGCATTTAGCTTTCCAACTAACACTTTTTTTTTTTTTACAACTATTTGAAATGCATATGTTTTATACACATAGTAGTTTCAAGTTCTCAGTATGAAATGAACTGTGTTGTCTCCTATAGTATACCTGATATATAGGAAGCCTGTATATTCCGAATTGGTTGCAATTTTATCTCTGACAAACATCCAGAAATTCTCCTGTTCTTCATGAAACTTCTACTTCTATGAAAGGATGATAGAGTGAAAACATAAAGAAACTTTAATAAAGAATCTTTCTCCCCACACCCACAAATATTCAACAGACAGTTCAACAAATATTAACAGACATCAGGCAAACAAAACAAACATCTATTTTTAATTATGGAACCCAAAACCTAAACCAGAGTGAAAGCAAGACAAGCCCATAGAATGAATCCTACTGACTTTCTTCAGGCTCTTGGTAATATGCCAGGATCTTCATTCCACATTCTCATTTTTAAGCTACTGTTTTATTACTGGATTACTATTATCCAGAACTTGCAACAAAGCATAGTTCTTTCCTACCTCCTGAGACCACAGAAAGCAAACACGTTGGCTTTTTTTGATCTCGTTGCTGGACAGACTGAACTGCTTTTGAAAAGCCAGATAGGAGGGCTTTTCTTCTTGGTAGAAGGCAGATGTTCTGTAAAGTTCCCCACTATCAGTTAGAGAAGCTAACTTAGCTTTTCTGGCCTGGCTGTGGGTGCTTAGCTGTCAGTGCTGAAGACCAGCTCTTGGTAAGAGAGTTGTTTGAGAAGCCTCAGCCAGCCTTGGAGCTGTTAAAGAAACAGCTGGAAGAAGACTTAGTAGGGGTTCCCTAACTTTTATGGGGGCTGCATTTAAGATGAGTCTCCTGTCCTTGGTCCTGCCTGACTTACACTGCAGTTGTGTTGTAACCACGCCTGTGGCGTCATGTACACCATCGATCTGGACCTGCAAACTTGACTTCCCAGCTTGACCTGGGACCTTGATGGTCATGCCAGGTTAACCCTGCCAGCTGTCCCTGGATCTAATCCTGACTCATTGAGCCAATTTCTCATCTTAAACTCAGTCCTACCTCATCATTACATACTCACCTGTGGATCTGCACTGTTGGCTGACCCTGGTCACCATCACCAGACCTACTCTGCTCACCTCATTTATATACTGTGGAGCTAAACTTCCTTTCCCCAAAGGCACTGCCCCGTCTACTCTGTTGTCATGTTCAGCCCCAAACTGCCCTTCCCTTTTGGAACAGCCTGTCCTTTTACACACCCTCACACTACACATCAGGAGGATCAAAAAAAAAAAGTACCACAAGGAATTCAATTTATTTCATGAGTATAATCGATTGACATCAGTTAACTGCTGTCAATGCCAATTTCCCTTTTCTAGTACCTTCAGTTCAGCTTTTATGCTTGCATTTTTAAACAGGCAGAACAAAAACAAATACACTTCTGAGATTCAAGAAGACACATAATAATACTGTCCAGAAGGCAACATCAGACAAAAAGTATTCCAACTTTATTCTGTCATTAAAACAGTATTTCAACTAAAAATAAAGAAACTCTTTATCCATTGCATTCTTTTCGGCTAACTTTTGTTTACCTGGAATGGTCAGGAAACCAATTCCAAAACTTAGTTAGATAAACTGACCTGCTTTACAGCAGAATAACAATAATCATATAAGCTGCAACCCACCAGCAAAGCTGTAATTAAGGATCTGTTAGCATTTCCTTTGCAACCTTCAACTTACAGAAGTTAAGAATTCATTTAAAAATATTGCTCCAAGGCTAGAACTTCAAATACATGGTCCCAGACCGGCTGCAATTTATTTCTTAAAAACAATGCTTTCATATTATCTAACTGTGAATAAACCATTAAAAACCAGACATTTCACTCTGCACTGATGATCTCTAGATACATGGTTTAGAAAGCCAAGACAACTTTTGACAAAAAATACTTCTGGGTTTGGAGGATCTTTTGTTCCTATTTCTTGTCAATGATGAAAGATAAAAGAATGAATGAACAGAACTACTCATCTGTTGGCACAGGGTATAGGTAAGTAAGGATGGAAATAGATGACCAAGTGTCTATTTAAAAACCTCTTGTGTTACTAATTAAATATGCATATATAACCTCTGCAGGTTAATTTAAAGTCCTGTGATACAGACAAATGTATCAATTTCTGAGATACCTTTCTGAAGTAATTGGGAACAGCCTTCAGTTACCTCCAGCTGGTTGCCAATAGTCATACAGAAAAATTTTCTGGCATTGATCAGTCATACATTACATATATGCCATGCCTGACCTCAGAAACATGGTTTAATCTGCCAAACTCCTTTAGTGAGTATGCAACTTTTATTAGCAGCATATTGCATACTAACACACATTTCCTAAGTCAAACCAGTAAAGCATAGTAAGCTAACACATTTAGTTTCAATTTTTCCCTGTCTTCACAAATTTATACATAAAACTTTTCATTCCATTTCTAAGTTTGACATTGTAATAAGGTAAAAGAAGAATTAATAAGTAAAAGACTACATTACTGGCACAGAACCATATCTGGATAATTACACAGATCATTTTTTTATTTGTTTTAAGGGTAGATTAAAAATTAGTATCACCTTCTTCTGGAAAGAGAGGAAACTGAGGCATCTGAAAGGTCAGGTTCCCACTCATCAGCAGGGTCATAAAATACATCAGCAGCTTTATTGCTATCATGAGTCTGAATAAAAAAAGAAGATACAGGGGAGGAGGGGAGTTAAACAGAAATAGAGTGAGAACCACAGGAACCACCATCTACCTTTAAGCAATCACAAAGATTTTAGAAGATGATTATGGGGATTTTTGTGGATACAGAATCAAATGTAGGTGCTGCTAGCACTTCTCCCATTCTTCTACTTTATATCTTCCTTTTCAATACAGAAGATAGTACAATATGCTCCGAAATAAAGTACTGCGCATCTAGAGAGTTGCAGTACAAAAATACCCAATTTGTCCAATTAAAAACAATTGAATTAGAAAAAGGGATTAACACCTTAATTGTCAGTTTATTAAAGAAAAAGTGATAAAAAATGCCTTTAAAAATTCCCATTGAAGAACCTAAAGCACATACAGATGAAAACAACCAGTAGCAAATTAACTTACCAGAATTGAATGAAAATAGATGATAGAAGATAGCAGTGAAAATTCAAGCAATACCTTTAAAAGGTCTAGTTTTCCTCTAGAACAGATAAACAATTGAACAGCCAGAAGAACCACAAAGCAGTCCTTGTTTTACTACTTTACACTGTACACAAAATTACCTGAATAAAGTCATTGATTTCTGTGAGATGGACAAGTGTGTGTACATGTGTTTAATAAAAAAAACCATCAGATGTCTCGGTGTTCAAGACGACAAACAAAAAATTCCCAAGATTTTCTTCCTGTATGATTATAAAAATATTATCTTTGACAAAACATTACTTATGTTTTTTTCTTCAGTAGTTACTGACCTCATAGAGTTCCTTCATTGCTGCTAGCTTGCATTCAAATTTCTCCAGGCTCCAGTAAGTTGCTATTCCTAGTTTAAGGTTACGAACCTGCACCTGAACAGAAGATACTGTTCCCGTTTTATCATCAATTTTGTCGTGCCTAAGAATACAGAAAGTTTAAAAAGAGAAAAACAAAAAACATTATTCATATTGCAAAAATAAATAAGGTGCTTGTCTATCTACAAGGTGTAGATAGAATTATACAGAGAATAAAAAATTCCGTTACCAACACAGACAATGCTTGAGACATCATATATCTTTACCAAGCATAGTCATTGAAATTATTTTTATGTAAAGGATAAAAGGAATCTCTGCATTCAGAGACAGAAATAGTTAATAACATACAAGTTCCTGGCTTGCAAGAAACTCAGGACCAAATATATGCTACAAAATTCTACTGTCAGAGTTCGTGTTGAAGGATGTGAAAAAACATCATCTGAAAAATATAGTAACACATACATCTATTAGAAAGTCTGGGCTTGCCTGCATTTACTGTAGCATTTTTTGAAATGCTAGATCTGTACTAATATATCTCTGCACACACTAAGAACACGTGACCAAGATACAGGTCCACTTCCAGAACTCTCTTCAGCTATGACGAGCAAGTAGCATGGCACAGTGAGAGATCTGTGGAGCAAAACTCAACAACCACTATTTGCATGTTCAGAGGTTTTTACTTTGAACTACTTCTGTTGTGGTCCAGTGAACTGAGCACCTCCGAGAGGCTGGCACATACTCCTCAGTTTAGTTTTGCCCAAAAGGAATGCAGTTAGTGTGTTTTAGGACCAATTTAATAGTGAACCAGAGCAGGATGGACACGGGCATCAGAAGATTCACCTCCAAAGCACACTCATTCCAAAATTAATTGTTTGTAGACATACCTTCAAAGACGTATATAAAATTCAAATTTGGAAATCACATTTCAAACTAATAAGAATAAACTACACACTTCACTAAAGGTAGTTTGGAAAAGTAATTTGTCATATTCAATTTAACAAAACTGTTAAAAGAAAAACAGAGCGCTCACTTGCACATCCAGAATCCAGCCCTCAATTTATATATATACACACACATATTATATATACCACCTTATAATTAACTAACTCAGCTACTCACCTGTAGAAAACAGTGTTTTGCCCTAATTCATTACTAATGGTGTTGGCCTCTTTGATCATCACAGAGAGTTTCAGAGAATTCCAGGTAAGTGGAACTAAAGAAGAATATAGCACATAGTGATTAAATGGATCAAACAATGTGATGCAACAACTCCAGGGTTAAAAAAAAAAAAAAAAATTTGAATGGAATTTAGCCAAAAATAGTTCCCTGAATTCCCAATACATTACAAAACACATTAAAGAAGTGTTAGAAGAAGAGAAAAAGTTTCTGGATCCATATCCACTAAATCCAAGTCCATCAAACAAAACAAAAGTCAGCATTGCCCTTGCAACATTATGTATATACATACTAGTCATAGTTTTATTTCCACTTCCACGATTCTTCTGAAGATTATGTATTTCTTCAGCGATCTTCTGCTTCTCAGTTTCCAGAGCTTCAAGTATCTTTGCATGACGAATAGTATGGTCTTCCAGAGCCTGGAGGAAAGAGCGGGAAAAGAAATGAAAAAAAAATCCAAAACTCTTAATGCTGTTTATTTAAGCCAATTTTTAGTTGCTGTCATTATGGATTCTGAGAACAGAATGAAATTTATAATGGACACCTGCCATATCGATATGAAACCCTTTACGTTCAAACTTTTGACAGTTTGCTGGTTTTGCTTAGATATTGACATGCTTTAAAAACTGGAATTAAGAAGAACCAGCTTTAAAAGAAAGTCAGATTTGACTTGCAAATGTATATTTGACTGCTGCAACAAATATGACACATGAGCACCAGCGAAAAATCAATCGTTACTTACAATAATGCTTAGAGCCATAACTTTTAGCACAGGCAATGATTGCTTGTTTCGTACATAAACAAAAAAGTCCACGTTATGTAAGAAATAAGGTCAGCATTAGTTTATTCACACTGTTTTTTTTGTCTTTTGCATAAGATCAAATAAAAAAAAAACAAAACAAACTTCAGAAAGCACAGTGATTAAAAAAAAGCAGCAGCCTTTTAAGTTACCTGCTTGGTAGCTAAGGTCTCCATTTCTAAACGTTTCTTATTGAAGCGTAGTTCTAGCTCAAGATTTTGCTTTGCCTTCTCTAGCTCCTGTATTTTAGTTGCAGCTTTTTGGTTATTCAATTCTTGGATTTGTTTCTTACGAGATTCTTCTCTCTAATAGAAGAAGGGACAGATAAGAGGCATTTCTGATCCAGCCCGTGGGCATATATTAAAATTTATTTTCACTTCAATACATTTAAAACACAAAGTCTCTGTGGACTACTCAGCCAGTGTCAGCAATGAAAGGTTATATCCCAGTTCACAAACCCCACATTATGTTTTTCATAGCCCATTTAAGAAATAACATACTCCATCATTATTATTGTTATACCATGAGGTGCTATTCTATGTAGACATACATATAGTAAAAATATTTAGAAGACTAACAGAGCAGCATGCAAGCTTGGAAGAAAAAAGCCATATTAACTAAAACACTATAGTAATTTAAGAGTTTTATAGAACAAGTTACATTTTGTAGGGATTTTTCTTCATGTAGAAGGTACACTCTCATCAAATTCACACTGGATTAACATATTAGTTCTTTGCTAATGCTATAAACCAAAATGCCTAGAATTATGAAATTTCAAAGGGGATACCTATTTTGTAACTTCTTGTGTTAGTTAAAAAAAAACCAAACAAAAAAACAACCCAACAGCAATAAGGAAAGAAAAATAAATTATGATTACTATTTCCTAAGACACTGTTACAACATGCAAACCCAAAAAAACCCACCTCAACCAAAAAGGACAAACAAAGAGAAACTCCATAATACAGCTTCTGTCTTATTGATATGATTGATGTAATGATGCAATAGCAACTTACCACTTCTGCTTCCAGCGATTTTATTTTGCTTTCATAAGCTTCTTTTTGCGAGGTCAGTTCTTGCTGAACCATCTCTTTTGCAATTTGGACACTTTGCATCATTTCTTCCTTGGCTTTGAGTCGTGCCTCTTCAATTTCTGATTCAAGCCTATAAAAGTGGAAGTATCATATATTTCAAATGCTGGCTTTAATCTCTTACAGGCTGCATAGAGAGTATAAATATTTTCTTCTATCATGACAGGACCCTCAAATTTAACATTAAAAATAAAAGGGTTTATTTTGTTGGCTTTTTTACAAACAACTTTAGGCTTTACTTAGATATTTCTTATTTCATATGGAAAACGTGAGGATGGAAGACATTCCAGAACTTTTAAGTCTACTGGATTTCCTTATTTATTTTATTGTGCAGCTTTCACAAAAATGAGAACTGTAATACAAACTCTCTAAATCACATTAAGATGCAGACAAGTAAGTTTTAAGTCAGTGACTCTTGCAGTTTAGTAACTCCCAAGAATGAAGTAAGTACAAGTAGCACTTTACTGTCTCTCAAATTCTAGATCATCACTGAAGACTGAGTTGTAGCTTTGGATTCTTCTCATTTTCCACAAGGTTTTTTTTTTTTTCCAGGCTTTAAATCTCTCTAAAACATCATCAATTTCAGACTCATTATGTGCTTGGAGAGAAATGTAATGGAAGAAATACACTACCCTGGGGACCCCTGGAGCCCAGTGTTTCTTCAATTCTTTCAATTCAATTTCTTCGATGTGGTCTACATTCTTGAAAGCTGGACTGGATTGTGATCACCTCTTATAGGTCTACATTAATTTCAACTAAGTATGGGACTTACATTTCCATTATAAATGGAGTTAACAATAACCTTGCTACTTTTCCCACTTTCCCTTATTGTGAAATTATTAATAATTTTAAGTTTCTTATTTCTTAAACCTATTGCACAGTTGCATTAACAACCATTTATTATTCAAACAAGAAGATACAACACTTACTGTGCTCTCTGTGCAATAAGCAGCTCATTCTTTGCAAATTCAAAATCTTTTGGACCATCATGCAAAAGAGTAGTTCCACAAGACGGTTTTTTAATGTTCTGAACTTCTACTGGATGATTAAACCTGAAATAATGGTCTCCCCCCAGGACCACTCGATCACCCTATTGGGAAATGGGGAAAAAAACCAAGTTTGTTCTATAACTTTTAGGTTTATATGCAAATTCACAGCGTTTAAAACATAACAGATAGGGCTAGAAATCCAAGAGAAAGAGACAAATATTTACAGTTTCCGAGCCTTCTAAGGAAGCCTGCAGCAGGAAGCTATAATATAAACAAAACTAAAAAATACACACGTGTACATATTACTCTTACCAAATCACTTACTTACATGATGCAGAACTGTTGGGTCTGAAATGCATTTTCCATTTATGTATGTCTTTGCATCTCTCAGTGGGATAATACTCACTTTGCCAACAGCATTTTTTATAACACTGAAAACAAGAAACATTTGGGATAACTATACAGTGGCTTATGTTAGTTGCAAATGATGTTTCTTAAAGGACTAAAAAGTCATGCTTTAAATAGAGTCCTGTTACTGTTTTTCCATATATGGATCGTCTTCATACTATTTAGTTACAACATAATAATGAATAACTGACAACTTATATTTTGGAAGAGAATCGATATTTAAATCCAAGAAAAATCCACTGCTAAAAAATTGTCCCAATACCCTGTCATCTGAGCATTTCTTTGATAACATTTAATTTCCCAATATATTCACATCTTTCGTGTTTTTCATAATTGATTAGTTAACTTTCTTCCAGTATTTTGTCTAGGATCAATTGCATAGAACATTTAAACATTATTCTTCAATATGGCTAAATTACTCCCTAGTTTTAAGCAAAAATTGTCAGGGCTTTTCCATGGAACTTAACGTAGTAGAGTTATGAGACAGCATTTGATCAGCTCTTTCTCCAGCATTTCTGCATGAATAGAAAATTTTGCAACATAAATAAAATGAATAAAGAAACCAACTACCTTGGTTAACAGAGTTCTAGAGGGAACAGAAAGAAGTTACCTTAATCCTTGAACACTACAAAAATTATCCCTACATAGTATTTTCCTGGTTAGAAAACCGTCTTTTGTTACTGGCACAAGACTGACTCCAGAAGGAAGGGAAGGGAGAGAAGAAATACTTCCTGCCCTCACTTCAAGTATAAAAAAACAATTACATACCAGTGATCATCAGCAATTAGCACTCCGGAAAGCTGGATATCATGTTTTGAATTTGGTGTATACCTTCCAACTGTAGTTTCTCCTTCTTTGATCATATACAACAGCACTTCAGAAAGCTGAGGATCTTCATTGAGATTGACAAGGTTTGGTAAATGATTGTCCATTTTGAATGCAATTCCTGCTTTCTAGATAAAAAGAGAGGTCTGCATAAAAAAAACCCAATTTACTGCATGCATTCAAATGTCTATATTATTTATTTCTTAGAAATCACAGTAGTCTGTTAAAATAATAGTATCAAGGAAACCAAATATTACAACTATTCTAATTCTTCTGCAAGGCTTGTTGATGTTGTATTTTTTGTACTGTCTCCTATAGAAAGTGAAGAAAGAAAACGTACCTGCAATTCTTTTATATCTTCTAACTTCCTTTTTTCTGCTTGTGCAAATTTTTCTTTCCAGGCCCTTGATATATTAAGGGGAAAATAATACAACATATTAGGAGAGAAAATTACAGTATATAAATTTAATCATTTCTATTTTAAAGGAAGACATTAATGACTGCCCAACCTTTGCATTTCTGTCATGTCCCTCTCCTGCTGATGCAATTTTAACCTTAGAGATGTTATTTCCTGCAAATAACGTCTGTATTTTTCAGGATCAGTGTTCAGAGCACTTTTCTGAGCTGCCTTCAGTCTTTCAATTTCAGCTTTCAATTCTACATTAGATAAACCAGACACACAGTACACATAAAAAATTGAGGCAAAATGGGGTTTAGATATTTCAGTAGCATACTAGAAAATTCATCCTGTTATTAAATGAAAAGTTAAACACCTTCTCCCATTCCAGGTTCTCAAGTATAGCCTAAGATGTCATCTGTACTTTGAAAAAAAAAAAACAACTCACAAAGAATAATAATATTAAAAGGAAAATATCCTAGGTTGTATTAGTCTATTTGACAACTGATCAGTCAGCACTACAGATTATTATCAATAAAAACTCTTATGGAGCAGTAAATTAAACATATATGCAAATGAAACCCCCCCCAAAGACTGAAAATGTCAACCTCACCTCTGATTAGCTTGGCATTCACATCTTCATTGACTTTAGCAACGTTGAAAATTGAACAAGCTTGTTTTGCATAGCGAAGAGTGCTGAGCGTTTCTTCTGTACTGCTGGCAGCTGGACTTATGGTGGCAATCATAGCAGTCTGTGAATTTCCACCAAGGCTTTCCTTTAATAACCTTCATTTGACAGGAAAGCAGAAATCAATCCTCAGATCCCACATGGAAATAAAAATTAAACTTCTCGATCTGAACAGGTTAAATACAAGTATCTAGGGTCTTGCTTCTTATTTAATAGCGATTGTGAACTACTTCAAAGACAAACCAAAGTTCTGTTTATTCTTTACCGGATGCAACAAGCTAATCTCTTCCCTCCACAGACCATTTGAGGGAGCGAGGGAGAGGAAGCAATGCCTTCTGAACAGAAGAGGAACCCATAATATGAGAAAGCCTTTATTCTATATAAAAAAATTCTGAGGTGTACATACCAAGTAAGAACAGATTCCCGGTAAGGAATGAAAGTTTTATTTCCATTTTGAGATTGTTTAGAGAGTGCAGAAATAACCTTTCCAAGGGTTAGCAGTGATTTATTGATACTCACGCCCTCCTACACAAAGCAAAAATAAAAATAATTATAATACAGTTGTATTTTCTTGTGTGACTGTTTGACTGTACTGTTGATTTAATTGTGCATATTCAACGTTTGGTACAATTTTACCATATTAAACGTCACCACTGATTAAAAACACATACAAGAGTATCCTAGGAGATCTTCATTTGGAAAGAAGAGAAACCCTGGCTTTAAAATAAGCAGTGTTAAGAACCATCGAGGTCATGAAGGCAGTATGAAAGAAAGTCTCTTCTTAGAAACTCTGTTTAATGAAATCCCCCCAAAAAAGGGCAAACCCCAACTCGCTGCGATATCCAGCTCGTGATACACAAAGTCACACGGACAGTTTTTCTCCTTCCTTCTTAAGGATCGTTATGCCTGCACAGCCTGGGGAGTGCTGTCCTTAGCAAGATCTGGCCTGCGTGTTGCACGGCCAAAACAGCATCTTATGGCCATCCACCCCAACTGGCAAAACGCCATGCAATATTTATAAACATAAGGGCTACATCCTTCTATAATTACAGCTCCTGCCCAAGAGTCCTGGTAGGAGAGGATGCTTTGGAGTTTAGAGGTATTCTTTGGAGTCAATCCTTTTCCACAGATTTCCAGTCTTGGTTTACCTTCAGCCTTTCTCCTGTGGTCTGAGCTGTCGAGCAGCATTCACTGCCTGCGAGATCAATTAGATTTATGTGACTGGTAAGCCTACGGTCACATTGTTCTTCATCTACAAATTCTACCTGTAAAAAAGGGAGATGTTTGCATTCAAACCAAAATAAAGAGCCTGAGGACAAGCAGAAGTCTAATAAGCTGCCCACATTAAATACATTTAAAAATTGACACTTCCATTTACTTTTTGACAGGATATCTTTATATACGTCCCTTGAAGGGAGATAAGTTCAGACTTTTAGCCATAGTATCAATTGTTTGCAGTTAAATAACTGCATAAGCATAAATTGCACAAATAACAGATAATCAAACTATAGGGTTTGGGTCTGAGGTTTGATTATTGCAGCTACCCAATTCCCAAAGAAACTAGTAAGCTGTTATTGTTGCTTTGACCAATGAAGATGAGCTAAATAGTCAGTGGAAAAGTCTCAGGACTAGTTATGATAGAAAAAAGAAATAATCTAGCGGTGAGAATGGTGAGGGGAAGAATCAAGATTAGGAAAATGGGCCAAAAAAATTAAAGCAACCAAAAAACAAAACAGAAACCCAAACTAACAAGTTATTTGTGCATCGAGAAAATTGTCAGTCTGTAGACTTCTGAGGAGCTCTACTTATTTAATTTCTTTTTTTAGGCTTATCTCACCAAGTCAGGTTTTGCTTCTTACACATCTGTAAATGTGTAAGTCAGGTTTTGCCTCTTACACATCTGTAAATCAGATGAGAAGCTACAGCACCCGTATCCTGGAGACACCTGGGTGAGACACCTTCCTGAAGCAAGGAAATATTTACTAAATAAACTGTGGTGAAACTGAGCAGACGCTGCATCTCCTACAGTTGTCCCAGCTTGTCACCTGCAGAACTCAGCATACCTATCCACCTTGTATAGCCTAACATTCTTAGAAGCTGTGTTGGCAGCAATGTAAAATTAGGTTCGTCCTCAATTTGGATTCCAGTTACATCTCAAAACTCACACTCAGAAGCTTGTAACTACTCCTAGATCTGCCATTCCAGACGTACTTATATTGCTGCTCTAACTAAATACATATAGCACAGAGACAAGCATGTAAAATAAACCAAGTTTTTCTGTGTAGAAAGCCATGATAAAATGACCTGTGCCTTATTAATCTTCAAGTATATTTTCACTATTTTCTAGGCAGCACACAAAACAACTTTTTACTCCCTGATTTGAACAGATAAAAAAAATACCCAGCAATACCTTGGTTTGCGTCATGACAAGAGTGAAGACAGAATGAGATCTAGAGCTCTTGTCATTCATTACTGTAGCAGCCGTTGCTCTCTGCTTATTTCCTAGTTCAAGCCAACTCTGTAAGAAATGAAAGTCGGGATTAAATCAAAAACTGAAGATTAGAATGTCTGCAAATAAAGTTCTTAACACAAATGATGATTATATAAGGGAGTAAAAACAAGTTTAAGAGATAATGCGTGAAGAGAGTGACACTTGCCTGTATCTATCTACTTAGCTCCATTATATAGGACTAGTCTTTATTATCATTTTAATCAGCTGAAATCTTATAGACTACTGAGCAGTCTGTGAAGCATTTTCTTCCCATTCATGGAATTTAGTTTTCAGCAGTGAAGGAAGGTGCAAACAGCAGTATTTGTATTCCCTTTTGGTGACCAAATAACTCTTACCTGGATATCAGAGTAAGAACTGACAACATTCCTAAAGTGGAAGAAAAAGAAAAGTTTGGGTTCAGATTGTTTTCTTTCTACAGTTTTCCCTGCTGCCCGAGTTCTGACACGTTTCCCCAGGTACAGACACAATACAAACACTATGAAAGCACCAGTTGTCTTAAGATTGTCACACACTTATTGCAATACACTAAAGGAAGTATGTCGAGTTGAGCTAGACACAGGTACTCATTTTTGTAAAGGTACAAAATATCAACTACAAAAGATCTTGCCTAATTTACTGGTAAGTACGCAAGCTTTCAACAGAGCCTCAAGATAATAAGCATACACAGGGTTATAACACACATCTATTAAAAAGAGAACAGTTAAGACTTACACTGTCAGGCCTTCCACATATGGTCCTAACACTGGATGTTCTCTTACACGAAGCTGGTGAGAATAATTTTTAAAAAATAATTATTAGGAGTGCATTAGTTAGACCTAGCACTCAGGAATAACCTAGAATTAAGAGAAAATCTTTCTACATGCCCAGTATGAGAGAACAATAATGTCTCTAAAACAAATATTAACAAGTATATACAAGTATATGCTATAGTATACTATGGGTTGCAATTAGATATGTAGAGTCAGTGGCAAAAAGGCAAGAGATAAACAATATACAGATATTTTCAGAAAGTGGATGGACAGTACAGTATTGCTGAGAATTGAGGAGACTGATGGATTAAATACAATTAGGCAAACTATTTTTTTTCCTCTTCACACCTCAGACATCATTGGAAGCCTCCTGACATTGTTACCTTTCCATTTTAGAACTCCATTTAAATTACAAGATTATAACTCAAATTATACCGCATTGGAGTCTTAATATAGTCTGGAGATTTAGATAAGCAATATTTTTATAAAGGCTGATAAAAATCAGCATTTTGCAGAAGAAAGAGGTTAACAATTTTGAGAGATTCTACTGAATCGCTTTTGCTTTATTTCAGCAAGGTTTTTTTTTAGCATTTCTGAAGTACCAATCATTTTGCTTGTAGTCATAGAGTTAAATTTCTTTTTTCACTGAAATCCCATTATTCACAACAATCTAAGGTACTCAGATAACAATAAAATGGTGACTTGTTATTTCAAAATCTTTGTTTACAGAATAAATGCCACTGCTTTGAGATTATACATATACTTGTTTCTGTGAGCAACTTACCGGTTGTTTCTTCTGTCCACTTTCAGCTTTAAAGACAAGCAAGTCATGAATTTTCTCATTGTATACTTCAAAAAAGCTCATTTCAAGATGATACAAAATCTAATAAAATTAATAATGAAAAAGTTATTAATATAGTCCACAAAACATTTTTATCATCCTTTGTGTCAAAAATTAACCTAGATTACCAGATCCTACTTATTTAATGTTACCATAATTTTTACTGAAGGGACTTTCCTAGAGAAATCATTTTCTAAACTAGGGATCTGCTATTGTCAGGAATACAATTTATTGGAATTCTATCCACAGCCATTCCCAGTTGATAGTTATCAAGCTTAAGGAAAAAAAAAAAAAAACATACATACATCCACCTCAGAAGTTTCATTGTTGGGTTTTTAGTACGTGAAAATACAGTTTTGTTTGCACCTGCAGTAGCCTCATTCCCTCAGGGACTGGGCTTCCACAGCATCGTACAAGTAACAGAGAACACACGGATTGATATTGCCAACATCTTGACATGGAACAGAACAACCTGACAGAAAGATAAACCTTGGTTCTACCTACAGCAATTTTAAGAAGTTCTGAACAACAAACTTCACAGAAACATAACTCCTTCCTCTGAAGGAATCCAGGTCTTTTTTCTTTTTTTTTTTTTTTAATAAAATGGAATTTACTTTAAATGACAAGAAAGATTACAGAAAAACCTAAAACCCCTAAAACGTTGAAGAAATACACGATTCAAGACAATTAGCAGCAACAGAATCACATCACAATGCATAAGCAAAAGAGTAACAAACATCTATCAGCCTCTTTCAGAGGCTCTCTTGCCAAACTCAGTAAATTAATAACCTTCTAAGATTTCTTAGTGTCTATCAAATCCACTGTAGGATCAGAGTATTACATGAGAACTGGTATTAGGATTCAAAGTCAAGAATCGAAGCATAAAGCAATAAAGGAATTTGGAATAGGTAAAAATAGAAAAGTTTGCCTGTATCAGCTCTAACTGAATTTTAAGGTCTACTGACCTGCAAATCAGTCTTTACAGACATCGACGAATATACAGAGGAAAAGAACCCAAAGAACAGCCTTAGGCACCAACATGTTTTGCATCAGATATTTCACCCAAGCAGTGCTAATATAAGCTTCTAATCATTTTCACAGTTTTACAAGACATTCAGAGTTTCTAACCACAAGTTATGATTTGTGTTATTACTAGTTAGTACAGAAAGCTTTAGATGCACAACTCAAACTTCAGGCACTGTACTGTAGGTCAGGCTGATTCTTCAAAAGTGATTCTGTACCAGAAGTTCAGTCTTAGAAAAGCCTTAGCAACCATTAGACTGAAAAGTAAATATACCAGAAGAATTCTCACCAAAAAAAAACCCAAACCAAAACACAAACCCACAACAATCCTGCATACCTGCACTCTCAGTTTAGGTCTTTTCTCCTTAAGACATGAAATTAGTAGTTTAAAATTTAGATTCTCTAAATTCACCATCACTACACCAATTAATCGGGGCAGAAACATAATGTAACCCTTCATTAGGGTGGTGGTAAATAGGTCCTTTTCAAATTGGCAGTCTGTCACAGGTGGGGTCCTCCAGGGATCAATACTGGGCACAACACCATTTATTATTTTCATAAGTGATGTGGATGATGGGATCAAGTGTACCCTGATGACAGTGACACCAAACTGAGCAGGGAAGTGGACACTTCAGAAGGGAGAGCCACCCTGCAGGAAGTTCTGGAGATGCTGTAAGAGTGGGCAAACGGGAACTTCATGAAGTTTGGTTCACAAGGACAAGTGTTAAGGTCTTGCACCTGGGAAAACTTAATGCAGGAATGCAGCACAGGCTGGGATCTAACCCAGCTCTGTGGGAAGGGACCTGTCAGTCCTGGTGGACAACAAACTTAGTATGAGTGAACAGTGAGCTGCTGTGGCAAACAAACCCAACAGGATGCCAGGCTGCATCAAGGGCATCACCAGCAGAGACACAGAAGTCATTATCCCACTCAGCCCTTGTCAGACCATACCTGGAATACTATGTTCAGTTTTGGTCCCTGCTATATAAAAAAAGATGTGAACAGGCTGGAATGGGTCCAAAGAAAACTCACAAAGACAATCAGAGGACTGAGAAGCCTGCCACATGAGGAAAGGCCTAGATAATTGAAGAGAGGGCTTAGGGGTGACCTTATCATCATGTTCCAGTATTTAAAGGGTGGCTACAAAGAAGATAGAGGCTCCCTTTTTACAAGGAGTCACATAAAAAAGACACAGGGTAACGGGTCCAAGTTACTCCAGGAGAGATTCTGATTGGCCACAAGAGGAAAATTTTTCACAATTCAATTATGAGTTCAATTTCACAATTTCATTGGAATAATCTCCCCAGGGAAGTGGTGGATTCCCCATCATTGAGATCTTTTCAAGATTCAGCTGGACAGGGTGCTGGGCTGTTTTGTCTAGACTGTGCTTTTGCTGAGAAATGTTGGACCAGACAAACCTTGAGGTCCCTTCCAACCTGGTATTCTACGATTAAAACACTCTGGAAAGGATTACTACCTTGTTGTTTTTAAATCCATATACCATAGTTGTAGGACACAAATTCAAATCAAAATGCATTGTGATCAGATGAAACATTCCCACCCCCTCTCAGAAGAGCACTCTTTTGTATAGTACAAATAAAGATCTAGTCTCAAAACAAAGAAGAAAATAAAACATTATGTACAATGAAAATTCTAAATTTTTTTTCTTATAAATCCAGGCGATTTTTTTTTATTATTTCAGCAAAAGTTCTGATCTAGAATAAGAAAACTATTCAAGTATTTTGCTTTGATATATGACAGTGCTTAAAGATAAATTCTTTTTTTTTTTTCTCTATTTTTTGTTTCCACCTTTCCTTACATAAGTCTTAAAAGACATGCTGTATCAAGGAAAGAATCCTAGTCTAGAGAGACATCAAAAATATAATGCTCATGTTTTTACATTATTATCATTAAGGAAGCAAAACAATGTTGATTTTGACTATTTAGGGATCCCTGTTAATCAGAGCTACTAGCAGAAATAGGATTTGAATGAGCAAAAGAATATAGACATTAATAAATGGATCAGCCCTAGGGTATGAAATGAAAAAATGGAATGGGTATTGCAATAATTGAAATTATTGAAAATAATTGAAATATTTTTCAATTGAAAATATTGCAATAATTCCTCACAATTCAAGGCAAGGTCAATAGCATAAACATACTACCTCTTGCTTGTCCATTTGTGCTATTTGAGTAAAAAGATCTTCACAAAGTCTTGGAATTATACCTCGGTCTTCATCAAATCCCATCATCCTATAGTTACACAAACACCTGTTAATTCAGTTTTGTAACCCTCTATAGCTAGTTTTAGTATTAATTGTATAGCTCTAAAGTTGAAATGTCATCTGTTCCTAAGTTATACATATAATAACCAACAGAAATAAACCTGATCTAAATTGTTGCTTGTTTGTGCAGGGAGTTAGACAAGCTGAAGTCCAGAGGTCTGATTCATGCATTGGGGAAAAAAAAAAATATACTTTAGAACATGTCACTTCATACAGAAAATAACAAACAGCATTGAACAACAGCACAGGGAGAGTCTGAGAAGCATTAATAAAGGGTTTTCTTCACTAAGATCTCTTGAAAGAGCTTTTATTTTCCTCACTAGATGTAGAAAGAGGTCAGTGTCAAATACTTAAAAATATTATACACCTGTCTCAATTAGTATAAATATTGTTTTAATTATTTTTATTTTTTTAAAAAACAGGCAAAACCACTTTAACACAACTCTGTAATTAGAAAATCTATTCCCTATAATTTGTTTTCAAGACTACATTGCATAACAATCAACTACTACAGAACTTTAACAATTATTATTATTAGGAACTTACGTGTATGATTTTCCAGAACCAGTCTGTCCATAAGCAAAAAGACAAGTGTTATATCCCTCAAAGGCTCTTTCTAGGAGTGGCACTGCCAAAGTTTTATAAATCATTGCTTGGCTTGCAAAATTAGGATGACACTTGTCAAAAGACCAGAAAGAGAAGTCATAGCTGAAGCTGTAAACTTGGTTTGTGGCTGCTTTTCGTATAGCTGTCTCTGAACCATTCATTGAGACTACAGGGAGTGAATTTTCATTTTTCTCTCTGAATGGAAGGGTGAAAAAAATTTAAAAATTAAAAACCATGAAAGTTTAAAACATTTAAGTTAGTATTTTCAATCAACAGCCTTACAGAAAATAAGAAGTTTGGTAATCATTCTTAATAATGTTAGATGAACATACAAAGCAGTCAAGTTCAAAATACTTCAGCTAATGATTATGTAAAAAAAATAGCCCCAAATGCCTATAAAGTGAATTCAATCTCTTAATAATATCTTTATTTTGATTTTGCATGAAATATCAGCTGATTTCAAAGTATGTACTACATCCTCATTGAGTTAATGACTAAACAAGTCAAAAAATATGAAGTAGGAATCAACACACAGTATAAAAGCTACTATTGGAATCAGAAATAAGTCCAGGATACAAACCTGTTATTGAAAGGCCGCACACGCACAGCTACAATCACTTTGCTGTTTTCCACTATGAAAACATCTTTCTTGGGGCTGGTGCTCTCAGCTAGAGCGTCTGTGTTCTCTTTTGGTTTTGAACTTCTGCTCAGAGAAGGAGAGCTGGAGACACTACTTTTCTTTTTGGCTAGAATTTGAAGACGAGGCGTTTGTTTATTTGAAGTGGACAGAGATGGCTGATCCTGAGAAGTGCCGTTCTTTGGTGTAAGCTTAAACCCTTCTGTTGAACCTTTCCTCGGTGTCTCCAAACTGTTATGTTTTATAATCAAGTGTTGCAACCTTTTCTTCCCAGCTTGCTTATTTATATCGCCTTTTTCGGTCAGTTGTTCTCCTGATATCCTATTAATATATTTCGAGGTAACTAATTGTTCTGATTTAGAAACTTCATTTTGAAATTTTGTGTCAGCAGTGCTTGTCCTAAATTTTGAACGCCTGCAGCTCTCATTTTCACACAGTCCATCAGCAAAGCTAAAGGAATCCTTGCTGTTCAGGTTATGCTGTAACTTCATACCTGACTGACCCTCAGCTAATTTGAAGCTTGGTTTATCATCACAGGTATCATTATTAGTAGTATTTGGTGGGAGTACAATCTTGTCATTTCTTTGTGCAGCAACCTCATTATTTTCTATTCCAGGCACAATATTATGATTAATTTTACTCTTCTCTACAGAGCCAGTCCTCACACGCCTCTGCAGAGTAAGTTTTTTCTCTGTTTGTGTAATTTTCATGCCCTGTGTTGTGTCTGTATGCAATTGTTCACTACTGGACAATGATTTTTTGCTGCCTCCAGCTCTCCTCTGGAGTGTTAATCTGCCTTCAAGTTTAAATGCAGTTGATGTGTCACTCACTTTTGTACAGGCTGAAATCACATAGGTTCTGTTTACTTCCTCAGTCTTATTCTGAGAACATGAAAGTAGACTATCCTTTTCTTCTCTTGACATCTGGGATTTCAATTGCTGCCCAGACACTTTGTTGGTAAAAGTATTCTGTGAAGAACTCTTCTGCAAAGGGGTAGTACATTTTGCTTCTGAGAAACTTCTTGAAGGAACTGTGTAAATAGGCATTTTATCTTCCAGCAAGCTAACATTAGGTTTTTAATAGGTATACCACCTTTTCTAAAACATTATTTCTAGTTGCTTCTTCTTATAGAATCTGGGGAGACAAAGCAAAAAAAGTTTTATGATGCTCATGCCCAGTGGGAGTTACATTTTGGTGCATGGGGAGCTCTTCACATGTACTGCAGTAAATATATGGATGCTTATAGCAATTATCATCCCTTTTCACCTCCAGCACTTAAAAAAAAAGTCATTCTTCTGTATGTGAATGACTGCTTCTACCAATAGTAGGCTATTTGACTTCATTTACTGAGTTATATGGTTTTTTTCAGAAAATAAACCAAACATCACAATAAAACACCAGTTGGTACAAAGAATGATCTAATTATTTACCAACAAACATCACCATGGACATTTCATGATCCCCAGAGAAAGGGAATTTGAGATCGTGCCTCCATTCACTAACAACTATTTATGCTTGTAGTGTGCGAACATAGAAAGCAGATTGTTTTTTTCAGGATTTTGATAAAACAACCCCAGTAACACAAAAGGACAGTTAATAGAGATGACTATTACAATACATTCGAACATTATTTTAGTTCACTATAATACATACATGCATAGCAAAACCAAACGATACCTAGCCTAGATAACAGAAGAAAAACTGTAAAATCCATTCCACATCCATTGTACATGTAAATATTTAGATAGCAGCATGTAACTAATCTGTATAGGAAAATATTCTTTCACTGTTGCATATTCATCATAGTTATCACCTTGCTGCAGGTTCGACATCACTACCCAGTACAGACATGACAGCTGCAATTAATTTGCTACTAAAAGTCAACAGGAAGTCACCTGCCTTAGATCCTTCAAAAATTGCATACATTGTTAATAAAAAGCAGCAGAGTGTCAGGGTTAAAAAGGAAAGCAAGATGAGAGCAAGGGATATAGAACCAACCATTCAACCATTGCTCCAGTAAGAAGTTTCTTTTAAGGCTATGCTTTTAAATTATTGCTCTTGAAGTACGCTCAGAATTTGTGTGACTACATTCACTTCTACGTGTGTCATAACTGCACCAAGTTTTCGTAGCTTAAGAGTTGCAAGAAGTTCCAGGAATTTCAAACCACGCTATATTCAATGTTCGATCCTGTCAGATACAGAAAATTATTTACATTACCTAAGTTGTAAAATACACATTTTCTGGTTCCATCTAGCAGTCAGTAAATAAACAAACATGACTGTAAGCCATGAATTGCTTTATCTGTTTTAGAAAACTCCACCCTTCCTGTTCAGCTGTAAAATAACTAGTGTAAGAAAGGAAGTTCTCCCCTTTTGTTGCTATAGTTGTACCTTCACAACGCTTTTCTGTAGAAGAAAAGTTATCTCCCCATGTAAAGCACCTTCATTCAAAAATAAGGTTCAAGATTTGTTAAAAGTATGCTTGTTCATAATTACTAATTGATTACGAGTAGTAACTAGAGATGAAACACAAGCATTCAAAGCCAGGTGAAAGCATAGGAGAAATGGATACCTTAATTATTCAGCAAACCTACC
The DNA here is from genome assembly GCA_004320125.1 of Scolopax mira. Classification (NCBI taxonomy): domain Eukaryota; kingdom Metazoa; phylum Chordata; class Aves; order Charadriiformes; family Scolopacidae; genus Scolopax; species Scolopax mira. The sequence goes on along the minus strand of BJBW01000099.1, from coordinate 96,744 downwards.
CCTCTTCAGGCGAAACCCTACAAGACTCTGGGCACGGCCACGGACCTATTTTAGCA
>BJBW01000099.1:0-96455 GCA_004320125.1 Scolopax mira | reverse complement strand
CCGCGGGGATTGGCTGCCGCCAGCAGCGCGTCAGAAGGGGGCGGGGCGCCGCTGCCGCTGCCACCGCCCGGGCAAGGCCGGGAGCCCGCGGCCGCTGGTCGCCCCTGGAACGGCCGGCAGGGCCCCGCTCCAGCCGCCGGCGATTAGCGGAGCTGCCCCGGGCGGAGCGCGGGACACGGGCAGCGAGCTGCGCGGCGAAGGCGGGGCGTGCCGGCTCACCTGTCAGAAGCAAGGGGATCGCTGGAAAGGTTGAAGATTGCAGGATGAGGAAGGCTTCGTGCCATCTCCGCAAGAAATACAAAAGCTGGCGGCTTGCTGAAGGAGAAATACGTTTTATAAAAGATCTGGCACTTATAAATACTGCACAACTGAGTTAATGTGAAAAAGCTCAAAAAAATTCCAGCAGAGGGAGACAAAAGACAAAGCACAGGGGAGGGCTGAGCGGGATACTAAAAAAAGTTTTTCCCCATGTGCGATTATGTTGAAGTAGTAGCAACAATGCACATACAATAGTAGAAATCATAACAAACATCATCAGAATTCATAGTAGGAGTTTGTCATTAATAACTATATAAATCTTTACTGTTCAGGAACCCCTGTCACCAGCACCATCCTTAAGTCATGTGTTTCGGGGCAGGTAAGGCCCGCTCTTTTTCATTCTAGTTGGGGAAAGCTTTTAAGAACTATTTAAGTTCACTACCCACATCAGTCTACCATATTGCTGTCCTCTGGACAAAAAACAGACATACAATGCACGTGTGACACGAGCTGGGACATCTCAGCCTGCCAAAAAGGGATGATGCATCATCACAGCAGCATGAAAGCTCTGATGAAACTAATTTCTCAAGCCTCAGTCTAGGGAAAAAAAAAAAAAAAAATATATATATATATTGATTATGACCTATCTCAGACTTTGGATGATAAGTTGTACAACACTATCTTACTACAGTTTTGGTGTCATTTCCTGAAAGAAAAATGACGCAGCATCTGCTGACAGAGCATGTCGAGTTATGCATAAATGAGCAGTAAATAAGCACATATGATCATTAACTATAATGTTTCATTAAATAAGAACATAAATTTCTTATTTAGCTTACACGGTTTAGCCTCTTTCTTCACAATGAAGCTATATTAATACTGGTATTCCTGCTAATGCAAAGTGCTTGAGCAGGACTTTTAATTGGTCCACGGGCAATACAGGAGAAACTGAACTCTCAGTACTGTTTGCAAACAAAACTTGCATGTACAAGTTCACAAGAATGTTCACAAGAAAACCCCAGAGAGGACACTGAGGATTCCTGGAAACATTCCATGTGGAAGCTCTTACATAAACAGGAAGAGATTGAGGCTTGTTTTCAGAGACTAATCTGCTACCAATATTTTTTTAGGGGTGAGAGTGTCCTTTGCAGAGATCTCATCTCACTATAATGGCATAAAAATTGCCAGGAGGGTGTGTTTCACAAGAAGTCTGAAATGATTATTCAGAAATATTGAAACAAAATAAAGAGTATCTTCTCAATTTATGTTGCAAGCAAGACCAAAGACTACTGCTTTTGAAAAAGGGTTAGAAAGAGTGTTATTATTAGGCACTACTACAAACACTACAAACACAAAATAGTCTGTATTTCAAAATAAAGAGGAGATAAAAATGAGACTCCTTAAAAAACTGAATACATAGGCTTATTTGAAAAAGGCAATATACAAGGCATCATAATTCCATAGTAGTTTTTAATCACGCTTTCATTATAATTACATAAGATATAATTGTAAATATATCTTTATTACCTCTGGGAATAATTTTTGTCATGTTTTCTAATAACGTCCATAATATTGTCTCCTGTTACAAGGCTATTCTGTAATTGTTTAAGTCTCTGTTGTTCCCTTCTCTTTTGGTCATGAAGATATGGGGAATTAAGCAGCTGTGGGGGAAGAATGGTGCCCGTTGGTTTTACTCTCTTCACAACATCCCAAAAAAGCTTCTTGCTGTTGTTATTGATAAAAGTAATTGCAGTTCCACTGTGACCCAGCCTCCCCGCTCGCCCAACCTAAAAAAGCAAAAACTCATTTTAAGTAATCAATATTAAATGGAAATCCTTCAAATATCCTTAAAGTTTATTTTCTGTAATAGAACAGCAGCTAACCAAAGTGACAAGGCCAAATCTATTAATCTCATCCTCTAAGCACAAAGTTATTATCAACTTCCTGAATTTAGGATATGTAGATTTGAAGCTTTAGCTTAAATGCAATCTAAAATTACTACTGGCTTATGATACATACCAGAAGCCGAATATTGATACTGAGATATATGATACAGCCTATGGGCAAAGGCTTACAGTAAATCTGGTCCCAACAAAATGTTTTAAAAAAAAACGTTTATTACAGCAATGCCATATACATATATCTTGTATCAAGCACAGTATGTATACGCATGATTACAAAAAAAGCCCCTTATTTGCAATGTTCTAGTAACATAAAATTATTTCTCAATATTATTCAACGTGCTTGAACAAATTAGGAAAAAATACACAAAGCCGCTCTATTTAGGAAGAGATAGTATGTTAATATTCGTAGTTTTGATGCTAGAAAAGACCATTTTAATCTATTTACTACTTGCTTGAAACTTTAGCAGAAAGATAATTAAAAATCAGAGATGTGTCCTGCAGTTAGTAACAGAGATTACTTTGGGAGTTCACGAGAATGGATGACTTCCAGAGGCCCTTCCCACCAGGTTGGAGCAGGGCTACCTCAAAGACCACTTCGCCCAGGGCCTTGTCCTATGAAGTCTCAAGTGCCTCCAAGCACAAAAGACTCACCACCTTTCTGGGCAACCCGTTCCACTGTCTGGCTACTATCACTATGAGAAATATTTTTGCCTGTTATAGGGTCAGAATTCCCCTTGCAGCAAATTGTGACCATTGGCTCTCGTCCTTTCATTGTGCATCTCCAAGAAGAGTCTGGCTCTGTGTCCCCTTTAACTGACCATAACCAAATAGAAGACAGCAATTAAATCTCTACTCCAGATCAACCAAGCCCAGTTCCCTCTGCCTCTCTTCATGTGTCACATGAGCCAGTCCCTTGATTTTGGCTGAATTCTCTGCAGTTTGTTGGCCTTTCTTGTAGTGATCATCTCAAAACTGGACACAGCAGTAGAGTACTGTGGCTTCATAAGTGCCAAGAAGGCTAATTACTAATTCTCTTGATCTGCCAGCCAAACTAGGGTTGGAGGGTGTGTACACACACATAAATGCACATACACATGCAACCCACACACCGTCTTTTTTAATGTCAGAAATCCTCAGGAATAAAAAGCATATTAAAAAAAAAAAAAAAGAGGAGACACTGCAGGAAGAGGAGTGCAAGGAAAAGAAAGTTCACAACTGTCTTGGGGATTTTATTACATACATATCCCACACTGCAGCTGAGCTGCAGCAGGAAGAGAGGTATTTGGCCTTTCTTCACACAGATAGTAAAAGCATGGTAAACTGCTTTCTATTAGACACAAAAGGATACAAGACAGTACAAAACAGGAAGAATAATACTGCAAACTATTAATATAAAAACACTGGTTTAGATTTTTAGTAATTTATGTAAGAGACTTATGGAAGAGATCTTCAATACGTTCTTTCCTTCCCTATAAAAAAAACCAATATTCTGAAGAGGAAAATAATCTTTACATTTAAATTTAAATGTCCATAACTGGATGTCATATTTCAGTATGCTTTTCAAATAATGCTTAAGCAATTACTTTCATTACCTGATGTACATATTCATCCATACTTGAAGGCATATCAAAATTTACTACCAGTTTGACATTGACAAGGTCAAGTCCTCGGCCAAGGACTCCAGTACTTACTATAACTTCATACTTCTCTTGAAGTAATCCCTGGTAAGGGAGGAATAAATATAAAAGGTTAGGGTTAGTTATACAGCATAAAACCACATCAATAGGATCATTCTATTACAGAAGAGAGAACGGTCCCCCTTGATTTAAATAGGAATATAATTCACAGAGCTAATTAAGGAGAGCTCAAAGCCAAAATTTTAACATTAAAAAGCCCCTCATTGATTAAAGTTAAACGTATATTTAAATTCCTATTTCAAAGCAAATAATCTAGGAAATAGTCACCAGTATTTATCTGCATTTAAAATGGATTATCTACAGTTTTGCTTGGTCCCATCTGTCTCTCCTCTTCCCTGGCAATACTCCAGGTTTTACTGCAGAAAAGCAGTAAATTACGACTTAACTCATTCATATTAAGCCACCTTTGAAAAAAAATTGGCCATTTTAAAGCTATCAAAATGCCCATAACTTTAGGAGACACAAACCTGTAATATGTCTGTTCTTTCCACCTGAGACTTTTCAGAATGCATAGCTGTACATTGCAATCCTGTAATCTTATGAACAGCATCACTCAAGAGATCTGCTCCTAGCTTACAGTCCACAAATACCAACACTGGAGGCTTGAAGAGTTTCTTATCCTATGAAATTAAACAGTTTATGTAAGAAGGCATTACAACAGTTTGCTGCTCATCAGCAACATCTTGAATTCAATTTCTTCTGCTCATTATCTCTTAAAATTAACAATGCTTTCAGATGAATAAACGTTCAAGAAGGAATAAGATACCATGAAACAAGGAAGGAACAAAACACAAAACCATACCAATCTGTACATCATAAATATATAATGAGTTGTAGACTCAGAACCCAAGTTTATATCAATACATGCATTTTTTAGAAGTCAGAAGCTTTCTTTTATGTTTCTTTAAATGTTACATAATAATTCTGGATTTCTTTAAATTCTGAGGTTCAGTTAAAAATTCTTATTTACTGCTTGGATAGCCTCAACCAACACTCCAGAATTTGCCCCCCAAGTACTCATAAAAGATATATACTATTATTCATATAAAGTAAAACAAAGAAAACTAAATTTGCTTTCTCACCAGTTGCTTTAATGACTTTTAAAACAACAAACCACTCCCAGGCCACAAAGCAGCTATAAAAGTTTAACATGAAAGTCCTGTTCCTTTACCACTCACTGATAGCCAGTACAAATCTTTGTGATTCTATACTGCAGATCACAAAAAAAAAAAACCAAAATGGCAATTTTTAATTTGGATCCCAACACAGAAATCTAGTTTGCTGCTGCACAGGAGTGAGTGATGGGGACAGAGTAGTTCCTGAAACCCCCCTTAAAGGTCCTACATTGGGGTACTACTGAACTAGTTAGTGCAGTAACATGCTTAACCTCACCCCACCTCTTTACTACATACAGATTAGAATTAAAGACGAGAACCCAACAGAGATGTGTAAAGACATGAATAACTTTATAAATTATTCTTATGAGAAAAATATTACACTTACATTAAGTATTTCAAAGAGCTTTTTCTTTTTAGATGGTTCTTCTACCCACAAGATAATTTGGCGAACATTGGAACATGGCAGATTCTTTTCTCCAATTGTTATTCTTACAAAATTGTGCAGAAGTTGATTCGCAAAGTGTTCGATGCCCACTGGAATCGTGGCTGATACCAGTATAGTTTGATGATCCTGAGAGACATCTTCCAAAATATCCAACACTTGCTGCTGGAAACCCATTCTTAACATGGTATCCACCTAAGTGAAAAGTATTAGACTTGTACCAGATTTATTTGTAAAGCAGTAGACTCCTGAATTTGAATTGCCAGAAGATCTATAATATATATGATTGGCATGTAATCCAAATGCAAGAGTATTTTCAGTCACAATGAAAACTACATGAGAAAATTAAAAACAAACTGTTCACACTGGCCTAGCAGTATTATCCCATCAGGTATCTAAGTCTTTCATAGCCAGTAGAACATGCACTATTCAAACAAATTTCAAATTGTGTTTAAAAAAAAATATTTTTTCTCTTTAAGAAATATATTTTGTCTTTAGAATGAACACTCTGTATGTCCTCTTCAAGGACCTCTCTGTATAGGTGATACAGCCCCAATAAATACTTACTTCATCCACCACTACAATTTTTATGCCACGCAGTTGAACAGAACTTTGCTTTAAAATCTCAAGAAGTCTTCCAGGCGTTGCTATAATAACCTAACAAAAGAAAAAAGCCAAACAAACAAAACAGAAGTTAGAAATTCCATGAAAGGACAGCTGACTCCTAGAAAAACTAGTTTTTCTCTTTGTATAAAGTTACAGCACATGCGGAAGAAGGGCACTAATTAGAGAAATTACTTGAGTTTAAATTACTTACATTAAATCTTAAAACTTTTATAGATACTGTAAAAAATTATGAACCCTCAAAAGGAAATGGACTTTTTAGAATTCCAATGGAATTAGAATTGTTGTCTAAATATAAGCAATGTAATCTGCATTAAAAGCAAACTATTATTCCTGTAAATTGCAACTCCTTGTCTCCATGTTAAATGGCATGTTTCAGTCTTGAAAACAGCAATATTATGCATGAAAATTTTTCAAAACAACAAAAAAAGCTATTATGTTTAATCAGATATCAGAATGTAAAAAACCAAAAAAAACACATTGCCATAAAATTTGCAATAGCTAACAATTATTTTAGCAGTTTAGACCTAGGAAAGACATATCTTTGTGTGTCCATACATGTCAATAGTAACATTCTTCTTTTTCTTTGATTGTCATGAAAATGTAACTCTCCACAGGGTCTTTCTATGCTATAGTCCTTACCTTGACACTTTGTTTGAGACGGTGGAGCTGTGGTGGCAGTGGTAAACCTCCTACCAGGAGAACCGTTCTCATGTTTGGTAAACCAGCCATCAGTTCTTTAGCTTGTCTCTCTATCTGAATTGCTAACTCCCGTGTTGGTGCCAAAATAAGGGCAGATGGAGTTTCTGTCTGAAAAGAGGGGAAGAAATCTGTTGAATATGGAACTGCTTTATTATTTAGATTAAAAGCTTTTTATCTCAGAGAGAAAGCCTTTTGGGAGACTAAATCTCCCAATACTAAATTATTGTGTACAGTCCAGCTACTGTGGATACAATTAGACTGATAATATCCTCTCTGAAGACAGAAAGTAGAAAGGGATTATACCTTTAACAATGCACGCCGAGGGAGTCTATCCCTCAATTACTCAACTTTTGAAAACAAAAAATGCCTGTGTAAGTAAGCTGTTAGAATAACTTCCTGACAACAAAAAAGGCCCAGCAAGCTAGTAGTCATATGTAACAACTGCTTTTTTTTTTTTCCCCCGTTTTAGTCACTGCACTGTGTCAGAAATTCACAATTAATTCCACATGAACACAAAGTACAGGATGCTAGTTGAATGTAGAGATCATAAATAGAAGTTTTTACAAGTCTTGATACTACAGGAACGGTCTATTTTCCTTTACTGACTTGCACACCACCAAGTAAAAACATTAAGTATTAACCAAAGAAGATAAGCAACGATAGGAATTTTACACAGCAGAAACATATGTCTCTGAAATTTAAAACAAAATTAATAACCTCTCTGACCCACCATTAGTCATCCAGGTAGAGATGAATGACTGAAGTGGTAAAATCTTCAATTCTTTTGTTCCTTATATAAGGATCTTAAACCAAATTATCACCTCATGATACTTCTGCAACCCAGAAATCACAAAATTACAGGTAGTAATTCCCCTCAGGTTAATAGAGATTCCCAACTCCAGTGAACACGTGCTAACAAAGTAAGAAGACCATAAGGTAAAACAGGTGGGCGGGCAGAATAATGGCCTAGCTCCAAGACACACATTATTTTAGTAATACTGATCACTTCTTCAGCAAATAAAGCTCACTCTCATACACTGATACTACAATCACAAATACAATTGAAAGTTTTCTGGATGGCACATGTTTATTTCGCGTCTTCAACTGAAATATGTAAAAGTGACCAACAGTAGGACATCGTTCCTTTCCTGCTGCCTCAAAGGAACTACATTGTGAAATACTCGCGTCAAGAAGGGTTTATTGAATTGTCTTCAACTGGGCAACAGCCCTTAAATTAACAACTTCACCACCACCATTTTACCACAAAAAAAGGTATCTACATAGATGTGAAGAAGTCAGAAACTCATTGAGACTCCAATTATGTACATGTTATTATAAGCACATAATGGTCTTGCAGACTTTAATGATAATCAGAGGGGAACTACTGAAGTGTAATACTCCTGTTCTTAAATGCTCCAATATAATGCTTCTATTGTTAAAACTAATGCTATAGTACTTCAGAAATTAAGAGGTATTTAAATAAACTTTAAATTATTTAGTTGAAAAACAACTACACACACACATCTGTGTGTATATATTTAAAGGCATCTATATAGTCCAAAACATCAACTTAGAATCAGGTCCAGAATTTTCAAATATATTCTTATAGTCTTTTTGAATAAAGCCACTAAAGCAAAAAAGCAAGGCTGATGCACACACAAGGTACAGAATACTATTTGCCATTATTTCCCATCATACGTTCATATCCTTACCAAAGCAAAAGTTTTCTTAATTGCTTTTTTTTCTCCAGTATCAAAGAGGAGATGGTATAACTGAGGATTTCAGAAATTATATAACCTCAAAATCCTGTAGTTATTTGATGGTCAGCTGAACATATTCCAACAGAATTTATACTGTGAAATTATGCAAATGCCAAAAGATCTCCTTCACCTATCTGATATATCAAGATACAGGAACAACTACTTGCAGAGCCCCTGGAATTATTTTTACTTTCTATTTTAAGTCGAAGTTTACCACAGAATTTAACTACCTTTCTTAAAAAGGAGAAACTGTGTACTAGGTAGTATTAATAGAGATGTTTTATCTCCTGACCAAAGTGAAAAACATTCAGTCTTTAAAAACAATCAGCACCTCCCCACCTCCAAGAACCAACTCCATCAATCAAAAGTAAAATAAATTACTGAATGTCGTTAAAAACCGCTTCAATTACATTCTCAATTACATTGGGAATCCAAGAGACAAAGCTGCACACCACTTTCTCCAAACACACCAAGTTTCATTACCTCTTTCAACACCTTCATAATAACAGGGAGTAGGAAGGCTGCTGTTTTTCCGGAGCCTGTGTCTGCACTAGCCAAAATATCCCTCCCTAATAGTCCAATAGGGATCATTTGCATTTGGATGGGAGTTGGGACTTCATAGCCAGAATTCTTCAAATTATGGTTTAAAGTTTCAGGAAACCCACAGTGTTCAAATTCTACAATAGGTCTTGGAACTCGCTGGCCCTGGACAGTAATACCCAGCTGCCGTTTAAGATTCTCAACCTGCTCATCTCGCAAGCCTAAAATAAAGGAATGATCTTTGTAGAAATAAGGTGTATTGAGCAGGTGAGTTTCTGTTTGAGATTCCGGTTTTGTGAGTTGATCGGATTTTAGCTTTTTTTCCTTTTCTTCACACTGTAGAAGGTGTTTGGCTTTACACTCCAAGCTACAAACATCTTCATCTGTTTTATCGCAGATATATTCCCCATAGCGACCACACACAACACATACAGGTTCTCCGGGTTCTGGCCAGCGCTGGGATTTGCTAAAGGATTTTATAGGTTCTTCCAAAGAGCCATCTTCATCAGTATTTTGGTTGTCCTTTCTCAAAGTTGTATTAGCAACACCAAGATCTCCACCTACAGGTTCTGGGTGTTCTCGTACAACTTCATTCAAATTGCATCCTGAAGCAGAAGTTTCTGTTCTAACTGTCTTACAGTCTTGGAACGTAGTGGTCTCCTCTAGCAAAGATCCTCCAGAAGACAATTTATTTTTCTTAGCTGTAAAGCTTTTGTCATCATCAGCAGTCCTCTTGACTTTAACAGATCTTGGTAAAAACATGCTTCAGTACCCTAGAAAGAAAATTATTACAGTTGTTAGAAACTACCGACATTGAGAAAGGTATGTTTTACTGTTTACAACAACAAAAAAATTATATATATATTTGTGAAATATATTTATGAATCTAGAAACCAACTTTCAAATACTGAAAAGATCTAGAAACTGCCTTCTTTAACAGTGATCTTGGTCTTAATGTTGATGCATTGCAAAGCAATACCTGAAAATAACAGTAGAAGCATGGTAAAATAGTGACCCACCTACAGTTTGTTTTCAGTATTAGACACTTGCAGATGTACAAAAGCTCTGATTTTCACTATCTGTTTGGGAATTTATCCATTTTGGGAGTCAGTAATATTTAAATCCTTAGAGAATATAGTTGTTTCTAAGATGAGATACAGAAGCAAAACATGCATTCTTCTAAGCTATGAAAAAACCCAAACAAACAAAATCATCCCTTTTGAAAAGGGTGTGAAATTTAGTACAGGACCCACCCAAGACCACTCTTTTTGTTGTCCTTCTCAAAGTCTACTCCAATTTAAGGCAGCTGTAGATTTATTTGGAGTCCACCTCTGTTTTTTCAAGATGTCAAAGGAGAAGCAATACTTTACATGATCAATTTGACAAGTTCCTACTGTAACACAAGGAAGCCAAATTCAGTGTCCTTAAATAACTGTAACTTTCATACTCTGAAACTTCCACTAGTTGACTCTGAAAGCGCCAGATGTTATCACCAATCGCTTACTCTGGTACAATGGGTAAAGGAAGTACACAGAATACTGCAATTTTACTCTGAATTAATCAGACTGTGCATACAGTCTTTGTCAATTTCTGTTTACATCACCTTTCTACCTTTCTAGAAACACACAAAGTTATCTGGGTTACAAACACCTTTTTTTTTTTTTTTTTTTAATCCCCCCCCCTGCATAGCTCAAAGCAATTCGGAGCGATTCCGAAGCACCAGGGGGAATCTCGCCGGTGAGGTGAGACCGGGGGGGGTGACCGAGACCCGCGGGCCAGACACGGGCAGGCCCGAGGCAGGCGCCTGCTTCCCCTCCCTCTTGGAATCAGACGCCAGATCCCACTGAATTTTTCGCACCTCACGGGAACTTCCCACAACAAACCTCTACAAACTCAGCTGCCTTTCAGGTGAGGGGAGCAAACTGCGCTCACGAAGCGGACTGATGAAAAAGGCGACACCCCCACACACACCCTAACAGGCTTTTCGGCGGGGTTCTCCCGTCCCGCCGCCAGCAGTGACCCGGCTGGGAAGCCCCACCGACCCACGGGAGACCGCGACAGCGCGCAACCCTTTCTATCCGCCAGCCTCCCCCGCCGCCCTGCCCGCACCCCGGCCCCGCTGCTGCGAGGCGGAGCCTGACCCCCACCTCCTCCTCCTCGCAAGCGACAGAGGGACGCCGCCTCACGTACAGCTACCGACCGGCCGCCGGCCCCCCCGCGGCTACTCACAAAATGGCGGCGGTCTCAGGCAGAGAGCGCCGGGCAGGCGGAAGCGGGGAGCCGATACCGGAGAGCGCTGGGAAAGCACGCCGGGGACGGGGCGAGAAGCGAGACAAGGAGGAGGGGAGGGGGGGGGGCTCCCGGCCGCACAGAAACAGAGCGGCGCGACCGGGCCTCGCTAGCGGCCGCGGGGGACGAGCCGAGAGCGAAACCCCCGCGGCCTTACGCGGGGCGGGCTCCCCGCTCCCGGGGTGGTGGCCGGGCCCGCCGCGGCCGGGCCTGCGTACTCGAGCAGGGAGGCGTCAGCGCGGAGCTCGGTGTGGGCTTGGGATGGGGGTGAAGGCGCGGCTGCTGCTCGCTGGGGTCTGCGGGGGCCGCGCTCCCCTGCCCTGTTTACAGCCCGAGATGCTACAAAACACACAGGTGTTTGCATGCGTAACAAAAACACGTTATTAGTGAAGGGGACGGAGGCTTAAGGTACACCAGTAAACGCCCCACAATTGTCCTGAACCACTTAAAAACCTTGGAAGGTTAGGATGGGAGCTGCTCAAATTGAATAAGTGATTATTTCCAACACCACACAAGTATACCTTATTTACACCACACCAGAGTGCATGAGAACACCAGGATTTATCACATTTTGCTACAGCGTAGAAGAGACTTTCAGACTTGACTTCAGCCTGCACCCAGCAAGAGGGCCTGTGTGCGACCTCTGCAGCACTGCCACCGCCCCCAGCACACCAAGGTCACGGAAAAGAGTAGTAAGGCTTGGATGTACGTCCCATGAGAAGGCTGATGGTTTTGGCTGCTTGGCCACTGTAACCAGGGTGGTCACTGCTGCTCACTTTTTTCCCCAAGGACTCACATCACCAGGAGGAGGTCAATCAACCTGTCCCAGACACTCAGGACCCTAAGGTGATGTCACTCCCTCCACCATTTTGCAGGAGGTCCTGGGTTTGAGCACAAGCAGAAAGACCAAAGCATTCCCAAAATAAAAGTATATTATATGGCCATACATGATTTGGTGCATGGGAAAGATGTCTTGCTAGGAGCTATCTGGGTTGAGGTATTCTCAGGCACTTTGGATGCTCCCAAACAGATCATACCTTGCTTCTCTCCTCCTCCAACATTGACCCCATTAGCCTGAAAACATCCATATTGATAAGGAGTTCCATTTTCTTTCTGACTCATTGCTTTTGTTGGTGAACACCACCATTTCCTGTTAAAGGGAGAATCCAAAAATACTAGCAGCCGCTTTGGAAACACAGTTTAATGTAATTTCAGAGGAACCAGTGGGAATGGGGTTAAAACACAGACAGACAGACACAACGCTGGGGGCTTTTGAGCAGCTGACTGCAGAATTCTCTAACATTCCTGTCCAGTCACACTTGAAACATGGTCTACATTAAAGTGTGCTGGATTTCTCTGTAGCAGGTTACCACAGCAGCAAGACAAAGTTAGTGCAAATGGGGCATTTGGGTCTGTGTGTGATTTTTAATTGACTGTTAACAATTGGAAAAGTCTATTGAGGTCCTGGAAAGATTATGTGGGCATGTCTAGACCTGAAAAACTGAGGCACCTTTCACTCACACTCCATACATTCCTCAATCCCTGTGAAAATCCCCACCTTTCTCTGATTCAGCCTCTGTCGTTCCCCTTTGTGCTGACTTTTTCTTCATTTTCCCTCCCAGAGAGTTTCTAGCATAAGCTAATTTCCTTTTCTTGCTTCCATTTTTACAAGGTCATTTCCTGGAATTGAAAACATCATTTGCTCAATAAAGACCAGTACTTCAACAGTATTCAATATAAGAGATGCTTCATACTCTATAAAGTCCATAAACCAAAAATGCAAATATCCTATATATCAGATATTTCTATTTTTTGCTAACAGCACATTTCTATGACAGAAATATTAAAGAAATTAATGTGCCTTTTTATTATGGTAAGAACACAAGGACTACCATTCTGCCCTCATCTGCCATGAGAGAAGAGTTTGCACACTTCAATTACACAGACACATTCAAGCTCTCGAGATTAAAAATACTGTCCATACTGTAGTACAGCTACTTAGCATTTTTGTCCCTGGTACACATTCTTGCTGTTGTAAGCTGCAAAATGCAGAACTCTGGCACATGCATTTCTGTGGAAGGAATAATGTAGTCAGTGGGTGTATTCCGTGACTCACCTTCAGATGCGGGACTTAAAATTTTTGCTCTAACCTGCATTTGTTTCATGAGAACACTGTTTTGTTAGTAACAAACACTTTCTAATTAGGTACTGATATTATTTTTTTTAATTATTTTGAAGATACACATAGTATGTTGCACTTTATAAGATCATTATTATATAACAAATAAATGCAACATAAGGTGACGTTCTCCAAATGGAAAACCTGCCTCTGTTGTTCTTTATCATACACACCAATAGCTTTCTTTTCTTTAGATATAATAGTGTCACATGAACTGAGGCTTCTTCACAGCAATCAAGATAAAAGGAGGTCACAGAGATTATTCTAACTGGTTAAAGCCTAAGAAAAAAACAAGTATTGAACTTTCTGTAGGATTATGTTATTAATAAAAACCAGCAGCCTCCCTGTCACTTGTTACAACATCAATTATTAAGGAATCCTTAGAGTTGTTCAATAAGGACAACTGTTAATACCTAATGAAAAAGGTATTCAGGTATGTCAGAAAAGGCTGACACCCCTGTGATTATGGGAAGTGTCACTAATACAGAATACCAGACTTCCCAAAAGCTGTTATGAGGTTCCTCACCAAGAGCTCTAAGGACACTAAAAAAATTGCAGGGTAGAAGAGGAAATGGTCTTGCACAGACACACCGTTGATTAGAATACAGGAAAGAAAGATTAGGGACCCATTAATGAGGTGTCTTGTGGTGGAAAGAGGGATGTCACCAGTGAATTCTGCAAAAGCTTTGTACCATTTTGCAGACTGATATGGCAACCTGAAGACCAAGAAAGCGAGATAGTGTGCTGGCAATGAAATCTAGGACACTTAACCCGAGGGCCACCAAAAGAGCTCTACAAGAGCCTTAGAAGACTTGGTTATAACAACAGGTAAAATTCAGACAGACAAATGCAAACCTAGGTACACAGACAAGTATCTTGATGCCGAGTACAGAATGATAGGCTCTGAATTGGCTGTTACTATTCAGAAGCAAGATCTCAGTATTAAGAAGACTAACTTTGTAAAAGCTTCAGTTTGGTGTGCAGCAGCAGTCGGAAAAACAAAGTTACATGGTAGGAAATACTAGGAAAGGTATAAAGAACGTTACTGTATAACCTGACAGTTCATCTATGAGTGGTCCTTGTCATTGGAGTTTCCCCATCACTCACTCCCCTTCTCTGAGAAAGGCTACAGTAGAACTTGAAATCAAGTTTTAGAAAAGGACTATGGATATTCAGAGGTGGGAAAAGGCTTACATGCAAGACAACTGTGTAAACTTATGAACCTATTGATATTTCATTCTTTCTTCCAGCAAAATGATGAGTCATCAAGTATTAACAAAAGTACTAGAAAAATGGATATTTTCTTTTTCAGCTATTGCTTTTACCCTCTCTGTACTCATAAATGTATTACTTTCTCCAAATCACTAACGTACATGCTCTGCCTTGAAATTGTCATAAGCTTTACAGCAAGTGCTCACAACTGAAAAGGAGTGCAAGCTTCCACAGAATGCAGTATGTTTTTCTTTATTTACATGGATAAATTAATCAGGATAGATGTACCAAAACCTCTTTTGTGCTTTTTGAGATTACTAAATACTTCCCCCCCCCCCCCCCCCCCCCCCCCCCCCCCNNAAAAACCCCCCCCCCCCCCCCCCCGGAATAAGGCATAAATGTTCTATTCCACTCACTTTCCTCAGCTTTTTTAGAATGTCAAAATAGGTAAGATTAGTATATAGCCCTGGTCAATTTAATCCCCATCCTCCCAGCTCCTGATGCTGCTAATCAGATCTGAGATGAATGACATTTTAATAAGATTTCTGAGCTTCAAGTTTTGTACCTTTAGAGTTCACCAGATTGTACAAAATGTCCCCAGATAAGATGCTCTCAGATATGCTATGAGGGTTTTGCCTTGGTATTCTTCCTTCTAAAAACTAATTAATTCAAGCACTGGCTGGATAAAGTTGGATTTAAGTCCTGTTAGACAACCATGAACAATTAGTACAGTCATTTTTGCACATTCTGGAAAATTTATCTGGGGATGTCATAATGGAAAATATTAAGGTTTCCAGGTCACATAAAAAAAAGAAACTAGAATCTGTATTTTGTATAGTCACATTGTTATTTAATTTAGTTGGTAAAACACCAAAAATGTACAACTTTCTCATCTTGCCTATGCTGCATGTGTACCAGTAGAATAGCTGCCTAGGAAAGCAGCCTGTGCTGTTATTAGAACCCTCTGTTCAAATACAGTCCTTATATAATTAACATGCCTCTTCAGGGTGGCTTCTAAAATAAGCATTAGGAGCTACAGAAATATAACAATGCACACACAAACCTACATGTATAAAAGGACCAATACATACCAACATAGAGGTACTACATAGATTGATAGTAGATTAGTAGATTACAGTACAGATTATTTCAATTTTATGCCAATTTCTGTTAGAATAACAAAGATAGCAACTATCAATTAAGAGTCAAAATAAATAATGAAAACAATTATTCAAGCACAAATTATTAATATTAAGGTATCCTACTTTTTGGTCTATTTTAAATTATATCAAGAAGATTTTTACATATTCACTCAGTGTTTCTATACCAAATATACGGAAAGCAAGTATGGCATCTTGGATTCCTGCCCTCAATTTAAAAACAGGCACTTTGTCCTGTAACATCTCACAGCCACTCTGCAGCAGCATGAACCAACCTTTCCCATCACTTGCAAATAATAAATAATTCAGGAAAACAAGATTGGATTAAAGCAGGAGTCTGAAATCCCTCTACTCCCTGGCACACTAAATCCCTAAGAAACAGGCATTCTGCATACTAATTCAGAGATGGCACCACAAGCATTTCAAAGAGCTGCTTGAGTGTAGCATATGCCTCGGCTCTGCACAGCAATACCTCCCAGAGTGACCCCGTTCATTAAACCTGTATCAGAACACAACCTGCAGGCACCCGTCCGTCAATCTGGCAAGCAGGGAGTTCTCAAGTTCCACGCAGTGATTTGATTAAGAGATAAATGCATCCCAAATAATTACTGTCCAAAATATTTTAGTACAGTGCATTTTAAGTTTACTTTGTAGCCAAAATATCCTCATGTGATGTCTGAATTTTCCACTTAGTGAGCTCCCAGTGTATGCAAAACTGCCAAGAACCAACTCAAATCAGTGTCCAAATAACACCTAATGCACCACTCCCTCAAGTGGCAAGTGTCAGTACTGACAAATCTGAAAATTAAGATGTGCCTCAAAAGAATGTCTCATCAAGAGGAATAGTTTTTTTTCTTTATGCTATTAATTACTTTAATTATGTCAACATGTATCTTACGTATCTTTCTTCTAAACTAAGGAATCCCAGTGCCTTAATGTTGTTTTTTTAATGTTATAATGGATGAAGAGCATGAAATTTGTGAAGGTCTCACTTAACAAATAAAAATGATTCTCATGTTTTTTAAAAGTGTGCCACAATATGTACAATTGGAGTTAAGAAAACATCCACTGCTTGGGTGGAAGGGACAAGGAATGTCTTTCCATTTAGATGTTTACTGGGGGATTGGCACCTGTGTCTACTCCACCTCATGCAATGAAACTAAATATTTTCCTGTTTCTTTAGCATTTTAGGATTTTGAAGCCACTCAGCAGATTTGTAGGTGGGAAGCAGCTCTAACCCAAACCATACTTAAAGAATAGTTCTTTGACTTAATGAGTCCACTGGTTTCTAAATTACAGCTTTAAAGGAATGAGACCAGAAAAATCCCGATAGTCTAAAATCAAATAATACTGGCTAACCATTAACTAGTCAATAATTAATCAATTCTGCTAATATTCATACTACATGTCCTGATTTAGTACAGATTGTGCATAGTATACTTATTCTGAGGCCTACTTTTTCTAATTTTGCTTAATCCAAACAGGCAACTCCTAAGATTTTTGAAAGTAAATAATCAGTAAAAGTAGTCTTGGACTACGATTTTCAGCCTTCCTGAGCCTTCCTTCTCCTCACTCCTCTCTCTGTTTGAGGAGCCACATTCTAAGCAAATATTGGTCTCTGCAGAAATCTGTGGTAAAACGGGAGTTAAAAAATAAATTAATCAAATCTGAATTCTTCAAGCATATTACTGAGGTGGGGTTTCTTTAAAAAAAAAAAAAAGAAAGAAACCAAAAATCAACAGACAGAAATCCTGCCCTGAAGCCCCATCGTTAAATGCTACTATTCCATCGGGAAATAACTGTACAGGGCCAATCATGAAAAGTTAAGAACATAATTAATGTATGTGATTATATGCTCAAATACAGCATATAATATTTACTTTAAGAATTTATGGACTTCAAACTAATATTACCATAGCCTTAGTACAACTGTAAAAACTGCAGTGAATGGAATTAGCAGCTGCTTTGTACAAAATACAGAGTAACTTTTTACAATTAAAGGAAACAATTTTAGGATACCAGAATCATTTAAACCAACTTACAAACTGCTGTTATGTCTCCAAGACTTGCAGAATAAGGATTTGATCAAGAGATTGCAGAGACAATTGCAAATTTTCAGGGACTTCAGTAAGTAGTAAACTGGAACCCACATTCTTAGATAATTCAGGTAGAAATTAACAGCGTTAAATAAATCCTGAAATACAACTTCGAGATCAAGAGAAGCGTGGCCAGCAGGTCACGGGAAGTGATCCTGCCCCTCTACTCTGTACTCGTGAGATCCCACCCGGAGTACTGTGTCCAGCTTTGGAGTCCTCAACACAGGAAGGACATGGAACAGGTCCAGTGGAGGGCCACAAGGATGATCATAGGGATGGAGCACCTCTCCTGTGAGGACAAGCTGAGAGAGCTGGGGTTGTTCAGCCTGGAGAGAAGGCTCCAGGGAGACCTTATAACAGCCTTCCAATATCTGAAGGAAGCCTAAAGAAGAGCCAGAGAGGGACTGTTTATGAGGAAGTGTAGTGACAGGACAAGGGGCAATGGTTTTAAATTGGAAGAGGGGAGATTTAGATTAGACACCAGAAAGAAGTTCTGGTGAGACACTGGAACAGGTTGCCCAGAGAAGCTGTGGATGCCCCATCCCTGGAGGTGTTCAAGGCCAGGCTGGATGGGGCTTTGAGCAACCTGCTCTAGTGGGGGAGGTGTCCCTGCCAATGGCAGGGGGGTTGGAACTTGGTGATCTTTAAGGTCCCTTCCAACTCAAATGATTTTATGCAAAATTCAGAATTAAAATTTCTCTCCTTTCATGTTAATCTATTTTTCTTTCTGAGAGGATATAAAATGTATTTGAAAGCTGCTTACCAATTTGCCATTTAAATTTTTATTCCAATTAACAAGGCTGTTCTGAGGCATATGGGATTGGCATCTATTCCAAAACCAAGATAACACTCCCACAACATGCACTTACTGAAATTAAACCATTTTTCCCCTCATTCTGGGGTCCCAGACAAAAGGATGGGAGATGAAGAAAAGAAAATCCACAAGACACAACAGGAACCATTACGTTCCAGCTTGCCAGATGACCTGTGTTTGATGTGCATTACCACTTGCCCTCTCAGTAAACTCTCTTTCCTACCATATCACTTCTTAAGAGATTAAGAGCTTTCTAATTAATCAGCAAGTATGATAAACACAACAGTCTATGCTCTGGTACACTGCATTTGTGTTACAGGGAGACAGGTGGAAGGAGCACAGTTATAATCCATTAGTGTGACAGACTGAAGGAATAATTTACATCATCAGCCTTTTGAGTAAATGGATAATAAATTTCCCTTTCCACCTCTAAAGCTCCTACCAGCATTGCTAGTTTGGAGAGCAGAAACCACTGTACTAAGAATGGTCAGGAGAAGATGCAAGAGAGCTGCTAGAAACTAGCTTTTTTACCAGTCATCTTGTTGAAATCCATGCCAACACTAATCTGGGTTTAGCCTTCATACTTCCCTATGTTACATTTGGTCCCTGTTCTGTCTCTGCATGAAGTCTAAAATTGCCATAGTTCAATCCCTTACACCAAAATTATTAAATGACATGGAAAGAGTATAACTGCTTCTACAGAAAGCCAGTGTAGAAGACAAATTCAGGATGTCCCCACCACTGAGTGACTGCCAGCTGTGACTATTGCCTTTGGAAGCCATTGGCAGCTGTTAGAGGATCCTTCCAGCTCCTGTACTTTCTGCCAGTGGTGTGCTCAGTGGCTACGCAGCTCCAGGAGTCAGGTCTCAAAAGCTTCCTTTGTGTCAGCCTTCAGCTCTCTCTGTTACTGTTGGGCTCTAGCCTGCAGATTGCTAAATTTCTCAAATGTCACTCCTTGTGTACAGAGTATATTAAATGCAGTCTTAAGTTTAATTAAAGAAATAAACCTCCTGGATATTTCTTTCCACTGACTCGTAGTGCAGGTCTCCGATAATAATTTTGCAGACCTGGGGTGAACTTGCCATTAATTTCACTAGTACAGATCTTTGTCATGTGCTAAAAGAGACATTGTACCTTTCGCTAAGCAAAACAGAGGATAAGGGAATTGTGACTTAGTTTACAAAAAAAGTTACATTTCAGCTAAAATCCATTCCAAAAGAATTGTAATTCAATTTAAACACTTGGTAATCAAGTAGGCCACTTGTCCATGATTTTTTTCCAAGGGAAAAGTATAACAGACGGCTTCAATTTCAAAAGGCAAACCATTTTTACTTTCTCTTATCTCAAAACAGTGCATCAATTTCACTGTTTCTTCCCTAGATACGTTAATTTCTTATTTAATTCTTGTGCAGAGAAAAGAACGAAAAGTTTGTTAATATTTGCTATGGTTAATGCTATTATTTTCTTTTTTTTAACTAATAATTTCCTTTTCAAAAATTCCCCAAACCATAAACCTGGGAAGCTGGAAAAGTAGAGCTAACATCTCCTGCCAGTTCTTCCCTGTTAAAGAATGTCCAGCCATTTGCAACAGTCCAGAGTTTTTGGCCATGGTTTTCATTCGCTCTAGAAAAGAGCACAGTGGTAAAGAAGGAATCTGAATCTAGTCACTGCATGCCTATATTTCTGTCCTGTTAGTCATAACACACAATATAGTATTTATGTTGACTGCACTAGCATGGACAACACCTAACTCAGGGTAAAAAAGCTACCATGCTGAAACTTGAAATGGAGGAACAGTTATGTACTGGACAAGTAGTTTGCATCACATGGTCCTCTTTAGCCTCAGAAACAATTTGCTGTATCATTTAACTATGATTTCAAGTATACCATTCTTAATCTTCAATTCTTCAGAAAATAATTGTCTAAACATTTGTATGTAAAAATGAACTAAAGTAGCCTGAACTTTTTTCTAAACCTCTTTTCTAAAAATGTATTTCAATATAGCTAAGCATGCCATGATTAAGTCATTACCAAACAAACACACTACTCAAATTTTAAGGAGTTGAAACACCTAAGTAATCCGTAAGTGAAAACATATCTTAAAATTCCAGTAATTCCATTTTCTTATTTATTTTTCTTGCTTCATCAATTAAAAGAATTAGCATCAATCTGATCATATATTTAAGCTAAATTCATCCTTGCACTTGAATATTCACTCGTGGCATAGATGAACTGGCTTCCCAGGCAAATGCTACTGTATACATAGATGTTTAACAGTCATTCTACTCAGACCAAAAAGCACAGACTGAAGACAGACAAAGAGGACTGAATAGTAGATCTCAGGATTATTTATACCTATCTTCTGGCATAAAGTTCCTACTCTGTGAGGGGGTAAAAGGCTTTAGGCTACATCCCAATCTAGGAATACCCAAGTCCCATGGATCAGTCCGAAGACAGATGAGGTAAATGAGGAGGAGACTAAGCCTGTGTAAATCCAAAACTGACCTTACCCTAAGCCTGAACAGTTCACCTCTGAATACTTACCATGTCAAAGCTTGACTCTACTTACAGGTTTCTCAGGTAGCTCTCTTACTTATATTCTTCTGAGAAACCCAGTTCAGGCAAAATGACTGAGCTCCTAGTTCAATTCCAGCTAAATCAGCCCTTCCTGGTACCAGCACATCAATTAAAAATATCCCCCCAAATCTAAACCTTTGAAGTAGAAATGACTCATCTGAAAACAGCTTCCACTCCATCCCCTCATGTAAACCCACCCAAACTCCCACCTACCAAAAATAATAAAAAGATAAAAAAACAGAAATATTTTCGGAAAATGGCTTGACTCCTCCAATCAGAGAACCACACTGTACAAAACACTGGATAGTGTATGGATTTTTTTCATAAATGTTGTTCTTACAAAGCTCTGTAAGGAAGTACACTATTAAATATGAAAATATAAAACTGAAGTACTTTTGTCTTAAGGGATACATCTAAAAGTCTGTACGTGTAATTAAGTTTTATTTCATAAGAGAGACAATGGTTTGCTTTCTCTTTTAAGCTAGACATACCAGCAAATACAACTAATGTGTGATAAAACTGAGGACTTGAAAGTATTGAATAAGGGAAAATGCTAATAAACACCAATCAGATAAAACTTTGGTATTCAAGGTAAACAAAAGAGGTGAGAATACATCACAATGTTCAAAAAATATAAATCCTTTAACTCTCTTGAACTTTTGCTTCTGTGAATCACTTGCAGTATTTATCAATTAGTTGTTACAAATACTAAACAGACAAACCACCATTTCTCATGACACGGTGGAGCTAAGCTGTCCATCTGTGGTTTAATTGCACACATCAGGATCACAGCCAGATAAAGTTAAACCAACAGATTTGTCCTTCTGAAATTCAGTTGATTTTGCGGTGAGGACACGCTCAGCTTGATAAAGCACAAGAAGCCTCAAAAATGCAACATATCTCTCACTACCAGCCTTGAATGACTGACTGCTCCCTATGCTTTTTGTTAGAAAGATTCAAAGATGCCAGTAACCTTACAGCTGTTGACTCTGTTATTACAGAGGGTAACAAGACAGAAATAACGAGTGTCTCCTTGTTAAGTGGTTTTGTTGTGCTGTTCCAAGAGATGTGCCAAGAACTTTTCTTGCAAACCTTATTTTTCTAGGATTTGTAACTTGGCTGCAAAAAAATCCTGCATGACAATGCTCAGTTCAAAAGAATGCAGATTACAAGTTTAAAAATATATTTCCAGGTTTTGGAATAAATTTAATTTACACTAAATATGGTAAACATTTTAGCACTTCATAGATTTTTTTAGTTTCTTTATTGAAAAAAATCTCTGGTTAGCAAGTTTGCACTGCAGATCATTATAGGTTTTCCAACCCTTTGGTATTAAACAAGTCTGAAGTATTGCAGTGTGAAAGGAGACTTTTATGCTCTATGGTCAAGACTCCATTGATGTGTATTTTCTTTTAAAGGAAGACTGGATGAAATGCATATGAAGCACTCATGGGATTCTATCTGCTAAACAATTAAATGGATTAAATCTGTGCTAATTCTTAATGCAACTCAGATGACCTGGGTCATGGAAAAACTTGGCTAAGTGTAACACACCATTCTTAGGAAATATAAGCCTAGAATTTCCACATTAAATTATGTGGGGTTGTTTTTGTTTTGTTTTTAACCAAATGATTCAAAGCTTAGAGCTGTACAAAAGTACATTTTCAATGTTACAGCATTCTTTTTGGCACGTGACTCATTAGGACAAGGTTATTTTGTACAGTTCCTTGCCAAAGCAAGATACATAGAAATTAGACTTCAGACACAACACAGATTGGAGCCAAAGCTCAGGAACAGCTTCCAGGCAACAGCCAGGTGTAAAGAAGCAAGAAGGCTATGACAGCTGCCTGAGCTGTGAAAAAGTGGTGGCTGAGGCTTATGCCCAAAAGGAAGAATTCTAGCAACTCAAAACAGCTCCCCTTGACATTACTGATGTAAATACTTCAAAGTAGTGCAGTAGGGCTCTATACAACCTGAACAAGGGAAAAACATGGCTGGCCAGACAAGAGACAAGTAAGAACAAACAGCTTTTACCAGATCAGTGGAACGTGGAGCAAAAAGGCAAAGTAGTGAAAAGGCTTCTGTATTACTGACACTGTCTGCTCTGCAACAAACCACAAAGGGAGTCAATGGTTCCAAGAGGGTGTTGGCCCTGGGAAGCATGAGAAGTCTTCCTTCAATGATTAAAGAGCCAGCAGAAGCACAGACATAGAGCATCTCCATGCAGATGGCTCTTAATCTTTTGCTGATACATAGGAAACCTGCTCTCTAGCAACAGCGAGGATGTTTCTGTGGGACCAGGCTCTCCTAAGTAATGAGATCAGAGCAATGCAATAGTATTAAAGCTTTATTTGTTACTGCTTGCCTAGTCTTACAAAATCTAGAACTTTATCATTCAGTTTATAATTTTGTTCTACATTTCCACTGTGACATCCTGACTTCTCCCTAGAACTTCTATGACTTACTACAACACAAATAGCATTTCTAATTCTTATTTTTTCCTCAGTTTGTGCTTATGTATCCCACCTTCAGTTTGTCTCTTCACTTAAAGTGGTCAATTGGTATTCCTAATTATACCAGCACAATACCACAGAAGACCTTGGTGGTACAAGAGAACAACACGTGGCAGTGTGCCCTCTACCTTGGACACACTTTTTTACTGAGCCAGTTTCTGCTTTCCTGTGACCGTGACTTACTGCTTTTCCCACTTCTGAAAGAGCATACTACCAGCTGGGACAGAGACTCTCAAAGTACCCAATTTCAACAGTTGTCCTATGCATAGCAAAATACTCAGCCAAACAAGCTGGACTCATATCAATACAACCAATCCTTCTGTTACCCTACATTCTCCAATCAGGCAATTGCTTCCTTTCTGTTAAGAACAAATGGAAAAGGAAGAAAGAGCTTTACACAAAGATTTGTCAGACCAAAGGGAAACCGATAGGTATATACCCCAGCAAGTCCCTGCTCTTGTATAAAGTCTCCAGGAGTTAATTTTGTTGTTTCATATAATGGTTCCCTTGATTCAACACTGTGCCTACAGGCATACTCTTCCCCAGGCTGATTTTATTCTTCTCTCATTTAGTAAATTATCATCCATAAGGAGGGTACTGTGGCTGCTAAGACAAACCCTGGACCATGGGGGATTATGAAGTACTGTACAGAAGTGGGAGTCCCAGGTGTATCCTGTCTCAGACTGCTTCCAGGGCAGTAGCCATCACAAGTGGAGCTCAAACATTCCCTGAACAGCAAGTTTCAGTCTATTTGCCCACTTCCTTCATCTGTATTCAACCATGCTGGCAAATATAGTGAAAGGGCTCTGTTTCTGATAGCCGTGCTGATGATGGACATTTCTACTCTTTGTGCCAACAAGTGGACTGATGACTTCTCCCTGCCCAGGTGAGAAAGCCGAGATAACACCCTATGCTTTAACACAGCCATGTCTATGATATAGCAAGACTACCATAAGAGGACAGAATAACCAGAGAGGTGTACAAAGCTTTTGAAGGTAATTTATCTCGAGACTTTCTAGAAGAAAGGAATGATCCAGGTTATTTCTTCAAAAATGAATACTCTGCATGACACCCTTAATCCAGAAACACAATTATATACACACTTAAATTTAACCATGTCTGTAGTACCAATTAATTCAAATGGGAATTACACACAGGATTAACCTAAAGCTTGAAAAGCTTAAGATGCTGGAGCCAAATTTTTATTGCTATATATATACACATTTAGTTTAAAGCAACTATTAAAATAATTGTTGTTCTTTCCATGTTTCTAATATATATTGAAATAGGGGAGTATTTAAATCAAATTGTTCTACATAAGCTTAGACATACTATACATTTTTGTATTTGAAAATGTTTTCAAATGAACTGTGAGGCATACATCTTGTAAAGCTACTCAGAAAATATAAGCAAATTATGGTATGCCAAAACAGAATTAGATGTAACAACCACCAAGTTCTATGCGCTCATGATGTGATGGCAAGGATGTGATGACCTTGCCATGCATGCATAATCAAGATCTCCAACACCATCATGGATAAATGGTTACAATGAAAATCTTGGATATACACTTTGCACAGCCACTTTTTAAACAGTGTACCAGCTACTTACACCTGCTTCCTCAAGTAATCATCCAAATTCCCTCAAAACCAGGCAATTTCTCAGTAAATTAAGGAAAACAGAGAAACTACCTAAAAAAGTCAGTGAGAAAGCAGATTATGTTTTAAAGAACATATATAGAAAAAACACCCCTTCATTGGGTACTGTCCTATACTAGTCCCTTGCTTTCCTTTTCTAATCCATTTTCACTACCACTCCTTAAAAAAAAAAAAATTTGCTGTGATTAAATGACACCAGAATTTTACTGTTCTACCAGAACATTCTTTATTTACTGCTGGTCTCATTCAGACACACATAGACTCCAGTGGAAACTAAAAGCGGGGCCAAAAGATGGGGAACTGAAGTCTATTCATGCTCTGCTAATAAATCGTGTATGCTCAAAACAAATGAGCTTTTATGAACGTTCAGATCTTTCTTCCCATGTAGAAGCAGAAGGGAAAAAAATTGGCTAGTCACTTCAATGGAGTATAGTTCAACAGGAAAAAGTGCACAATTTAGTATTCACTCTCATTCAGACTTAGTGAGAAAGTCTTGCTAACTGATTTAAATTTCTTATACCTGAATTGGAAAACTAGTCATGTCCATTTTCCTGTGAACTGGAGTGTAAATAAAGCACTATCTAACAGGTACCATGATGGTAATAACATTGCATTTTATATTTGTACAAAGGTGGAGGTTTTATGCAAGTTTCCCACCAAACAACTTACTTTACAGTGCAGCTTAGCAAGGTCTAGCATTCAAAGGTTATATTCATAAAATACACTTAGGATTTTCCTTAGAAAACACATCAGGCACTAAGTGGCCTTAAGAGAAACAGTACACAATTTACTGAAAGAGGGTAGGATTCTGTTTCTAAGTTCATAATAAAAAAAAATATCAGTTTTAGCAGGGTTTTCACTCTCTTCCCAGATGACCTGACAACAGTGGAATGTCAAGGAGGAAGCACTGAAATTAAGAAGTATTGCACAGCACACCTGTGCAGAGAAGTCATCTAAAACCCCCAAGCACAAGTGCAATTCCAGGAGATGGGCAGAACACAAAAGCAGACAGTGTAAAAAAAAAAAAATTAAAAAAATTTAAAAAAAATAATAAAGTCTCAGAAGGCACCAAAGTAACCAGAGGAAAAAACCAAACTAACCAAGTAGCCATGAGCGTCAAGGGAGCTGTGAGGTTTTGCCTCTCAGAGACCACAGAAAAGGGACAGATCCGGTGCCTGGTTGGTATCTCAGTGGAACTAGGTGAGGGAAGCTTCACAGAGCTACACTAGGTCAAAGTCAAGTTCAGGAAATGAAACCAGTAGCATCCAAGTATTAAGAGAAGTGACTGGTAGGTACCACATTTGATTCTCATTGAGCAGTGTTTTGGTTGTGCAGATTTCAGTAGTAAATGAGCTAAAGTAGCTATTACTCTAGCTTTTTCCGATTTTAATTTTTAACCGTATCAAAAAAATCACAGACAATCCAAGTAAAATAGCATACAATGCTTTATTTTCCTTTTTGACTCATGACTGTACTAAAATCTGTGAAGTTGATAAACTGTTTTCTTCCCTTTAAATGCCTCAGCACTTCCTGATCACAAATTAATAAAAGAATTTGAAAGACAGTAATTATGTAACTGTTCTTGTACTTTTGTATCATCCAGAAACAGGAAGAACATACTCCCCTCCAAGATTATCCTCTGAGAAAACTTCTAGCTGGAACAAACCACATACATGTATTTCACTAATAATGCTAAAGAAGTTTAATAATTCAGACAATCACTCCCTTGATAATACCTATTTAAAAATATAATTTCTTAACTCTTACAGTTTTACTGGGTTTATTATTACTTATAAGGAAGTATATTTAATAGAATATGAAGAGGTTGGAATATCAGTAACTCCATTTCACAAGTCATCCTTAGGCTGTAATACCCTTACAGAATCACTTATAGATTACCTGTTCAACCTCACATACACAACACAAAACCTGCTGAAGTCAACAAGCTCGTTTCTCAAGAGTCATACTGGGACATGACTGGTTCTTGGTCTGTATGCTGACAGCACCACATCAGGTTGTACATGCTGCCTCTGCCAGAGGTTACAGGCCACAGGGCACACCCCTCCACTCAGCCACTACCAGTCCTGTCATGACTGATACTTCTAAGCCAAAGCACAGATGGGATGATCTTAAACAGGCAAATTTGATAGCGGTAATTAAAGATAATATCCCCCTGGTGTTATTACTAGCCTTTTTCCAACGTCAAGACTGAAGCATTACACAGCAAAATACTTGCTATCAACAGCTCTGTATGTGTGGGTTTGCCCTAATACAACCACCTAATCTGAAATGGTGGTAGGTAGCCTGATGAACTGCCTCTTCACTAGCACCGAGCTTGGCTACAGGCAGTGCCACAGCAAAACCAGTCATGCTATTGCTAATTTAAAACCTTTTACTTTACCTTTACCATCAGGTATTATGAAGGAAGAAGTTATGCATGAAATCTTATTCCAGAACACTCTCTGTTATCTAGCACTAGCCTGAATTTAGTCTAAGGGCACCTCCTCCAAACACAGCCTCTTCAGAAGCCAAGTGAATCTTAAAACAAGTGACAAAAACAGGAGATATAAAATTGTTGGTTAAGGCTCATTCCACTATCTCCCAAGGTTAAGAGTATTAGCAACAACTGTCATCCACAC
The DNA here is from genome assembly GCA_004320125.1 of Scolopax mira. NCBI lineage: Eukaryota > Metazoa > Chordata > Aves > Charadriiformes > Scolopacidae > Scolopax > Scolopax mira. The sequence goes on along the minus strand of BJBW01000099.1, from coordinate 68,273 downwards.
CATTATTCATAGCAACATGGTCATATTTGTTCCTGTGGCCTGACACTGACTACAGGCTTAGTACTACACCCACTGGGTAATGGCCACGTACATGTGAGTAAAGAATCAGGCCTATGATGTAATTACAGGACACAACTTGTCAAATGGATTCCTAATTTGGGGTAGAGGGAAGGAGAGAAAAGGAAGTGAGGAAAAAAAAAAAACACTCTCTCTCTCTCTATATATATATCTGTGAGCTGCTAATTTTAATTCCTTAATACTTTATCTTTCCACTTGTAATGAACTTTAAAGCAAAAGTTACTTTGCAGCAGAACAATCGTGTATAGAAGAAATTATCACTATTTTAAATATTTTAAGACAGATAAACAAGAATAGAGCAGGAAGGAATGATTCCTCACTCAGTTTCTCTGTTTATCTACTCTGAACAATTACAGTAAATTTTAATCATTTTCCATGATGACTGTTGGTGTCTTTGACACTGCAATAAGCAAGATCACATTTTGGCATGTCTGCAAAAGTAGAATAGGCACAAGAACTCCAACAATTGGCAGCAATATCTTCTTTTTCACTTACTCAGATTTTGTCTTTTTGCATTTACTTTTAAGAGAACTGACCAAATAAACACTTTGATTAGTTACCACAACACAGCTTTTTTAGATTTTTGTTCTGTGACTCTGCATAGGTTTCACCAGCACAAAGGCTACACACACAAAAACTTCTGCATCTTAAATTAAACTGGTAGCAATGCTCAAATATGTACCTATTCATAATTGCATCTATTGCCATTTTTGAGATGCAGTCAATATTCACCTTTTTTTTTAATTAAAGGACTCAGATTGCAAGAATTTTGGAAGATCTGGAGCTTATTTTTATTCGCTCCAGATAAGATCACTAGTCTCAGTGTATAGTACAACACATAGGTATATGTGATGTTTTGCAAACGCATAGGAGCAGATGATAAATACAGTAGTACCTCAAAAAATATATATTTACAGATAAAGATATCATATCTTTATTTGGAATATGCCACTATTCTTTAAGAAAGTGTTTTCTGAAATTTTCATATTATTTTATAGGGACTAGCTTGTAATCCTTTGACCTTTCAATGTGAAACCTATATCCATCACACCTAAATAATGGTCTTACTGTTTCCCTAAACATGTTTTCCTCTAGTTTGATCTAATTTTTAGGGATTTCCTTAGCTGTACAAGAAACAAATTAGTTGAGATCTGTTTTTGTTTGGGGTTTTTTTTTCTACCTTTAATCATTTGAGGTTTTAAAGCTTACGAATTCCAGGTGTTTGTTTTTAAATATGCAGAAAGAATTAAACTATTTTTCTTGTAGCAATAAAAAAAAGTCAGTTAAAATAACATTAAGTGTCTAATATAACTTATTTCCAAATTAGGTATTAAAAATAATTCAGGAAAACATGCAAACAAAGTTTACTTTAGTTGCTGAAAACTAAGCATATACTCTTCCCGAGTAGAGAACATTTTCCCAAGTCAGATACATGTGTTCATTTGTATTATTACTCCTGTTTCTGCTGTGGAGAATCTGTGAATTTCAGTCATAAGTGTGCTAAGGCAAGGATTTCTACACTTTGCTCCTCCCTCCCTTCTGCTGACTACTACCAACAGCAGGTCCTAGTTTTGTAGCCAGCTATGCACCACTTATGTATGAGTGGTATGCGTGACAGTTTGGGAATCCCATCCCGGAGAGCACACAGGGAGATAGTCAGAAACAATCTCTTCAAATTTTGACTTCCACAACCCTTTCATTTCCTCATTACTAGTAACTATAGATTCAGGACAGTACACTATGGCCTCCTGATATTTGTATTGTTGTGCATATGAGGTGCTAGAAGCATACACCACCATGTAACAATGGAAAAATCTCCGTCCAGCTCAATTCACAGTCGACCTTAAACACAAAGAAAAAACAGTTTAGATAAAATATGATTTGAAACTTTACAGTGTTATGCTAAGACTGCATCTAAATATTCTTTTCCAGATTCAGTGGGGCCAAAAAAGAAAACCTAAATTCAACTCCATCTCAGACTGCCACCCCCCACTGCAACAGTTTGGGAAGACGCTCATTAAATTACCACAAAAGAAAAAAAAAAAAAGCAGGTTAGCTAATGATTACTCTAAGTCAAAGGTGCCCTTTTAGTGACCTAAGAAAGCTCATACAAATAAAAAACTAAAAAAGAAACCATTAATTTTTAGCCAAATCAGCTTCTTCAACTGCCTCACCACACAGCTGCAGGAGCACCCAGGCTGGCAGGGAAGGGCATGCTTCTACCTTACACCAACCTAATGACTATTTGTTGCCAAAAAGCACAAATTCAGTACCCCCTGGCACTGCTGGTCACTCAAATGCACAGTGCTCATGCAAAGGAGAGGCCAGGCCTTCCCAAGGGCAGCAGCCAGCCGTCAGTGCAGCTGCACCCTCAGACCTGCCCCTCAAGGGTAACTCACCCAATTCTCTTTGGATGCAAGTCCCAGTTACCAGTTCCTACTATGACTAATACTTCTTTCCACACAGGCCACTTTTAAAGTGATTTTACACGTTTCCAAAAACACTCTGGTTATTTGTCAGCGATAGCAGATGGTCTCTAGGGTAAATTATTACCACTGCCTGTTATTACATGAACAGGCCCTGAACCATATTAAGGCTCTGCCACTTTTTCTACCCGACCATTCCAGAACTTATATACAGGCACATTTCGAAACAAGAGGGACGCATACGCGCGAGAGGGACGAGGAGCCCGCCTCCTCGGCGGCGCCCACGGCTCCCGTCAGCCGCCCCGGCCCGCCAGGCTCCCCCACAGCCAGGCGGCCGCCGGCTCCTCCGCCCGCCCTTCCGCGCCAGTCGCGCCACAGCCCCGGCGCTAGGGCTGGGCCCAACCTTCGTAGGAAGCCGAGAACCCCGGGCGGCGAGGCCCATACAGCCCCACTACCGTAGAAAACGACAGACGGGCCCAGAAACGCCACCCTTTTCCACCACAACCGGGCACTACCAGGCAAACCCTTACCGGCGGGAAACGCTCCGCCCCTCTCTCCCGCTTGGTCACGCTTCCTCAGTCCCACCGCCCGCCCAACCCCGCCTGAGGCGAGGGCCCAACCCACCCGCCAAGAGTTGCCCCCTTTGAGGGCGCGGGCGGCCACGTGACCCCCCCTCCGGCGGCAGAGGGCGGCCCCGCCCCGCCCCGCCCCGCCCAAGCGGGGAGGCTGTGGCGGCGTTCGCGCATGCGCGGCTGCGTTTTGCCCATCCAGTGCGGCAGCCGCGGGTGGAAAAACCGCAGCGGCGGCAGCTGAGGGGAGCTGGGAGCCTGTCGCCGAGCTGAGGGGGCGGCTGGGGTAGCGGGGGCAGTGGCGGGGTAGCCGGTAGTTCTCCCGGCTGGCTGCTAGGCCGCCGCTGAGGTGAGGTGGGGCGGTGAGGCGCGGCAGGTCTGCGCAGCGCTTCGGGGCCGGTTCCCCGGCGTTTCTGACATCTCGGCGCCTCCGCTGGGGCCGGGAAGGGCTGTGTCCCGGCCTGCTGCGGTTGCGGGGGCCTTGGCGGCGGCGACTCCCGCCCTAGGCCGGAGGGCTGGCGGGCGCGGCAGCCTGGGGCGCTCAGCCCTGGCTGGAGGGTCTCCCCGGGGAAGGGGGGTCCGGGGCCGGCGGGGGCCGTTTTTCGGGGTGTAGGGGGTGGCGGCGTGAGTGAATTGAGACAAAGAGCGAGGAGGAGGAAGAAGAAGAGGACACTCGGGCTCTGCCACATTCCTGTGCAGAGGAAGGCGGGAGGCGGCGTTAGCCCTTTACGGACAGCTGGGTTCAGCGCTGCCCTCAGCTGCTGTCGGCGTATTTACAGCCGTCTCTCCCGGCCGCGGGAGGAGGAGGAGGAGGTGGAAGAACAACCATGTAAGTCCCGAATTGCCGGGGGTCCTGTGCGAAGATGGGGGATGCCGCAGACACCAAGGAGATGAGGAAGACTTTCATTGTCCCTGCTATCAAACCCTTTGACCATTATGATTTTTCCCGAGCGAAAATCGCCTGTAATCTCGCCTGGCTGGTGGCCAAAGCCTTTGGGACAGGTAGGTGGCGTCTTCTTCTTCCCTTTCTTTGATGCTTGGGTTCCTGCTTGGTTGCTTCGCTTCTGAGGACGTGCGAGCCCTTCCCTGAGGAGCTGGGAAAGGGGGGGGGGAGGGCAGAAGGTGCGTAGGAAATGGGTTTGGTCTGTTCCCTCATCCCTTGTGGTTTTGGGGGGGATTTTTTTATTTTGCTTTACTTTAATTACCTGTAATCTTTTGGGGGGGAATACTGTCGTTTCTATTACTGAGTAATTTTTGTGTATTGGAGCTAATACAGTTTTATTTGAGGAATTGAACTTTCCAAGTTCTGTTTTATTTATTCTCTGGCTCACACTTCTAGAATGCCAAATAACGCCAGCAATCCGTGTTTGTCTGTTGCCCTGAAAATTTTCCCGACGTTGTTTAAGAGCTGAATTGAGGCCTAGCAATGGGAACGGATTAGTGTGCTGTTAGTTTTGACATGTGTGGCAGCCAGTAGCCTGTGGCCATTTGAGTGGGTAAGCAGTAAGAAGGGTTTCAGGAAAAAAGAGCATTTAATGCCAGCCAGGCTTTGGCCTGCACAATACGGAAGGCTGTCCTTGTCTGTAAGCCTAAATGGAATTGATGGTAATGCCTCTGAAAGGCATTACTGCTCTGACTTTGAAACCTGGGCCTTGAGGAATACCAGACCTGCTATTCTGTGCCAGGGATATTGTTGGGCCTTGAGGAATACCAGACTTACAGAGGTCTTCTGAGGGAAGAAGCATTTTGAAAATGTATCAAGCTGATGTTTTTTGTTGTTTGGTTGGTTGGGGTTTTTTTGGCTTTTTTTTGTCATATTGCTGTACTATGTTAATAATTTATTTTTTTGTGGGTTAAAAATAGCAGTTTTCTTCGAAAAGTGAGTTAGATATTAACAGTCAATATTTTTATCCCAATTCTTTGTAGAATAACAGGAAAAGGTGTCATCTTGTGGAATTTTGTACCTTTTGCGTTTAGGGCAGTATTGTTCTGTATTTGAACAGGATTAAAGCTGTACCTTTATTATGACTCTGGGAACTGATGGTATTTGGTGCTTCCAAAAAATTACTTCAAAGGGCTGAACTAGTGAGATTTCAGTAAGGTCAGTTGCTACTGAAATAGTGTATGTTCATTACTTTAGAAAGAAGACGATCCAAAATACCATTTCCATATAAAGATTTATCAATAAATTTATCAATCAAAAATCAATAAATATTTATCCATATAAAGATATCAATAAATATCAATCTGCTTACTCTGTGAAATCTGGAAATGTATATAATATAAAAATATATATGCCTTTATTAGCTCTGCAGACATGAGAGGTAAAATAGAAGTAGTGAAAATTCTCACAAGTACCTGATTCAATATTTTCAGAGATCATTATTTTTTTTAGCTAGCTTTGTTCAATAGGCTTTACTCATGGGATTCTAGATATACAGCACTTGTGCAATTATATAACCCGGCATTCTAACCTGAAAACCTTTTTTTTACTGGAGTTTGGCAAATTCTCAGCCTGTGGTTGGAATGTCTTAATTTGTATTGTTTGAGTTTCTATTGGATGTGTAAAAGTAAATTGCGGAGTACTTTTCTGCTACTTGCTAGAGAAAATGTGATCCAAAACAAATTCCTTTATCTTTTTCATTATTACTGTGGTTGTTCTGAGATACACAAATGAAACATGATTAGAGGAGATAATCGCTCCATCTGCCCTCTAAATACTGCCCTAATGTAATAGTAGGAAGAGAGGTATATGCACACAGTTGCAGTATTTCTGATCTCACAGTTCTTCCACTAGGTTAATAGCACTACTAGCCTCAAAGAAGAGTTTACAGTTGGAGTAGGGAAAAACAGTATACAGACTTACACGTCTGCAGTACAACTGCTTCCTTTATACTTGGAGCAAAACAGAAGAACTGACCTTCACCTTTTCCAAGAAGGAAGGAAGTTTGGGTTTATTAAATTATTTTAGTTCTTTGGAGTAGATCACAACCTCAGTGGAGTCTTCTACCTATTGCTATATCCTTTTCTATAAAGGAAATGGAAAGGATGATTAGTTTATTTATGGATGCCACATCTCTCTTTTTTTTAGCATCCCTGAAATACTGAAATTAAGTGGGTGGTGGAAGTGAAGGATTTTTCCCCTCCCTCTCTGAAATAATGTAATTCATTTTGATTAATGAAAAGCAGATCATGTATCTATTGATAAAATCTAAATCTTTATACATTAAATAGGCACATAGTTCAGTGGATGTATTTCATATTTTTCAAAGCATATTTTAATGAAAATTGTGGATACAGCTTGGATAGGTGTTGTGAAGAGAATGCTTTCTTGAAAAAAGACTTTGAAATAGGTACTGTTCATTAACATTTAGTAGTGATTTCTGATTGATACCTGCATCCAAAAACTGAGACATGAGTTGTATATTGTTGGTGTCCTCAGTGAAATTACAAGAATAGAGTCTGGCCCACAACACAGGCAACTCAAGGTAAATTGATTCTTACGAGAGTTAAGAGAATACTAACAGTCACGTTGAAGACATCTTGTATGAAGAATTTTTTAAGATAAAACTTCTTTAAGTTGAAGACAGCATTCATTTTTAAGTGCGGAGGGAACATAGGATTTTGTGCCTTGACTTTTTGCTGCAAGAAAATGTGTCAGTGTTAGGACAGGTCAGGTTAAATGTTTTGTAATAAGCAAGTAATTTAAGTGGCACAATTTAGAGTACCTGAAAGGGGGGAAAATGAACAAAAAGTGTGAAGTATGGAAGTGGGATTGTTTGACCTTAGAAACTAAATCTGCAAGTGTTAAATTTCAGCATTAACTCTCATTGCTGGATTTAACCATTTCAGTATAGAAAAACTGCTTTCCAAAGAAGAGTTTGAAGTGTATTGATGTTATATGCTTTGACTTAAAAGTGTAACGGGACCTACTTCATAGGAATAATTTTAAGAAGGTCTTGATGTCACGTTACTCCCTAACCTTTCTATTTCTAAAACAACAGAAGTGGATTTCATTGTTTTGGAGTGTGAAGTTTTTGTCTTCTCTACTATAGTCATAGAAAATGTGGCTAGAAAATTTGTTATCCGTCTACCATCCTGAAGTCAGGCTGTACTAAATATACATCGTTCCTGACAGATGTTTGTTTAGCCTGTTTTTTGAAAATCTGTAATTGTAGAGATTCCAGGGTATGTCTGCCAGTCAGTTTGAATCCTTACTTGTCTCTAGATGTTAGAACAGCATCTTGATGTCTTTTGCTACACTGTAAGCCCATTCCTTCTATTCCTGGTAGATCTGAGAATGGTGGGCACCCTTCTTTATAGCACCTTCTGCATAATGAAAGCAGTGTCTCCTCACTGTTCTGGTGTTTAGACAAAACAGACTTTTTCCAACTTTGTTTTTTGTAAGTCAAGCTTTTTTGGACTCTGTGGTTGTGTTTTTTTGTTGTGTGGAGGTTTTTTTTGTTGTTGTTGTTTTTTCCTGTGGTCAGTTTTGCATTAATTCAGTGCTTAAATCTATGTCTCATGGTCCAGATAAACCCTTACCAGTACAGAATAGATTTGAAAAATTACTTCATCTTTCCAACCTATAATATTGACATTTATTCACTAGAATATGACGTTTGTCACTTTTGCATGAGCCTAGAATTGTTGACTCATTTAGTCAGTGATTCACTGTAGCTCCATATCTTTCTCTGCAGAACTGCTGCCTACTCAGTTGTTCCCATCTTGTAATTGTACAGTTGTAGGTTCCTGCTTTACAGCTATACTTATATAACTGCATCCCATTTTCAAACCACTTCTTCCACTTATCACAACTTTCTTGAATTATAATTTTGTCCTTCAAAATGCTCTCAGTCCCTCTGTAGCTTGGAATCACTTCTCTAGAACCTCAGCTAGTATGAATGAAAATACTAATTCTTGAACCTTGAAGTACTTGTTCTTCCCATTTGATAGGGGACCTCTGAGTACTCTTGGAAAATTGCATGATAAGCTGTCTGAAAACCAATTTTTAGTTCCAAAGTTAAGACTATCTCTGACATGAATAAATCTCAGAAAGTTCTGAGAACAATTTTGAAGTCCAGTTAAATTAGCCTTTCTACTATTGATACAACATATTATCCTACTGCAGTTACAAATTTTACTGGTTTAACGTGAGGGGTTTTTTGACAGAAATAAACAAAAATCCTAACAAAAGCTGCACAAATCTGAGTATTTGTCCTAAACACTGTGTTTTCTGTAGTCAAAATAAAATTGTCCATCTATCTTTTAACATTACATTTATCCTTTATAGGTATCTGAAGCAATAGACTACAGATTGCATCATCTGCAGCTAAACATTACCCAAGAAACTTAAAAATAGCTTTCTTTTGCTGATTAATATTTTCAGAATTTGTAAGCAGCTACTTAACTGTTGTTTGCAGATGCTACCAGTAGAACCATGAAGGGAGGAAACAAATGTTGTGTATCTGACAGAAACAAGTTTTAACTAAATACTCTAATCTGTTTAGTGTTTCAGGCCAGAACATCTTTTAATCTTTTCCTAGCAGACCTAATTTCTTTATTGTTGCTTTTGCTGGCTGCCATACTAAGTTTGCACAAGAGTTTGGAGTATTAAAGAGGGTTTGAGATTCTTGTGAAGATTTTTTTTTTTAATAGATTCTTTTCCATCACCTCTCTAAAATAGTTGCTGACAAATCGATACTTTGGTCAATGCTACTATAATTAGTTGATCATCTACAGAGATGGTTTACTTAAAAGTTGTTCCTATCAATTCTTTCTGTAGAACACATTTAAAACACTGTTTGACTGTAGACCACTTATTAAAGTATATATAATTATATATACTTTATATTAAAAGAGAGTAAATTATATAAAATTGTATGTGCTTCTGGATCTATTAGGGTTGGCAGGGTCATCTGAGCACATACAAAAGTCAGGATTCTCACTACATGATAGACCTCAGGTTGGGTAGTTTATAATCTGTTCTTTCAATGAATTCATGTCATTGAACCTATTCTGAGCCGATTTGTCTTTAGAACTGAAGTGCCCTGTCTGCAGAATGTAACAGATGTGACGAAGAGACTGTAGCCAAATGCTCACCTATGTCAGATTCTTCTACCTGGTTTCTCTTCTATATTTTTTGATCATACCTGCAGTCACTACTGCAGGTATATGTTTGCTCCCACCTCATGGTTTAGGGTAATCTGTTGGGTTACTTTAGTGACTCTGTCTTTAAAGTTGGCTGTCATCCAAACTCAAAGAGTGTTTATATATTGTTAATCAAGAATGTCTCACCTTTTGATATGAGATGTTATGTAATTTTGTTTCTATAGCTAGCTGGTGGATTTTAATGAGCAAAACTGCATACACTTTCACTACTGAAACTAACAACTTCTAACTACTTGCTTTGGTAAACTCCGCACTCTGAATATTTTTGCTGATTGTTCTAGTAAAGAAGACTGGGAGTGAAAAACCTTCAAGGTTTTGCAAGATTTTTTTCTTATTTCCACCCCCCACCCCCTGCTTTTCTTTTCCTTTGGACAATACATTATTACTGGATCATGTGGTATTAATAAACCCTTTTTCTATGGAGTTGAAATGTAGTGTTTGAAATCTATTTGCCTAGTGCAAGAGTTGTAGTTCCCTATGTGATTTGGTTTTGTTGGGTTTTTTCCCAATTAGAAGCAGTCTTAAACTAAGAGAACCTGCAAGTCAGACACCAAAGCAGATGTATCACCTCGTGTCTCTGTAATTATGACTATCAAAATGTTTTCTTTGGTTTAATAAAGTCTTATAATAATTCAAGAAATAAATGTTTCTCTAAATTTCTGAAAACAATCCTTTTCCCTATTTCATAGGCTGGTGAAATCATATTTTGACTATTACTCTCATCATGGTATTAGCCAATGTGAGATGGAATTATAACTACACTACTATCTTTTTGTTTCTCATACCTTACCTTTTCCAAAAATAAGTTCTGAAGGCATTTATGCTAATAAGAATTGATACTTTTATTGCCAGGGTTAATTATAAATCATTCTTCTGTTTATCAAAACCTGAATCAATGTGCAGGTTTTAGTAAAGTACATGTTAAAACTTTCCCATTTTAATGGGAAATGCCCCTACCGGACAAATGCTGTACCCTTTGAGAGCAGTGCTTTCTGTTATGCTACTGAAGACAATTTTGGAAGGGAAGATAATTAGTGTGACCCAGCAGAGCATTTCTTATGTGGTTCTTAGTGCTCAAAAAGTAACTAAAGTCTGGGTGGGCTATGAAGGTAGAGCTTGTGCGTGTGTTTCCTTTGAAGTTGTTGTGTTTTGGCCTTTGGCTGTTTTTTTTGATAGTTTTTTTTATTATTAAGAAATCCCTTATAAGTGTAGCTATGCTGTCAAAGCAGTGTATAGTGCTTTGTGGCATCTAGAACCAGGAAGTATTTTTGTATATATAGTATTTTTGTATATATAGTATTTTTGTGGCATCTAGAACCAGGAAGGTTGAGTCTGTTCATTCTTAGTACTTCTGTAAATCCAAGAATCTCCCAAGTTCAGTTTAGTTAGGTGGACAAAGATAAGAATTGTGATACTGAAGTTCAGTCTGCCATAAATTTATAGAGGTTGACCTTTTAGATACTTGCCCCCAGGCAGAAGTATGTCTACTGCCTGCTAGCCAAGATCAATGTAAGTGACAGACTGATTCAACAAACCAAAAAGTACAAGTTCTTTTTCAATATCAACTGTCTAATTTTGTTTTCCACTTCCTGATTAAAAGTCTTGTTTTGTGATTTTTCTTTTTTCAGTAACATCAGTTTGATTCATGGATTACTAACCTGCTGTAAATCTTGGAACTAGAGTATTCCTCAGAGCCCTTGAAGGTGTCTCCAAAATAAAACAGCAAATTGAAATGTCTCTCTTCTACTCGGGCAACTGAAAAAAAGTATCAAAAGCAAAATAATATAAATCATGCTTCTCTGAACTGTTCTCAGTCCTCAGACTCTTGATTTCCATGCAGGCTCTGCTGTCTTGTGCCCAAGTGGCAAATGTGGCAACAGAAACCTTGTTGGCAAGTGGGAGTCTGAAGGAAGTAACTTAATGCTATTAACCTTAGGCAGAAGCACACCTTTGCTGTTCTGCAGAAAACCTGTCAAGTAATTGAGTCCATTAAAATTTGGCATAAATTTATTTGTTTCACACTAGGAAATTGTTAAAGGTATTAGTCAGAATTTTTATGAGATAATTCTGTATTAAATCTCAAAGTCTTACAGGGTTTATTTTCTTAATGTCAGTTGATGTCAGTAACCTGTAGAGATACAAGTTTTCTAGGCTGCGGCTTTATGTGGCCTTGTGGCTCCCAAAAACTGATGTACATTTTAATTAGAAAGCCCTTGTTGAAATATTGTTTGTTATTCTCAGAAATAAATAAATAAAGAGACACTTTGTTGACAAAGGCTTTTAAGATTTCAAACTTCTTTAATGCAAGCATTCATAAATCTGGAATTGTTCACTCCTATAAACTCAATAATAGTGTAACTCAAAGGATTACATTCGTCTGTGTGGACCTCTGGAAACCTTACAAAAACCATTTTGTTTTTAAAGAAAGTGTAGACTTTTCACATTAATACAAGTAAGGTTTTCCAGAGGAGGAATTCACACTGTCCTCTGAGGAATAACTCATGCTTACCTGAGCAGAGAGTTTTGTTTATAAAACAGCTTTTAAAGGTAACTTCAAGGGTGGGAGCCATGAATTATTTTTAGATGATTCATGTCATTTAAAATGGTCTGTTTAAATGGGAAGTTGCAATTCTATCTCATGGCCACAAGAAAAAAAATTTTGCCTTGTTTGCTTTAAAGCTTGGAATAAGTCCTTTCTTATTTTTTTTTTCTTCTCTAAAGAGAACATGTGCAGGCAGGACTTTTGAGTCCATTATAATTTTTGGAAAAATTACCTGAAGATATGTTGAATGTTGTTTTAAAGTTAGCCCGATTCTTAAATTCACCTTATTGTTTTGGGCTAATGTGGTATTTGCTTTTTGTTCTTTTCCCTGTGTGTTGAACTTGTACATTAGCTTCATTTATTCTTTTCACAGTTAAATGTTTACAAAATTCTAAATGTCAATTTATTTATTTTTTAACCCATATCAAAGAAAGATTTCCAGAATTGAAACCTGTGGTCCTGTTGACAATTTTAGGAAAAAAAAATAGAGTGAAAGCCTTCTCTAGATATAAACTAGCTTAATGTCCTGCTTCAAGAAGAGCTGGCTTCAAAGTTATACGAAGTTTCTCAGGGCCTTGTCCACATGAGTTTTGAGAGTCCCCTTGGGATGGTGGTTTCACAGCTGGGTCCCCAGGGAACCTGTGTGCTGCTGCTTTTCCCTGTGAAGCATTTTTTTACTTGTATTGAATTGAAGTTTCCCTTGTGGCAGCTCATAACCACTGCCATGTGTCACTTCACTGCACAGCCCAAGTCCATGTTTCCGAAACCTGCCCACTGGGTGCTGAAGGAGTGTGTTTAGATCTTCCCACTGCTTCCCTAGCAGAAATATACCCACATCCCTTGGTCTCATCCATATCTCATGTGCTCAACTCCCTGAATTCAGTGTCCCTGATAGATATCTCTACCATAACTGCTGAAATTTGCAACAGATTTCAAGGTGCTTTCTGGCAGTATGTGTGACAAAGTATTTATTTTAAAACTGTTCATTTACTTCAGAGTGTCTTCTTCAAAGACTCTTGTCAGCTGAGCAAAGGAAAGGGACTGGTAAATGCACATATTGGGAATTAGTCTTGAGATTTTTCTCAAATGGAGCAATTTATCTACCTCCCATCATGCCAGAATTCATAAAGGCTTTGGCCCTGTTGGCAGTTCTGGTAGTCTGCTGAGAATTGAATGGAGCCTTGAAATTCCCCTCTGCAGGACTGCAGAGGCAACGCGTGCTCATTCTGGAAGGGCTGTTGCTTTTAGATAAGCAACAGGAAGAGTTTCCTCTAGGTCTAGCTGCTGTGCCTTTATTATTATTTTTTCAAACTATAACAAAAATGAGAAAACAGTTTGAATCTTCTATGGGGATCTATCCTGATATCTGACAATTTGATAGACATTCTAAATGGGGAAAAGTGCATGTGTTTCTGTCTGTGCAAAGGAAACTGATGGGAATTTTTGTGAAGACTTCTGATCTTGTTACAGCAGGGATTCCTTATTTTTATGCTTTCACATGGTTTGTTGGTTTTGTTTTTATGAATTCAGGTTATGTCTGTAGTCACAGTTTATCTTCTTAGCCCCTTGTTTCTATATTCTATTTCTCTAATAAATTCCTTTTCCATTTTTTGATGAATGCAATAAGTTTCTATTCCAGATCTTTTTGTGGACACCAATAAAGTAAAGGAAATGGCACACATTTTTCAGAAGCAGAAACATTCTTTATAAATAATTTTATTTGCCTTTGACAGTTATCATCCTGAATAATTTTTTTTTAGTGTATTGAGTTATTTTATTATTAAACTCCAGTAGTGGATATAATTCTTTCATGATAAATGCATGTATTGCGTTTTATCTCATCACTTTAGGGTCCATTTCAGTAGTAGAGATGATCAGAAATTACTCATTGACAGGCGATGGGTTTGTTATTTCCTGGTTTTGGATTTCTCTTCTGGCTCAAGTTTTCAGATTGGTAATCTGTTGTTGTCTTCAGTGAATCTAAAACACAGAGTATGTGACTTCTGTTTGTGAGTAAGCTAACTCCTTCTGCCTCGAGGTATTTATTCATGTGGGAAGAAGGATTTATTTTTTTTAGTTATTCTCAGAAATTACAAATGGCTTTATCTCTTCCTCCCTGTTGCCCCCTGCCCCATCTAACTTCCCATGTGATGCTAAAAGGGGAGTGTGGTGGATTGGGGTGTTTGGGATTCTGTTGTTGATGTCTCTTTTTGTTTTTCGTACTTCAAAAAAGGCAAAATCTGCTGCCTGTGAATTATGAGGTAAAGAAATGTTTTGTAATCCTCTCTACCTTGAGGAAATAGCATGAAGGTGCTTTAAAAGTTGTCTTTTGGAATTGTACAGGATAAAGTCATGATGAAGATTTAGGTCCTGATAGCAAGTTAAAAATGGTTCCTGGGGGATTTTGGAAATAATGAGCTTAATATTTAAATAGTCAGTGTATGGACAAACAGGGAAAAGAAAGAAGGACAGGTAGGACTGAGGTAAATGGAAATAATACCTAGGGAAACAGGTAACTAGCAGTTTATAGTGTTCCTTAATTATCAGTGCTTTTTATAGTCGTGGGTGTCTGTAGGTCCTATAGAGTCAGTAAGTGAGGCTTGGAAGTGGCAAGAGAAGTTTGCAATATTGCTGCCTGACATAGGTAGATATTTTTTTTTAAAGTAGTAGTTTTATTATCTTCTAAGAAAAAGTAATGTTGTTAGGCATTAGGCTTGTATTTTAAAGGGCACATTAATTTTACTGGCAGTATATTTTGATCTGTATTCTCAAGCAGAGCTGTCAGCATTTCAAGCCAAATTTAGGTTTCCAATTTAAAAATTCTAAATTATACCTCTCTTCCCCTTGGTACTCTGAAGTGGCAAATAAGAAGTGGTATCTTATCCTTTTTTACCATCCTTATGACATGGAAAAAAGCATGTGTTAGAATTTCTTTCCGTTTTTGCACCCTCCAAAACGTATCCTCTCACAGCTAGAGGCAGCTACCTCTTCTTCCAAAGCCTATAATGGGAGCACATGAACTGCAATAGAATATGTATGAGGAAGAAGATAATCTGTCATTATCTTGTGATGGCATGTTCTGGTTTTTTCTCTCTCCTACTCCACCCATATTGGGTTGATTACTCCACCCTCTGCTTCAAACCTTGTCTGTTTGGCCATTTCTCCAGCTGAAGGCGAAGAGGATAGGAACCTAGAATTGCATCACTGTTTTCCTATGCGCTTTTTTCCTTGTAGTAATTAAATAGGCTTTTTCATTTGGGCTCAAGAAAAGAATCACATGCTCTTTGTCCCATAAATGCTGTTGGCTTAACTAATACTACACCAATGGAGAGTGAAATTCTTACACGGGGAAAATGGAACATTTTGCAGTGCATACGTCTAGAAACGTGAAGTCTGAAACCACGTCTAAGTTATTTTCTGCTTCACTGATGATTTAATTTAATTTGACCTAGTACCATATTTTATTAATTTATAACTATTGCTTTTGGGATAGACAGCTGTGATCTGCCTGTATTGTGTTGTGTAAAGTATTTAGAAAAACTGTTAGGTTGTCTTGGAATGCCAATTTTGGGGTTAAAATCTCAGCTTGATCAGAGATCAGAGCTTGAATCTCAGCTTGGCAGAATTTTGCATAGCTATCTGTGGGTACTAAGCAAGTACATAGAAAAAGGAGGAAAGCCGCAATTTTATGAGACGTCACTAACACAAATAGGCAAATAAGGATTCAACATTTTGTCAGAAGGAAATTGATAATTTTTTTTCCTCTTTTTCCATTCCTTTTAATTCCAGTAGAACATCCATGTATTTATGCTTAACTGTTGGATTGTCATCGTTCTGTGATGCATGACCTTTTAAATACATATACGAGTAATCAGATTTTTCTTGAATGTATGAAACCTAGAAGGCTGCTGAGTGGAAGCTTCCCTTTTTGTCTTGAATTATTCTGTGCTAAAATACAATGTACCATTTTATCACTGTAACAGAGAAAGAGTTTTGTGTTTAAATGGGTGTTGTTCTGCCTTTGTATGTCTGACCTATATAATGTTATGTCAAAGGAAATGAGAATGTTTGGGCATGTATTTGGAGAAGCCAAGAAGTTTTAAAGTAATGATGCTTTAAACTGCAAGTTGGCCTTCTGGTGTGGCCTTTGCAGTGTGGAACTCTCTTGAAATTTTTCTTAAGGTTCCATTTATAGTTCAAATGTAACATTTGTATGCAATTTTCTCCAGTGTGTTACATCGTGATGACTGGTAAAGACTCTGGCCTTCCCTTGAATATGCTCTCTTTAACATAATTTAGAGTTAATACATATGAAAAAACCCTAATACAGTATCTATCTTACTCACGCTTTTTTTTTTTTCTGTCTTTGTAGAAAATGTTCCAGAAGAACTACGAGAACCATTTTACACAGACCAGTATGACCAGGAGCACATTAAACCACCTGTTGTTAACTTGCTGCTGTCTGCAGAACTCTACTGTCGTGCTGGAAGCCTTATTCTCAAGAGTGATGCTGCAAAACCACTTCTAGGTCATGATGCTGTTATACAAGCCCTGGCACAAAAAGGCCTTTATGTCACTGACCAAGAAAAGTTGGTGACTGAACGAGATCTTCACAAAAAGCCGATTCAGATGGTGAGTGTTTAAAGCTTGTATGTTACACTTTTTCTGTTCTTCTGTGTACTCCCAGTAACTCCATACCTGTCTCTTCACATGCATCATTACATGCATCTTTTCCTCAAGAGTTAAATGTGCCTCGTTACTGGAGGCTTATGATTGTTTTGTTTTATTTTTTTTCAGTCTCCTCATAGCTGCTTGTGCAGGTGTAATGTCCTCTGTACTAATGCTTGAAAATACTTATCATTCCACTGAGTCCAAGTGTTACAATTTTAAATACAGCAGTGACAATGTGATTGCTTTGATTTCACTTTTACAGTCCTGTCAGTGAATATTTCTATGTTGAAAAGTGGTTTGAAAATAAGTTTGGTTCTTTTCCCTTCTTTATAGAAATCTTTGGTTAAAAGCTTTAAAAAAAAAAAAAAGGTTTGGATGATGTGAGCAATTCAACCTAATAATGCTCAATAGACACTAGTTACATATTAAGTCAATGTCACAGAACAATGGTATATAATTTGATGTAGGCTTTTAGTAATATGTCTTTCCTTTATACAACTGCTAATTAAATCATTAGTTCAACGAATGAATGATTCTATTACTAAGCTCTAAAGTAATGAATTTTCTTCCTTGATTGGAGATGAGTTTTTTTTGTTGTTTTTTTTTAAAAAAAAAACCACAATAAAATTGTCTGGCTACATATGCCAGTCCTTCCCTCTAGGTTGTTTAAAAAATTACAATATGATAAAATAAAATTCAACTGTATTTAAAGTAAAGTATTTAAAATTTTAGCTTTTTGTTGCTTAATATTTGATGCAGAAAATAATTTAAGTAAAAGAAAGTATGGGACTGTGAGGGTTGAATTGACAACTTCTATTTTAATACATAACTTAAGCATGCTTATTTGAAACAATGAGCAAATTTTATTGTGATATCAATGGAACTAATGTTCCTACTATACTTGGAGATATTTATGGCACAATCTGGTCTTTTCAGATTAGGATACACTGGAGACAAAGAATAAAATGTCTAATAGAAAAAGGAGTTAGAAAATTTTCTGTTATCCGTTGGCTGAATTTGGACTTTGCAGTCTGGTTTTCCTGGGATCTTTTCTATTTGAATCTACCCTCTGGAGTTAGCTGACTACTCTAAGTCCTGTACTCTTACAGTCAGTGACGTGTAGCTGCCTTTGGAATGGAGGTGTGTGAATATTAATACAGATATGTTTTTATTGTAAGCTTATTAGCAACTTGTATTTACTAACATGTAAGACAACTATCAAATATTGGCAGAATATGAGTAGAAAGTCTCTCTTATTTGTTCTCTTGGCATCGACTAATAAGCGGCAGAACCTTTACAGGTACGACATCAAAGCTAATAATTAGTAATTAATAATTTATTCTATACAGAATTGCCAAGAAGTATTAGGCCTATTAGTTTGCAGAATTTTTTTTTTGAAGTGGCAGTAGTCAGTTGCTGTGATATACAGACTAAATTCTTTACATCCATTTTGGTTTTATTTTTAGTTGAAAATTCTTTCCTGCTTATAGAATGCTTAAGATCTGAAGGTGCAAGTATTTCAACAATAGTAATAAACTATTATTTAGTCAAGACACTTTTTCCTTAGAATTGAGCTGTAATCAATGCATTTTGCCAGTCTCTTTTGATCTTGATACCCTTTTTAAAAAGGAGAGTTCAGCAAAGAACAAGGGGCATTTTAATAAAAGAAGCTGTGGGTAGCAAATAAGGCATACTGAAGTGCTACAAAATTTGTAGGACACTTGAAACAATTATGGGTAGTTTACGAGTAAGTGATTATAATGTTCGTAACAGCCAAAGTGTTTAAAGAGTTAAAAAACAATTTTTCTGACTGTCCTTGTTTTTATCGAACTTAATTCCATTCTTGTCTCTGAAGGAAGAGAAGGTCACTTACTGGCATTTATGAGCCTATGGTTTTCCTATTTGATTTATTTTTTCATTTGATCCTTTCCTAGAGTATTTTCAAGAGGCACCTCTTTTCAGAGGTGTCAGTTGAGGAAAATGTGTCAGTGTTCTCTAGTTTGGTTTGTTGATCTTTAATTCTGTAATTAACATTGCTTATAATGCATTTCAGTAGTAATTTCTGCTTGAGTGGGTGTTTGTGTCTTTTTCCTGTGGTGTTTATGTATAGTCCAGTAAGTAGTTATTCAAGCATCAGTGTCCTGACAGTTGACATCCCCATGTCACTTGTCCCCAGTCTAGTACCAGCAACAAATGAGTGTCCCGGTGCTGTTGTATTAATTCATAAACAGCTGGATTGTGACAGTCAGACAATCAGAGGGAACACTGGAGTAAAAACACACCTGGCTTGGGCAGAAGGGCAGCTGTGTTTAAAACAATTGCTACTAAAGAAATGGCTGTGAATCTGTAGTCTCAATATTAATGTTCTGAGCCGAGGACTTTTAATTTGCAGTGCCATGCTCATATCCCTGTGCGAGTTCCTAACAGCAATGCTACATTTTAATTGGGGAAGTCTCGGCCTTCTTCTGTATTATACAATTAGCAAAGTTGGCAGAGAATTTAAAATCTGGCTGTTTCAGTATTGACAGTCTTAAAATTATCCCCTTGATGTTTCCTAGTACCTTTTCCTAGTGTTCCATATGTCACAATTTCTACAAGTCTTATAAAGATGTATATCCTGTTTCAAAGCATGGAATGATTTTTCTTTTTCAATTCTATAGACCAGAAAGTTTGCATGTGTAATTAGCTCATATGTTCCTTTGGTAGACCAGATTGTGTCAAATTTATGTTCAATCTAATTTTAAGCAATTTAATAGAAAATAGTATGGTAGTCTTTCTCTTTGCTATCCTGCTTTCCCCATAAATAGAGGAAAGAAGCTGATGTTTGTTAGAGGACATTTATCATTATTTGCTCGGATATATTGCATTTCTATATCTGAAACAGGATGAGTTATAAAATGAAACTATGGGAAGAGATTTGAGTATAGAATGTTTTATAATTGGGCTTTATAATGTATGTAGCGTGGCTGATGGAGTTCCTTTTGCTGTGTATCTGTAGCAGTGATGGCTGTGATGATTAATTGTTGATTCACTTCATGTGTGACTACTTATTAAAGCAGGCATGGCAAATTTTTGCCTTCTCTGTTTCTTAGATAGCTATAACTGAACCTTTTTCTAGGAATCACCTTATATATTAAAGTCTTTGAAAAGTCTAGGGTGTGAATCTGTTTCTTTGTGTCCTGGGTCAGGAGAGATGGCAGTTTCCTTGTGAGTCTTGACTGACTTAACTGTATTAGTATCTAATTTGAGAAGCTGCAAATTTTTGTGTGTGTATATCTGTATATACATACATGCATATAATGGAATATAAATATTCCATTTAAGTAAATATAAAAATTAGATTCCTCCAGTGGAAAGGGATTAAGAAAGAGGTACTTAGGACGTTAACAAAAATGCTTGCCCCTCTATTACTGTGTGTTAAAGCCTCCCCTTTGCAGGGATAGGGAAGTCCATATGGAGTCTGGTTTGTTTTAGTCTTTCTTAAGTTTGGTTTGTTCATGTGTTTTGTATTTGGTTTTCTGGTAAAATTGAACACTAGGTTATTCTTTAGCCTTGTTCTGATTTAAAAACTCGTAATTGAATCTGTCTGTTCCTGAAAGATTGCATCTTGTGATAATACTATAGAATTATTCTGTGGCACCTGCGTTTCTGTTCTCCATGTATTGCAAGCTATTAAAACATAATTCTGTGTTTGTTTTCATTAAATTTTCTTATTGGACAGGATCATCCTGGGATAGAGGAGCAAAGGATCCAAATACCATGTTATTACTCTCCAGGTAGAAATACATATGGCCTTGGTTCTGCTACATTATTCTTTTAAAAAGTGCAGAAATAGTCTAGATCTTTTAATTGAAACAGTGTTGAAGCAAGAATCAGTATTTTTCTCCTGAAAATTATATTTCAGATCAGGACTACAAAAGGAATTACATGATGCTTAAAAAGTGAAGTTGTGAAAATGTGAGCAAAGCTTATATCAGTTGGCAAGTTCTAGTTGCATTTAAAAAAATAACTAAGCATGCACTTTCATATGGAAATCATCTGTGAGATTTTGACAGGCTACAAAAATCAGAAATAGCTTAAGGATGCAGCATCGTTCTGGTAATTATGCAATAATTTTGTTTTAATGCTTCCAGATTTAACATGTTGAGGTCAAGATTAACTTTTATATTTCCATGTTGAATCATATTTTCTAAATTTCCACATTTATTTCATGAGCCAAAATGACTTAAACCTTTAAATATCGGGTACACAAGAAGATGACAATTTGGACTTTTTCATACTTTTTCTCATATATGTTCTTGATCTCTCTGTGGTTAAAAACCACATATATATTTGTTCTTACAGGATGAATCAGAAGAGAATTTTAGAAAAGTTTCTGCATTATGCCAATAATTTTATATCAACTGAATAAAGTATTTGACAAATCCAATTCTTTTGTGATAATTGTGGCATTTAGTAAGGCTGGCCATTGTGTAATCATATGCCGGTGATCTCTTTCAATTTGCCTCAAGTAGAGGGAAGAATAAAGAGATTCAGTGAGGAATTAAGAATTGGGTTTCCCTCCCACAGGTGCCTGCAATGCATTTCTGCCATTTGGGGAAAATAATAAAGAATCAGCATCTTAGTTCTCTGCTGCCTGATGCTCTGCAGGGAAACTGAAGTTGCCTCATTACCCAAGCTGCGGACTTCAGTACTGCCCAGCCCTGTCCCTAATGTGGCAGGGTCAAGACCAGCTAAATCTCAAGCTTGAGGGCTAATAATATCAAACTTAAATACCTGTTTGAAACTTCTATGTGTTGGGAGGTATACTGTGTACACACAATAATGTTATAGGCTATTACCAGATCTGTGCCAAAAATTTATTTTCCTATCCTGTATATTGATGGAGCACTTTCAGCTCACAGCTTCAGTTACTATCTTGCAAAGTTTCTGGTAGAAAAAAAGGTATCCCTAGATATTTAGTTCTTAAATAAAATCTAGCCACTAGGAAAAGGTTAGTGAATATCCTTTATATAAATACTATCTCTGGGAAAATATGTCATGATTTCAAATATTTCTTCATATTATCTTCTCAATATAGGAAACGGAAAAGGCATACTAAGCATAAAAAATCAAACAGTGTAACTTCTGTGTGAATTTGAACTCTAATTTGGAAAAATATTGTTGCAGAAAAAATGTCTACCACCTGAGCAGCTACCTTAAACTTACACCTATGTATAATTATTTTTGAAAAGTGCTATCATTAATCAAGAAACCCTTAAATATTCCATACGCTTCCACAATTGTCAGCCAAGATGCAAAAGTAATGAGAGGCTCCTGCAAAAGCCCAACAATAAATCCATAATAGCTGGCAGGATTAAAAATTTGTTACCTCCCTAATTCCAAGATGTAATTAATGTGTATAGTTTTTTAATAGAAAAAGTAGTGTACTATCATCCAAATTGTTTATCCATTTAGCTGCAAATTACTTTTTTCCTTGAAGATGGCTTCTGTGGGGAAGTCTGGCAGTAATTCTCTCTGTAGCAGTCTGTGAATATGGACTGTAACTGAGGTATAATTGAGTGTGCTTATATTAGCTTTTTCATGCTGATCAGGAGTGTGCTTTTGAGGCAAACCTACGTATTTCTCCCAGTTACTGCACTTCTGGTTTGAAATTCAGAGTCATCTAAGGGAGCTCAATTTTTTTCAGCCAGAAACCAGAAGATGGGCTCTAGGATTGCACCTACAGTGGCCCACCTGCCAAGGGGTGCTCGTTTCACAGGACTAGAGCTGAGCTGATTGAAGTGGATCCCCTGAAAAAGGAATAGAGGCAATTCCTGGGACCTTTGCACCACCAGCTCTGCTTTTCTGTTCTGCTGTACTAATTGCTAACTTAATCATAGTCAGTGAAACTTCATGTGGAAGGGTGGGGGACTGATAGGGGTGGTTTTGTACCCACAACCAAGAATATGGCTCTTTCTGGATAAGACAGCAGACAGTAAGTGGTTAACTCGTTCTGCAATGCAGAGTTTTGGTCTCTCTGTCAGACTGTGTTCCTTTGAAATGACAGTCCCTCTCCACAGTCGGTGGAGTATTTATCCTTGAAATTTATTTATCCTTGATGAAGGGCTCCAGCAGCTCACCCAGTCAGCTTGCAGCTACATGCTGCTGCCTCTACGTTTTCATGATGTAGAATTCCTTTAACTCTGTAAGGCAACAAAAAGTGTACTAAACATCTCATAGAACAAAGAAATAACATGTGGCTTCTGCCCTGAAGATTTTTTTCTGGTTTTAGGCATGATATAACAAGTTTCCATTCCTGTGCTATTGTGAATTACTTGTTAGATGAGGACATGTAAAATGAATTTGCAGTTACTTGAGTTTGTCCCATAGACACCATAATTTGTTAGTTAAAACACCAGATTCTAATATTAACTGGCTTGTGATGTTTAAGCATCTTGCATAGTACTGTGTTTCACAGAAGATTAAAATAATAAGCAAATATAGTGGTGAAATAGAACCTGGGTTTAGTCTAACATGCTGCACAGAACTAGTGAGTCGGTTGTGGTTTTCAGCTGGGATAATGTAATCTTTAGATGTTCCATACTTTTTTGTGTGCAATTTCTGCTGTAGACACTGAGTTTTAGACTCACCTCTTTAACATGCATTCCTTGTAAGGTTCTCATCTGCTTGAAAACAGCGATCCAGTATTTTTGCGGGTTTTCTTGTGTCAAATGCTCTGTCTTACTTCAGTCATCATTGCACAAACATCAGTTTGACATGGTAACTGTGGCTACCAAGCCCCCTCAAGCACAAAGTGCCAGTTGGCACCGTGGTCGTGGTAACTGCTCTAACCCTTCATGCAGTTTATTCTGCTCTTACGTTTTAATGTCTAACTTGGGTAGCCATTTTATTCAGCCAATGTTGACTGATAGCCTGGGGATTTCGTGTTGCTTGCTGCTTGTTGTTAATTATGTTTGTCTTGTATTTAGAAAATCCTTTTTTCTGCTTCCTGTAAATAGCAGCAGTGACTTGAGATGTGTTCTAGTGTATGTTTGTCTAGAATTTAGCATTTACAAAACAAATATAGGTTATCAGTGTGAAGCATACTAAGGTTTGTTTGATTTCTATAATATTCTGAACAGTCCCCTGAATAGGGACTGAATAGTGTATTTAATCTAGGCCTGCTCCTTTTCTGAAACTGAGCTCTAGGTCTGATTATTTGTTACTAATGCCATTCTTTTGCACTGTAAAATATTAGCTTGGCTGCAGCCAAACTGAGTCACTTTTGCACTTTTCCAAGCCAGTTGAAAGAAGCTACAGATGAAATCAAATATATGTATCTTAGCCTACAAGTAGCTGAAAAGAAAAATTGCAGTAAAGGACCAATACTTACTAGAAAGATCTCTTGTGGGAGAAAACAGACATTTATTTTTAGAGCATCCATTTTGAAATTTGTTTAACAAGGATTGCCTGCAAATAAAGGTAGGCATTAACTCCGAAAGATAACGTAGATATCTGTAACCACAGAGTCCTCCACAACATCCTTTGGGGTTTCATGGAACATCTGCTCAACTTGTGCACCAAGTGCAGCAACTCATGCAGAAGGTAGCAGAGATACTGACACTGAAGTTATGTCTGTAAAGAATACAAAATAAGGAATTCTTTACTGGTCCTTGCCAGCAACTCTAGTGCTAAAAACTGATCCTTGTTTTCATGTTTACAACTCTCCCTGCAAAAGAGAACTGAAAGCCTTCCGTATTTCTCTCATTTTAACTTTCTTTTTTGTGATTTTATTTTTTTCTTGCTGTGTCCTTAATTTCCCTACAAAAATCTATGTAGGTTTTTGGTCTTATTCAGGGTTCCAGCAATGTAGCTGGCATTTCCCATTTGTATCATTAAGAATCCTTGTGTGGAAAATAGCAGAATCTAATTGTTCTTTTTAACATCTCCTGCAGGATTCATTTCAGTTGTGCAGAGCTATTGAGTAGATCGTGCTGTTTGTATTGTATTGAAAGTGTGTTTTCAGAACTGCTTTGCAGTCCCTGCTCTATACAGAACTGGCCTTACATTTGCTTTTGCCGGGTGAATGTAGTAGCCAATGTTCAGAAATAGCAGCACAATATCTACATTTATCTTAATCTAAAATCGTGCCAATCACATTTAGTCTTCTATTAAAATGAGAAGATAATATTGCAGTGCATCTTCCAGTTGAGATGCATAATATATTAAATAAACCAAACTCCTGCTCTGAGAATGATGATGGGGAAATAAAGTGAATGTGTACCTAAAGAGAAGGTAGTGCCTCCCAAAGTCAGGTCTCATGCCTTTCATGGGAAAATAAAGCAGTGTATCATTATTGATTGTTGTCTGTCTTGTTCACACCCTTGCTAATTAGGGAACATGGAGTGCTGTAAGTGCTGAAAAAAATAGTTAGTATTCTTCTGCCTTGAGCAAACTAAAGTTTTGAACCAAAGAGCTTCTGATTATACTCGTAATGTTCCTTCTTATGCTGCTGTTAACCTGGGGGGTGGGAATGGGGGAAGAAAAAAAGGTGATGGTTTAATAAAAAAATTAAAATTAAAAAAAAAAGAACTGAGAAACAGACCAAAAAAACCCCTACTCCTGAAGCCCAACA
Source organism: Scolopax mira (assembly GCA_004320125.1). Classification (NCBI taxonomy): domain Eukaryota; kingdom Metazoa; phylum Chordata; class Aves; order Charadriiformes; family Scolopacidae; genus Scolopax; species Scolopax mira. Next base: position 43,199 of record BJBW01000099.1, on the reverse strand, counting down.
AGGAAAAGCTGTTAAAAGGAAGTATAAATTATGAAAGAAAGCTGGTATGAATTAGAGTTTGTGAAGAATGCCAGATACCATGTACAAAATGCTTTTTAAACGGGTCGGAAAGTATTTTCATTAAGCTTGAAAAAAAATACTGTTTTCTTAGACATAGTTTAATAACATTTTCTTTCTGTTTTAACAGCACTGTTAGGTAGTGTGGTTCACCTCTTGGCTGTTGGTTTGCTGCTGTGAACTTTCTTTGTATCTCTTTAAATATGTGAAAAAGATGTTTAAGTAAATGTTTAGAAACTGCTAGGTTAAGACTATTTTTGAAGTATAGTAACAAAGCTGTTTAGAAAAAGAAGGATCTATGAATTATTTTATATACTACCTAGAAGGTATTTCTTCATCAGTTGGTTTATTTACATTATGCTAAGAGAAATCTTTCTTAATACCCTTCTACTGCATAGGGGAAGGCTAAAAACCTTGCATAGTCGTAGCAGGCAGTGACTTGGTTAAGAGCACTGCTTTCTTCCTATTATGGAAAATAGTGAGTCACTTTTAGCAGGAGGTGTGGGTCTCTCCCAGCTCTGTGTAGTACATACACACAGCACCAAGGGGCAAAACCGCTCTGGCCGTTGAAGGGACACGGTTTGTTCTCCCCATGATGCAGCAGCTGCTGCCATCGAGTACAAAAGAACACTGCTAATCTGCATTTGTTAATCTGCACGCACCAGCCTGGCAATCTGCCTGCATTTATCAGCAAAGAGCACTCGCTGTCATCACAAGTGGATGTATCAGAACATTAAAATTTTTGTTCTTGCAAACTCTGGAATTTAACAGCATCATGGGATGATTTTTTTCCGTGAAGTTGAATGAACAAAATGTTGTTGAGGTCTCCATAGTAGGTCCAGTCTTTTTGATGCTTAGGGAAATGTAGTGAATAGCAGTGCACTGATAAGTTTTCTAGGATTCTAGGACCTACTGGGTTTATATGAACTAGTAGGAAATTTTATTACCTTGTAGAAATACATTTCCAAATTACCCAAAGTAAAATCCAACAGAATTGGTCCTATGTAAATAAAGCAATTTAAGACTTGTAATAAAACATTATCTGGTAACTTGTTAAACTTTTAAAGTTATAAATTGGCTGTAGTAGTGCTCTTTAACTAAGTGACTCTCTACTATAAATATGGAAGATTTTCACCTTTCCCCCCATCCATCAGAAGATCATTAGGAAGGGTATCTTCCAATGTAATATAATTTTTTGCCTTCCCGAACCGTGAATCTTAGACCTCTGGATAAATAGCAAAGTCTATGTCAGAAAGTGTTTATACAACTCAGTAACTTTTAAAAGATTGGAAAAAGCTATCTATATCACAATTTATATAATCATCCAGCAGTAGCTAAAGATCTAAATCAGTCAGTTGTCAAGACTGATGACATCTCGCAACAGTTGAAATGGCAAGAGCTCTTTATAAACTTTAATTTGGGTGTTTGGAACACAATTTAGAATATCTAGCAGTCAATATTTATGAAATAGGTTCATCCAATGTGAAGTGTGTATTGAATATTTTTTTTTAACTGGTTTGATAAAGTAGTGGGTTAAAAATTAGGAGCTTTAAAAGAATAAAAATTACAAGAAAAGCAGAGTGAATATATAGATATTGGGTAAGCATGTAATGGTAGATCAAACTAATTTCATATGATATGATTATTAAGTGCATATAGTATGTAATATGAAATCTCATATAGGGACAGTTATGTTTTTTAAATATGAAATTGAGACATCTATTATATTATTAAAGGATACAAATACATTTTGAAGTAAATTGCACAGTGGAATTAAGGCAGCAAACCTACTGCAGTAGGTAATAATTAACTGCCATTGGAAACAGCTAGAAAATGCCATCTGTATTATCAGCTATTGTTGAGAGGTTACAGAAGTTGAACTACCTTACTCCCTCTTTACGGGTGCTGTCCTGCTGACCTACAGTTTATAAAGTAGTCACTGTGGTTTGGGGGCTTTATTTTGTCATGTCGCCAGTCAGAAGAACCCTACCATCAGAAAGGCTTTGTCTTCAATTTCTTCCTTAAATCTTTTCTGCTGTATCAGCCCCTTATTTTGTGCTGTGTCTACTGTGAACACGAAGAAGGGTTTATTCCTTTCCTTTTTGTAGCAGCCTTTTATGTGTGGGCACTTTTTTGTTTTGCCCCGAACCTTATCTTTATTCCAAATGTCCTCCATTTGGTGCTGGTCTTTCATGATGGGTTATGCTGAAAACTGGACCTAGGATTCAACATAAACTGGGACCTTGTAAAGGCCTTTAGGGCAATATAGGTACTGGTACATTTTTTGCAAGCTAGAGCCTGCATTGACACCCGCTGTGTGTCTGCTGTCTCTGTTGTGGCAGCAGGACAGGTCTTGTGTGCTCCCAATCAGGTGGGTACACTCTCTATTCATCAGCGATTTACTTAAGGGTTTTCCACCCTGATGCAAAAGGCTACTACAGGCTTTTTCCTGACACTTTTCTCTACCATATTTGCATTACTTTGAAACTGAATATACCATTTATTATTGACATATGCCTTGGTGGGGAATTCCTTTTGCTTGATTTCTCTTAAGAGTGTGCTGTGAGGGAATAAACATTTATAAATGCTTCCTGGGCTATTACATAGAAAGAATTCTGTAAACCTGGGTGGTATGTTTCTGTGATGTTGTTTTCTGAAGGCAGACAGCTTTTGTAAGGAGTTCAATTAACTTTTAAGTGTTATGGTACATCACCATCTTTGATGCTCTGTGAAAAAAAAAAAAAAGGTAGTGAAATATGGGACTATGTGGGATTACACACATCCTGATACATAAAAGGGAAACAATGGAAAGGGCAACATGTTGAGGGAAATTCAGTTCATTGAATTCGTTGAACAGGTTTTATTTTTCCTTTCCCTTACCCCTCTTCTTAACTACCCCACTCCTAAAAGCAAAACCAAACCTGTCTAATGATATTTAAAAGTTACTTGTAAAGACATGTTTATATGAGGTTAAAAAAAAAAATAAAATGGTGTGACTACCCATAAAAAGACTGTAAATTAACATAATTCAGTATATCATTTTGTCAAGGAAGCCTCATAATTTCTGTGCTGCTGAATTCCTTATGTTAAAATGCATTTAAAAAATAGGTAGGTACCTGCAAAGAATGAGATTCGAACTCTTGGGTTTTTGTTTTGGTTTTTTTTTTTTTTTTTTCAGCAACAGGAAGAAATACAGCAAAAGCTTATCTTACACAGTTGGGAAGTAAACTAGTATGGTAAATATGTATAGACACTAGAAAAGTACTGCTAGAGAGAAAATCCTGATGCTAGAAGTCCTACTGAATTTACTTAACTTGCTATCAGCTTTAGTATAGTAATTAGACAGTAATGATATCAGTCAAATTACTCCAGTGTCTTCTAAGGTGTTATGGTGTTCCCAAGTACTCTCCATTAATTTATTTTTTTTCCTTATTGTTAGTTAGCATAATTAATTGCATTTTCTCCAAGTCAGCTTACACATGTCTGAAAATTCTTACTTTTCCAGGCCAAAGCTTTGAGGGGGAAAAACCAATCCTGTTAAAGTATATGTACTTCCAACAGGGAAAAAAAAAAGTAAAATAATACTCATGCCTCTAAGCGTTGAGAGGTAATTTATCTGGTTTTCCCAAATCATGGGAAAACTGATAATGTATGTAGCAGGCTACATGTGGCTTGGTATTATTGGCTTGTACTGATTACAGGCAAGGGAGAAGATAATACAGCCTTGCCTGTTCTGACAAGATCTGATGTCTTAACGACTTAAATACAAGTATGTTCTTACCATATGTATGGCTGTAATGTCAATTATTTTAGGTTCCTTTTCTCAAACTACTATAAACCTTTCCTTTACTGGATTAGATAGTACCTTCCTGATTACTATAGCCTGCGTTTTTTTCAGCTATGATGGGACCTTCCATTTCAGTGTGGCTTATTTGATTCCCATACTCTCCCAAATTTAGAGGGAGAACTGATCACTCTAGTCCTCTGATACATCATGTTCCTTAGCTACCTTTCCTACAAATTTTGCGTTCTCTTCAAACCTGATCAGTGGTGAGGTTTTTCTTCCAGGCCGTTGGTAAAAATAGTAAGAGGTGGTGAACTGATAACTCATCCCTGGGGTGTTTCCTGGAAAGTGCACTTATTTGTTGTTGATTCTGTTGCAGTGTTGATTCAGAGTTGCATTTTTAGCCTAATTGACCAGATAATAAATCAGTTCAATGTATCTAGCACTAAAAATTCTATTTAATCAAAATGTATAATGTTAGATGCCTTGCACTCATAATGAGTGCAACTTTTCAGTTGCATTTATAAGTGAATTTTTAAAGGGACTTATGTTCTATAGGTTAATGTTTTAATTAGCATTATCTTTTTATTTCCTCTTTTATAAATCACGCTGCTTGTTGGTTCTGAAATTGTTTTGCATAGGATCAGAAGGAGGATGTGGGGCCTTAAAATTATTTGTATTGTCTTTTGACTTCCAAAAAAAAAAAAGTTAAATCCATTGTTTCATTTCTTCTAGCCTCCTGGAATGTCCCCAGTGTTCTTAGCATTATGGAGAGAACAGTTCAGTATGTACATAGAACTCCTCTTTAAACCTTCATATAATCTTTATAATATAATATTTTTTCTTCCCGTATTTGCTCTAGACTCTGAGATGAAGATGTAGGTTATGCATGAAATTAGCAGACTCTCAGATAATCCAAAGGCTATCAATAATTAATATTTTTAGAAGACAGAATTAGAACTCTCTTGAAAACAGTGAAAGATACTAGTACCAGCTTGCAGGTCACTATGTACAGTCATACTAGAATTGAGGTCTCTTTCTTATCCTTAAACACAAGGAGTGTCTTCAGTCATCAAAGCAATGAGGTCGCAGCCATCTTGCTAAGACTGAGGCCTTGGAGAGCAGCAGAAGAGGCCACTGGCACCAACTGCTGTTTGAAAAGGTACTGCATTCCCTGGGGTGGTAACTGCAGGTCTCTCCTGACAGTTACATCGCTTTCCTGTATGAAGCTCTTAGTTTGTAGTTACTTTTAGATAATATTCATCTTAGCTACCATCTTGATGAATAAATTTAAGTTTAAAATCATGCAAGACTGTTTTTGTGTTATTGTAACTTCTTTTTTAACCATGTCATTCCTTTTGTTGCCTTACGCAAACTGTAGTCTTCTAGATATTTTTTGGTTCCTGCTAGTTATTTTATCTGGATAAATACCTTTCTTCCAGTATAATCACTGATTAAATTTGCCTTTTAAGTTTTCCTGAAGACATACACTGCTAACTTCTTGTTCTTTGCATTGCTTCTGTACCTTTCCCAAGCCTCCTTTGAAAAGAATTTAAAACTTTATATGAATTTGCAAGTTAAATCCTAGTCAAATGATAGTTCTTGTCTGTTGTTCCACTTGTGGATGGTCTATATCTATCTTCTGCTGGTTACTTAATTTACAAATTCTTTCTTCCATGAGTTCTTACAAGCATATTGGAGATGGCTGCTGAACTAGAGGAGAGTGAGCCAAATTCACTCCTTTGCCAAAGGAAAGGCTGGAGTGCAGGATAAATGGGCTCCGATGAGCTTCCTTCCTGAGCCAGCACACCTTGCGAATAGTTCAAGAAGGCCTCAGGATGTAAGTCTGAGGAAAAATAGGGGAGATTAGAGAGCTCAGGATGGGGACCAGATCTTTTGGGAGACAGACAGTGATGGCTGGGTGGGAAAAGAAGTTATTCCTGAGACCAGAGCATGTGGTCTATCAATCCACAAAGCTTCATTGTCATAAAGCAACTTATTTACACTTTCCTTCTTTTCATTACCAAAAGATAACCGGTGCCAAGTACTTGGAGATGCCTCCTGAAAGCACTTCAGTTATATTATCCAAAGGGCATCATCAATCTCTGACAACCCCAATAAAGCAGAGACCTCCAGATCTGTGTGTAGGCATGGTGTGATAAAGCCTATTGCCAGGAATATCTTTTTCCAGAAGGATGACAATTTTTTTTTTCTCCCACGGCATTAACTCCTACCTTTCCTCCTCTGCTTCTTGCAACTGTACAATGGATCAGTGTATATAGTACTTTGCAGATTAAAATAATACACTGCTAATCTGTGGCAACTAGACATGCTGTTATCTCTTACCTTATTGTCATAATTTCTAGGGGCAAAATAATGGATTGTGATTAAATCAGGAAAATACTATACTAAAGAAAATTATGGATTGTAATAATTGAGCTTTTAAAATTTTATTGTTTAATGTTAGTCTAGTTGTACATTAACAACTGGTATCAGTTACTAGTACTACACTACGTTCAAATACAATTCAGTGTTAAAACGTTTAAGCAATGGTTAACTTTGAGAAGTAACAAGATGCAAATGAAGTTCTGTGGTGCACAGCTCAGGGAAATGTCTCCCTTCAACAAGTGTTGGGTTGCTGTGCAGTATATGAGGGGGAGAAAACCTTTTCTTCATTCTTGTTTTTTAATGGGCAAAGTACAGGACCTACAGAATAAGGAAATTGTATTTCTTTACAAATTTGTCAGTAAAGTATTTTCAGGACCTGCTTTCACTGCACTGCCAGCAGCATTGTAACTAAAACAGTAGCAGATGAGGGTCACAATTTGTTCTTCTGTAAGTCCTCTTCATTAGAATAGCAGATCCATGTGCAGGAAAAATTGATTGGAATTATTCTATTTACAGAATAATTGACACTTCCAAATGGAAATATTTTTGAGGCTTTCAGATAATTTAAAATATTGCTTAGGTATGAGATTTTAAAAAAAAAAAAAAGCAAACCAAGCGGGGAGTGAGCTGTTTCTTTCACCAAACATTTTATGAAGCCTGCAAATACTGTCTCAGAGTGTACATTTTCCCTGAGAAAAAATATTTAAATTACTAGAAAATAATAAATTATTATTTTAGCTATATTTGAGATGAAGTGGATATTACTAAACTTCTCAAATAAACTCTATTATTAGAAGAACTAATCTAAAAATAGTAACAGAATCTACTTTGGCATTTTAATGTGACAAATATTCTAACATTTGTGCAAAGTGGCTTTAAAACTACCACTCAATTTTCAGTTGAAAAGACTGAATGTTATGAAAATAACACACCAAGTTATTTCATTTTATGAGTTCGTCCAATTTTATTCCAACTGAAACTGACAATTAAGATTTAGTTTTTGTTTAAAATGTATTTACAAACACTGTGACTACATGCTAATTGCTTTTCTACAGTATTTTTAGCAGAAGAAATTAAGAACTTAAACTATAATTCTTAAATGTTGAGGCAATTTTCTCTTGATCTTAGCATGTGAGCTGTATGGTTCCGGATGGGCTTCTCTGTAAAGCCATGATAGCACTGAGCATGTGATAGATGCTATTAGATATTATTTACTGATTTACCAAATAGTAGGTTTCCCTTAGTCTTAGAATTTTTCAGAATGTTAGTTTTGTAACAGCATTGGAACAAGTGTTCCCTAACGTAACGAGGGGAAAGGAGGAAAAGTGACTTAGACTTTTATATGGAATTGATGTTGCAAACTAATTATACAAACAAGTTCTTTGCCTTGTATCCTTCATTCCGCCATCTAAAAATCTCACCTTTTCCCTATATGTTGAAACTCACTGGAGCCATTGAGATACATGCACTTTGAGTGGAAGTTTTATTTTATTTCTGTATCTTTAAATGTATGTTTCTGTTACGAATTGTTTAACTTCAAGTCCAGTATTCAGTCTCGAAGGTTAACTTTTGTACTTGCTGCTGTGGAAAAGCATGTCACAATAGACTGTTACATATTTACAGAAGCTGTTTTTGCAGACTTCTATGTATTTCATATGCCTTTTTAGAAGATGTAATTAACTGCATTTGCATAAGTAGTTTAAAAGTGTATATATATTGAAAGCTAAATCATATTTTGAGATTAAATTTGAAAGCTTAGTAGGTTACTTGGTTTTCCCTGTGCTAGATCGATGTAAATTTCAATATGCAGTAGATAGTGCTTAAGGTAGGGCTGCTTACTATTTCAGTAAAATGTTTATTTAATTAATCAACTGCAGAATAAAATCTGGAGACCGAGTGAGAAGACTATAAACTCTGGCCTATATACATTTTCTAGATAATTTATTAGGTTTTGTGAAAGAATTGTCTCTATCTCATCAAGTAGTGTGATTTACTGTAGTTGTGTAGCAATATATTTACAAATGTGAATACATTCACTACTATATCTTGGCAGTCATTACTTATCAATAATTAGGAGACAGTTTATATTACTTCATCCAGTGTCTTGTTGAAATACCGGGGTGTAGTGGCAAGTTTTCATCTTTCATCTAAACGGGACTTGTTCGTAATGCTTGATTAGTCTATAAAAATAATGTTTTTAAACAAACATTTTTAAATATAAACACTAGAATCTGTAAAATAAATTGATAATATTATTTTTGTATCTTATTCTGCACCAAAAAAAAAAAAAGTAAAAAATTAGTGTCAATGCTGAATATTGTAAACGTTGGAAAAGGCAGAGTGATGTTTTCATTTGTAGTCTTGGGACTCTGGCAAAAGCATAATGTTAGTGTCTAAATATGAACACGGGTCTCGTTCATATCCCAAAGGGATAATGCTGTTTGATTCATTCTGATTGTTTAAGGCCTGTTGCAATATTACTTCCTACATGCATTTAAAGGTACATCTTATTCCTATAGATACGTTTGCGTGTGTATGTAATATATGTGTAAATACAAAAGAATGTTATTGGACTAAATCTACAAGTAGGGAAATAAAACATTAAAAATATAAAGAGCCTTCAGTTTTAATTCATTAGTATTAGTTGTACTTGAGCATCACCCACTCTTGAGCCTGGGTGAAGGACGGAGCTGGAAGCACATTTCCCGTTGTGTGACTGCACATCCTGGGATGGTTTCAGCTGGGACAGAGTTAATTTTCTTTACAGTGGTTATTGTATTTCAAATTTGGTATGAAAGGAATGTCAATACTACTGTTTTAGTTGTTGCCAGGCAATGTTTATAGTTTTCAAGGACTTTTTCCAGCTTCCCAGAGAAGTTGCAAAGAAGCCTAGACAGAACAGTGGAATGGCCAGTGGAATATTCTGTCCCATAGACATCATACGTAGTATATAAATGAGGTTAACTGGGGGGTGGGCTCTCACAACCACTGCTCAGGGCAGTGCAAATTCACAAGGTGGTGACAGTAATGTGTCTCATTATTTTCCTTTACTGATATTGTTCTATTAAATTGTCTTTATTTCAGCCCATGAAGTTTTTTTCTTTTCCCCTGCTTTTTCTCCCTACTCTTTTTTTTGGAGGGGAAGAGGGGGTGATGAGTGAGCAGCTGCGTAGTCCTAGTTGCTGGTTGTGGTTAAACCACAACAGGTAGAAGCCAGTTCTAGTGTATTAAAAGTGCTATTGACTCCTTACTGTGGATGCAAAATGAGGTGACACTACTTCTGTGACAGATGTACATCCAGAAGTTAAACATCCAGACAAACATCCAGAAATTAAAGATCACATATTTGTTTAATAGAAGAGTAAAGCTATGAGCATTCATCTGGCTACAAGTGACCAAGCTGACTTCTGAGAAAGTCAGGAAATAACCTTTTTTTTTTTTTTTTTTTTTTCCCCTGTGCCTTCCCATCATAATTGTAAAACGGCAGTAAAAACAAGGTCTGAAATCCTGTTGCATGGAATTAGATGAGCATGCACTTCGGTCATCGTCAGAACTCGTGGATACACAGTGTGGGCTTGTACTACTTGATTTAATGGAGTAACTGATAGTAGTAGGCTGTCATATGCAGTATACATCATTTAATAGGTGAAAAGCATTTGCAGATTAGTGTTTTGCATAACCTTAGTGGTGAGTCTTAAGGAATCTCGGATTTTATATCAGCTTGTTCAGATTAGTATATTTTAGTGACTACATGCTTGCTTTGCTAGAGCCAAAACCTAATTTTTCAAGTTCATGTCTCCATCCTACATTATAATATTCTTTTCACTTCTGTTCAAAACCTAAAGAGTTAAGATAAAGACAGCATTCAAAATAACTTCTATAGTCTGTCAATGATAGAATTGCCAAAAGATTTTATAGTTTATGTAAAGAGAATCCCAATGTATTCAGGTAGAGATTAATTCAAAAGCAATTGTAAAGGTCGTGTTAATGAACAATAGGAGTATTTGAAATAGTGTCCAAGTAAAAAGTTTGAAGAATCCCTATTACCACGCTCTGTCTTTCTTTTGAACCATTTCATAGTTACAGTCAGAACTATCTGGTAGATCAGTATGGTCCAGTTGGCTGCCAGCCCACCTGCAGCCTTTTCTGCAGTGGATGTGGGAAATGGGCATCCGAACAACAAATTCTGTTCCAAGTGTAACGTCCCAGCAAACAGCCTCATCTGCTGCTCTCCAGCCTGGGTGAAGGATGGAGCTGGAAGCACGTTTCCCGTTGTGGGACTGCACATCCTGGGATGGAACAGGGAAGCTGCAGGCTGTAATGCACAGAGAAGAAAGGAGTCAGGGGTGCTGATGTTCCTCTTGTCAGTAGTAGCTGCTCTGGTTGTACCTCTCTGTGCCTGTTCGTTGGAAGTGCAAAACTGATTTTGTTTTGTATATTTTACTCATACTCTACAGCTGTGAGGAACTTGCATTAAACAGCTACTTGCTCATCTGCGAAAGGCACAGCCAAAATAAATTGATTTGGGTTTCATAGTGAAAATGAAGTATATAGCAGCTGTTACACCATGTACTTTTTGATGGTCAGTATTTATTTTGAACCCAAATGCAAAGAGGATGAATGGGAAGATTGCCAAATACAGTAGAAATACTAGTATGCAATTGGAATGTTCCTATCACTTTATCTTTTTTTTTATCTTTCTGTCGTTTTTTCTTTGCAGCAATATGAAAATTGTAAATTGTCTTTATGAAATGAAACTTAATTTATTTGAAGTGATTGCAGGTGCATGTGTGACTGATGTCCATCAATAATTCTAAGTTTGTGAAATAGTTCTTTAGTCATCTGAGATCCCTCATTTCTACACCTAGACCTTTCATCTGTTATGGGATAATGAAAATATGCTTTAAATTAGTACATTTACTAATATACTGTAGTTGCATTGTAGATGCACATGACTGGAAGCTAAAATATTTACAGGGCCCTCTGTTTAGGAAGAAACCACGTGTACATTCTCTTGTAGGCTTGGCATTTGTCTAGCCCGTGTTGTTTCTTGACTCTATAGCACCTCTTTGCCTTGCTTGGTTTGTATGTATTTGTATCCAACATATAACTTGGAAAAGACTTTTCATCATAGCTCTTTGACTCAAAATAGTGACTCTTCTGTGTTTGAGGATGAATAGAGTGAGCTGTATGTTCACATTAGGGATGATTTGAAAAACATTCACAAATGGTGTGTTTAGGCTTAATGCAGGTTAAATTTCTTAAAATTCACTATTTGAACGTTTTGGCAGGTTTTGATTGTGCCTGGGTATAAAGAGTGGAAAGATGGTAACAGAAGTTCTTTTGGAAATGCAAAGGTTATTCATTATTTATTGTTAAGAATGGTAGGGAAAAATCCTGTGCCAAAGAGGTGGCTGTAGATGATTATTCACTTTGTAGTCACGTTTCCCAAAACATAAAATATATCAGATAATGATGTAAGATGTTATAATTCAAGTGGAAATTGCCTGAGAGGATTATGTAAAAGAAGTGGCTATAATGAGTTTTTATAATCTGGAGCAGTGAAGAGATGAGATGAAAAAATAAATTGGAAAGTATTCTGGATAGTAACATTGTTTTCTTATTCTGCTTGGAATTAATATTTAATAGCGACTTTAAAAAATATGGGTAATTTTAACACTTTCTTGTGATGTTTTCTGTAATCTTGATTACCATGGAAATCCTACAAATGACAAATGCACCAAATGACTGATTAGCATCAAAACCTGTAGCACTTGGCGTGCAAGTGTATGATATTTGGGAGTGCGTTCCTATTTCTCAAGGGCTATAAGACTAATCAGTATTTCCAGCTACAGAAAAATACAGGAAATAAGCAAATAAAAATCCTCATTGTTATTTATAATAGAGTAAAATATCAAGAAATGAGAAACCAACTGAGTAACAAGGGTTCAGCTTACTGTTACACCTTCTGTGTGGCAGAGAAATTAACATCATTGACCAAACCCCAAATTATCTAAACTCTGCTTTAAAGTTAACTTTAATATATTGATGATCTTAATTTATTTATACAGATTAAGTTATTTTGCCCAGTCTTTCATATTTATAACATTTACTCTAGGAATTTTCTGTGGCAAAATTGGTTTTATTGATTTGGATTTATGATATGTTTTAAATGGTCAGGTAGACACTGTAATGTGTATTGCCTGTTACCTGTGACCAATAAATGTGCTGCAATATTTCTTCTGTAGTGAAAACTGTATACCAGGTTTTTGAACAATGTCCATTTCACCTTGTACTATCAAAATACTTGATTTTCACTTTTTGAAATACTACAGGTAGACCTGCATATGCAGACAGCCAGCTTTAGGTTGGATAAAATTGTCCTTTTGGTATTTAGGTAACATAAGTTACAGATACTGCCTTCAATTCTGATACAACACACTTGAAACCAGTGATTTTAAAATGGTTGCTAAAATGTCCAGTAATGTCTCACATGTAGTTCAGACAAAATTCTTACTAATCGTTCTTTCACATTTAAGGATTATGGGATTACAGAGTCTGGGTGCTTGAAACAACAGATGTCAGTCAATTTATAATTTTAATGAGAAGGAGGTGTGGGAAAAATCCCAAGCATACCAGAAACAAAACACAGTGGGGGGGGAGGGGGAAGTAAGAAATTAAGAAAAAAAAATCAGGAAACAACAATTTCTACTTTTCTTGGATTTATTTAATCTAATTTTAAAAAAACAACCCTAAAAATCAATTAAGATCTTGCAGCAGCACCTCTTCAGAAGTTCTGGCCTGTCTTGGTGTCATTCCTCTTACATCCTTACTATTCATACCACCTTATTTCCCAGCTGTGGGAGACAGACAAAACTGTTTTGAGTTCCTAGAAATGCTCAACACCCAAACAGCCCACCAAATACTTTTGTTCTGTGGTTGTAACCTTTTGACTGACAAAACAGTGTAGCTAATCAAACTGCCTGACTCTTGCCTGGAGTTGTGTCCGTTCAAACACACTATGCCCCTGTGTATTGTGTGCGTGGGGCCTGTGCCCATCCCTCCGTGGCAGTACGGGCCACTGCTGATGGCTGCTGTTCTTTGAAATCATCATGTAAGGATAGCTTGCCCATTCTTTCCCTCCCTTCGTATCCCCTTTTCTTCCCAGTTAACAAGGTGGCTTAATAGTTGAGGTTCAGTTATGGGGATCCCTCATTTTGCTGAAGCAAATGTTTCATCGTTAGGCAAAGGGCTTGTGTGGTTTCTGATGGCATGAGCTGGTGTATCTTGTGCTTGTAGCAGAGGTTGCTATGTAGTACTATATAGAAATATAGTACTATTGGTATTTACTGCTGTTCTTGGAAGTATAGCAAATACTTACATTCTAGTAATCACCATCTTAAGTCATGGAAATGTATTATTTTGAAAATGAAAGGACAAGAGTTACCATTTTTCATGTTTCTGTATAGTGTTCTTCTGCTCAGAGGTTTTCTGGTTTGTTTCATTTATCACCACGGCCTCTTTCACAGCCTGCCTTACTTGGGAGAAAAGGAGGAGTGATATTTTGCCAAAGAAAATAGTTGTTTACTATGATGTGAATAGGCTATTGCTGCAACTGACTACTGTTTTGAAAGCTACTAATTATGCAACACCTCCTGGAATAACATTATTAACCAAAAAGGCATGAGGAATGAGAATATGATAGTGTGGTTTATTGTTTTAATCTTTAAATAGACATATGAACTGGCAGTTATTTCATTACCAAAGGGACATGGAGGAGAGAGATTTTTTCCAATTCATTTTTATGTCATAAAAAGTATCAGTTTACAAACAGATACTTGCGGAGGATAAGGACGAGCATTGTTTTACTTTGGTTACCATTTAACTGAGAAGTCATCTCTAGTCCACAGGGACCTCCTGTTCCATCTTAATTCTTTGGAAGAGAACATACTAATGTTTTCTATGTGTAGGCCACAAGCTCAATTTTCATTCTTAAAAATAAAGTTTTCTTGGAAAGAAAATGTACTTACCAAAGATGGTATCATATCTATAATTATTTTCATGGCTTTACCAAAGTAACTTTTAAGAAAAGCTTTAGTTATTATTCCATTGACCTTCCCATCTTTGTGGCAAACTGATAGAAAGACTTACTAATATGCTGCTTAAATTCCAGATTATTTTCAAAGCAGAGAAGTGGTTGACAACAGGAGTCTGTATCATAGGTATCTCACCCTCACAACCCTTTTCTGTCAACCAGTCTGCTCCTGTTGATGTGAAGCATTTTCTTATGCAGACGTGATATATAGGCTGAGCAAAAGCTTATTGTAATGGGGACCACAGCCAGATGTCCTGTAAAATCTACAGCAGTGGATGAGGTGGACACCCCGGGTGCAAGTAATCTATTTAAAAGGCTTATTTGGTACATAAGAAAGCACACAGATTGCTCTTTAAGTACCAGTTATATCCCTGAGTATGGAGTTAGTTGGCAACATGAAAAAAACCAGATCATAAAGTTTACAATAAAGTAACTGTTCTATGCCTGTGTGTGCATATGTATGAGTCTTTCTCTGAAGAAGCCCACCTCTACTTTAGAGATTCAAGGTCTCTTATAAAACTTGGTGTTTAGTCTGGATTAATCAAATCAACAGAAAGGCTTTTGTATATATTTATCAAAACAACCCTAATGCACCTTTCCCACTTCTGCCATAACATTGCTGTGACCACATCCTTGTTTGGTAGCCACTCTTGTGGGTGGCTTGTCGCAGTCCTTTAATAAGTAGATGAAAAAATGTTGGTCAGCTGTCTGATTTAGTAATGCTATTAGTCAGCAGCTTGTCACTCACAAGGTTTTACTACAGTAACAGCCACAGAGAAACACGTTTCTTGTAATCAGTATAGTTTTCTCTGTCTGTTTTTATTTCCTTAACACTGCTGATAGGGTTGATTTAAGTAGGAGACTAAGAAATTTCTTTTGACCTTGGCTGTCATTTCAGAAGTAAATGCTTGATGAGGGAATTTCCTTCTTGTGTCTTACTGTGCTGCGTTATGGTCTATAAGTGTGATATTCCTAGAAACCTTTGAGAAAAGGACAAATAACTTCTTAACATAACTGCCATTAAAATTAGTGTGATGTTATTTCTTTGCACTTTTTATGGTTAATAAACAGCAAGGAAACTATCAGGATCCTGTTCATCTGCAAGTGCAGGATAATTTTCATATAAAAATTGAAGTTATTTTTTCCTTTTTTGAAGGTAGCAAGTTGAATTGACCAGACCCAATGTTTGATTTCTTTAGCCAATATTTTTCTAGATCAACAAAGAAAGCTAAGCCTAAGAAAGATTCTAGTAGTTTTGTCCTAGGTTTTTGTATATTGTCAGTTTAAAAAAAAATAATTATCACAGGAACATTTCATGGGCTCTTGAGCAGCAGTTTTATAAAAATACTGTGATATTTGACAAGTGACAGAATGAAGTTGTCTCTAGGTCTTGAGTGCTTACGTGTCAGGGACATTTATTTCAACATTAATGTTTTTGTTTTATTTAAGATGCTAAAAGATACACATTTCCTCAACATACAAGAAAAATACAAATTTGGATCAAGAAGAATGGTCACCTCTCAAAAGCAAAGATGAGTTTTGCAACAAAAACCCAAATCTCTTGTTTATAATTAGTTGTTCTTAAAATGCATTCTCTGAGTAATTTAGGTCTCTATTTCCAGTATTGTATTTTGGCAATGATCTTACAGGAGTTCGGGGGGGGGGATTTCCTGAGGAAATCGGGTAGCATGTAGGAATTAAGGAATTAATGTAGGATTGGAAGTCCAGTCCCAGAACTCTGCAGATGCAGCCACCTCATCATAATGTTAATAAATGAAACATGAAATGTAAGGGTATACACAGAAAAAACAGAAGGAAAATTATAAGGAGCCTGTTCAGAGGAAAACGTAAGAAGTTTTTTTTATCAACTCTTCATGCAAAAATTAACTCGTTTCTTCCTTTTGAAACATCCTGTTTGTTTTCAACTACTCACTTGTCTTGTCACAACTTAAGTTTTATGTGGCAGAATGAATCAGGCTGGATAAGGGTCTGCATCTTTTTACGCTTTATTGAAGGTATCTTGGATTTATATTGTAACAGCAGCAAGACAACTTGCCGTGTTCAGCGGGGCTTTAGGTGAGCAGCAGGTTCTTTAGCAACAATCCTGAAATTTAGTTGGAGATTTTCACTGATGATTTGGCCCTACTTTTGATTATTTTTTGGTTTGAGAAATGAGGGAATGATGCCTAACTCTGTCTCTCCTCTTGTAGGAAGGCAGCGTTCTGTGTTGTTTTGGTTTGGTTTTTTAATTAAAAAAAAAAAAGGCAAAAAGCTTGACACAAGTAGTGATATTGAGAGCTCAGTACTCAAATAAAAAAAAAAAAGGAGAGCTCCATAGTCTTTCTCTATTTTTTAGTTTAGCCATATATTTTCCAGGAGCCTGGGATTTTGTACTGAGAAGTATACAAGGTACAAGAAGGATTCCATCTTAACATGATGGAAGACATTAGGTAGTTGCACAAAGAAGCTATAGATCTTCATCCTTGTTGATACTAAAAATTTGACTGGAGAAGTCCTTGAGAAGCCTGAGCTAGTTGGACTCGCTTTGAGAAGTGGGTTGGTCTAAGTTTTCCAGGTTTCTAAGTTCTTTCAAATATTCTTTGAGTTCCTTTACAGCAAATTGTAGAAAATGAGAAGGTACTTACATTTGACTTCAAACAGAGACTCATCCTAAATTGCAACGAGCAATCAACCTTCCAATCTGTTGTGTCAAATGTAGTAATTGAACAAACCAGTATATTGTACTATTCATGACTGTAATTAAAGCATCACTTTTTTCTTACTCTCATTAGTACTATGTGCAGAAGAACATTATTCATGATCGTGATCAGAAGATGATTATTAGAACTTGGTTCACCAGAACCCAAGGCCACTGGGCGATTGAAAGAGATGTCTTAAATGTTGAGGAGGATGTAAAATTTCATCCTCTGTATGACTTCAGGCAAAAATCTTAATAAATTAATATTATACTATCAGGTTGATGGCGTGAATTCCAACAGATGGGTCTTTTATATTCATTCAATGCTTTAAACCTTATAAAGATTGTGAGAGTAAGTGAGAGAGTAGTTTCATATTAAGAAAAAGGCAAACCAGAAGTGGAGATTAGTCAGAAATCATGTTACATTGGTTACCTGAGCAACAAAAGCTGCCATTGAGAAATGGCTATCAACATTTAATTGTGACATGGAATAACTAGAAGACTAGTTTGAAAATTGATCTGCTGTGATAAGGTAGCAGGTGGTGGTTCTGTGTGGATTTGTCAGTGGGACTTGTAGCAGTCTGTGGCACAGGTCCGGGTGAAGTCATACACTGGAGAAGACGTGCCTTTGTTTCCTTTTCCACTCCTCTCCATGACTAAGTGCCCCAGCCCTATGTTTATTTTTATTTTGGGACCTCAGCCTCTTTTCTCTCTTACCCTTTCTAACTTCCTCTCCGACATACTTGTAGCATATCACTCAAACCTGAACTCTTCACCCCAAATTCTGTAGCAACCCAGCTTGTCTTGTCCCTGCTCACGAATCTCCATGAGGAAGTGGTAGTTTTCCAGCACTCCCCAGGCTGTGTTCCTTCAGCAGGTGTTCCGAGATGAACAGGCTCGGATATTTCCTGGTGATAACTGCCTCTGGAGGTATTTTAGCTGAGTTGCCAAAGAAGTTAAACCACTGCTTTTAATGTCATTAGTATGCAGGTATGAGTGACTCAGGAAGAAGGAACTACTTTTTATTTATATATGGATATAACCAGTTTATAGCAAAGCCTTGTTTCTCTTTTTCCCACCCCTGTACTCTTCAAAGATTGGTGGAGGTTGTTGTGACAGAAGACATTCAGATGGTATTTGATATAATCACTGCTGCTTTTTGGTTTAAATGTACAGAGCATAAGAGCAAGGAGACACGTATGTGACAAAATACAAATATTTTTTAAGGGATTTTTGTTTCAGGTTTATCTAGGCAGGATTTGACAGTTTGATCTAGGAAAATCCTTAATTATGTACAAAACCAAAATATTCTGGGGAAATTTGAGGATGGTACTATTTATTTGTCCAAATTTGTATGACTATCTTGTTATCAGTTCCTGCATTAATTTCTCATTTTAATTCAGCCTAGCCAACTACAAATACTTTATTTTTGAAACACGGAGTACTTGGCATAAAGGCACTGAAGTACCTCAGTGTTTTCTACCACTAGGCATTCGATTCTTCCAGTAAATAGGATACAGGCAACTTCTAGAGTAATTGCTAAGTATATTAAATAAAATCAAAGTAGGTAGTGTCAAGCTATAAAATATGACAAAACTAAAAATAATGTGATGGGCACCATTTATTAGTTCTTGATTCCGGTGTATGTCATGCAGATGTTTTGTTCCACTGTGACCTGGGGGTGGAGCAAGGTTATGTGATTCAGAAAGAATTTAGGATCCTCTGTTAAGTATTTAATTAGGATTGAGTTAATTGATCAGATTATTAAATTCCCTAAGAAGCATAATGAGGAAACCTTCATCAGAAGAACTTAGAAGGGCTATAAAAATGCTTACCTCAGCAAGTATCTATATTTAACAAATCCCTTTTGTAGAAGTGAATTACATTTCCCATGTCAGACGTTTAGTTAGTCAAATAACAGTGTTTTATGTATACAGATGTAATCGATTACTAAATTTTAAAAGTTAACCTAATACAGAAGGTTATCATAAATACTGAAAGTTAAAACCATTCCCTCTACCTTGCAGAACCTGCTGCAATGTGTTTAGCGTGACTCAGTAATGCCTGTTCTTGCTAAACAAGCATCTTATCAGAGTCAAGCACTTGTTCTTGATGAAAATGCAGTGAGGAGGTAATTTGACATGATTATTTTATTGCAGGACAAGAGTAACTAGACAACTGCAGCTATTTTAAAACTCTGCTAGGCAAAAGTACTGCATGAGGCTACAAAAGAATTAGGTCCAAAAATAATAAAACAGGGCAGAACTTCAGACTGTTCTGTTTTGTTGACTGAAATATTTTTAAATTATTGTTTCCGTTGTATTATCAGAATTCTCTTAAATTTACTTTATAAATGTTGTTGAAATGAACCAAAAGCTTTGGATGTTCGTAATAGAATTTTCACTTATTTGGTGTACTCATGAATGAATTCCTCACCTCCTGCAGTATCGAGGCCTGTACTTTCCCTGAGCTGCAATTCTGCAATTTTCTACTTTAGTTGAGACTTAGAGTTTAGGTAGTATTTCATCATGCTAGCAGTTTAGTTTGAGACTTGGATTGACTTGGATTATCTAGGGAAGGGTGTTTGGGAAAGGGTGTCTGGAGTCTAAAGCTACTCAGCCTCCTCTCGGTTGTGTTGTTCGTGTAGTCTGCAAGAAAGCTGAATTCAGAGGCATGGGTTAAACATACAGGACAACATGAGGAGCGTTGGAGATCTTGGCACACCTTTTCACTGTTGTCCTGTATGTTTAATCCCTTACTCACCTGCTGTTCCTGTCTGTCATTTACTCTGCATATCAGCAACTCAGTTCTTACCCATCTTTTCTCCTTAAGTACGTGTCTTATAATGGTTATTCCATGTGGTCAGTACCTTCTAGCAGTTATACTTTCTTGTGGAGGTGATCTTTGTCTTAATTAAGGTATTCTCTTTCATGATTTGTTTCTTTCTATTTATCTTTGCTCTGTCTTGATAGCAATCATTCTGTGGTGATAATCGTAAAAAGAAATATAACATTCATTTAAAGAACTTGTATATACTGACAAAACATTAATAGGAATTTCAAGCATTCAACATATCTGTAATCTTAGTGTTTACTTGTAAGTAATATCTTCAGAGTAAGTTTCATCAAGTCCATGGGATTTATTCTATATCTGACTGTTAACTGAAGTTACTGGGTCAATTTACTGGCTTTTACTGTATTGTGAGAAATACATAGATCTGAAACCTCTGTTTTCAGCAGGTAGAGACAGTTGGTTACATGGGTAGCCATTGATACAAAGGTGATATAAATGTTTTGTCAGTTAATTGTAGAGAGCTGATTGCTTCTGTTCTTTGCTCAAATGCGTGATCCAGGGTAGGCAAAATCTTTTGGGAATTTAGTTAGAAAAATGTGTGTTTGTTGTACAAGTGAGAACTACAGTGTGAAGATTTATTTTTTTTTAAATATGACTAAATTCCTTCACAAAACTCTTGCCAACAATTTTTTTGAATCTCCCATAAGAACAAAAATACATATTCCTGTTTACAAAAGCCGTATCCTGTCAAAGATCAGATCTCTTCTCCAAAGCATAGTGAGAATTTCTTTCAATACGACTTTTTCCATGAGTTATTTATTTATTTTAGTATTAGGATAACAATTACATGCTGTGTTTTCTTTCTATCCGTCCGTCCCTTTCTTCAAGTGGAAAGTGTTTTTGTCAATGGTTTTCCTAAAGGGGCTGGGCCAAAATAGAGCTCCTGAGTTGTGTATCCTTTAATGGAATATGAGAAATAGCCTTAGTAGTTGGGTAATAGTATAAGAGCTCTCTATAATAGATGGTATTTATCCATAAGTATCTGTGTGCACAGTATCATATGCACCTTTGTATACCTTTTAATAAAGCTGTTTGCCACTTGGAGCACACTCTGTAATCAAAGATTAGGCAGACACAGAAAGCATTAGCAGTCATGCTCAGAATAATTTTTCTTCTACAGTTTGGTAAGCTTCTTACTGAACTATTCAGCGATAGAAAATAAAGCTGTGGAACCTACATTACTGGACAGAAACTAACTAGTAATTACATGAGATTGTAAAGATTACTGAGTTAAAACTCTTGTGTTCATTGCAGGGTGTAGCTGGGAAAGACAAAACCATGTTTGTGTCTTAGAAAATAAAATACATCTGACAATCCAGCTTTTTTTTTTTTTTTAATGTTTTGTAGTGTGCCATGTAAGACTTTAGTACTTTAGTACTTTACAGCATTGTAGTGAAATGATCAAAGAATGAAAAGAGGGGTTATTTTGTACTGGCTTAAACAAAATCTTTGCCTAACAAAGTTTTGGTTTTGTGATAAAATAGTGTATTATTTTGTGTTGTTCTCTGCTGCAGTGTGGATCTTTACTTCTTTTTTTTAAAAGATATTTCTTTTATGGTTTTGTATTCTGCCTTGTGATATGGTGGAGTTTTTTATTATTTCTCTAAAAAGTTTTTTTTAAATCATATGTCGTAATCCAAATATGCCTTGCTGCAATTCAGGATGTGGGAGGTATGTGACAGCATGGAATCCTGCCTGGCTTTTTTGTTTTGGTTTGTTTTTTTATGTTGCCTGTCAGAATGCTGACATCTTGAAGGAAACGCCAGCATTTAGAACACCATCATGGTACCAGTCATCAGCAGCTCCTGAGGAGTTCCTTCAGGCATTGTATTACAGGCTTGGCCAGAGGAAGAAGACAGTGCTGAGCAGCTGATTCTAGTTTCTGCCTGGCTCAGAATGGTATCTGTATTTCCTCCCCACCTTCAGATACGAAAGGTTGCTTCCTTCTGTCAGAATTGCAGATTCAACTAGGAAAATTGTCCTCTCCCTCTTGCTTTTTTAGGTGTACCTAACATGTGCTGATCAGTGAGATCTATAAAAAATTGACTTTATTTACTATCAGTAGAATTTCTGAAAAATTGTTCTCTTAGAGAACTTCAGCAGCTATGAAACCCCATGTTTGGAATAGTAGGATACCTTTTTTGTAGTGCAGTTCTTAATTTAGTCTGTCTTGTTGAACATAGTGAATTAAAAGCTATGGAAGAACGCAGATTGACTCTTCCCAGAATAAGTGGAAGAAAATCAGTAGGGCTGTATCAGGAATTAAATGTTTTTTTCTTTCTTTCTGTACCTCCTTTTTATTAAAAAACAAGTAACTATTTTAGGTGTAATTTATCTTATGTACTTCTCCCTAGTCAGTTTTAAAGATATTCTTTTTTGTCAGTAAAGAAGTTATAAAATAAAGTTCTATTTTGTTAACTGGGAGAATAGCGACTTTGTAGTTTGTTTCTTAGGATAACAGATGCAGGCTGATTTAAATTTTTCTTTTTACCATTTTTCAAAAAAAAACCTGTTTTGAGTATCTTGCCTGAATTACAAAGAAAATAATTTGGAGTCACTTTAAAGACTCTGAAGATGCTTTTATTTGATAGCTTATATAAAATGAGTCGACATGGATCCAATCAGTGTGAATGAAAGTTTATTACACTTGGTTTTGATAGTACAGAATATTATCTAAGGTCATCCCTTTCATTATTCCTGCTGTTTGCTTAAGTAGTTTGCAGTTTATTAATAATTTGCTAGAAACATTGAAACTGTGACTCAGCTATCTAGTTGTAAATAATTTAATTTTCTTAATGTATTTGTAATGTATTGAGTGTATTGGCAGGTCTAGCAAGGCTTCAGTGTCTCTCTCTGTGCGTTGGCAATCCGCTTCATAGACATGATCAGGTTTTAGAGAGAAACTGGTGATCCAGCGTAGGACCCTCTGGGAGAGTTGCCAGTGATTGCTTTTCTTGCCGGCCGGTCTCGGAGCTCTGAACTGGTTATAGATCAACAGCTGGGGAGGAAGAATCTGCTTCCAAACCTGCTTGGAGCTTCCTTGGTTGTCAACCCTCACCAGGAGGGCTGTGTCCACCCCTCAGCGGTCCTGGATGGGCACAGCTGGCTCTTAGCTCACCTCAGGCTGTAGCAATCCATACAAGGCCACCCTTACGTCTGTCCAGGAAACACGTTTTGTGCACTGCCTCCTCTTTAAAAGCAAATCCAGCATTTTCTTGATATTTTACTCTCTCCTTTTTTTTTTTATTTTCTCGGGGGAGGTTCTGGAAATGGCACAAGGTTTTAACCCAGGTGCCATTCAGACTAGTCAGCAAAGTTATAGCAAGGAAAGACCATTAGAGCTGTGACGATCCAGGTTTTCCCTTCTTTCCTCCTGTTTTACACTTGCTAAACCACCCTTCTGTGATCTGAGCTGCAGAGCTGCGTGGATTCATATGACTGACGGGGCTCTGCAACCTGTCACAAAGTTTTGGGAGTTTGCTAGTAGTTAACGTGATGTTCTATCTGAACTCCTCTGCACGGCTGGGCCAACAAAGGAGTGATTCTTGGGCATCTATGTATAGAATTGCCATATTTCACACGGGAGAGCAGGTTCCTCAGGAGGCTGGTAGTGGGCAATACTCTGTTTTTTCCTTCTTAAATACTTTGGGTGGCAAGAATTCAGCCCCCAGCTCTTTCCTTCATTTGCACCTAAGAGCTTGTATCAATAGTTGTCCACTAAAGATCTGTAAATAAATGCCTGAAGCAGATGAATACGGTGAAAAGAGTTTATTCTGAAGAAGTCAATCAATGGCAGGAGCGAAGAGGGGCTGGTTCCCAGACTCACTGCAATTCCTTCTGCTGGGAGCAGGGATGGAGCGTGTGGCAGACTAGATTCTCAGGTCACATCCAGGCTCCAAAAAGAATAGGCTCATTGCCTTTTTTTGTCAAAGCTTAACTTCCTTTTTTAAAAAAAGGTACGTGCTGCTGCCTGCTTCTAAGGCCAGCATCATCACTTTTCCCAGAGATACAAGCACTAAGGGCAGCACAAAGTCTGGATCTGTTCATCTTTTTTCTGCTGGGAATTCTGGAATAAATGATGTGCACATACTACCTTAACTGTAATGATTAGATCACATGTTGCTGTGAGTCATGTTGTTCATTGCTGTTGCTGTGGTTGTTATAGCTACCTTGTGAGATGTTTATATGAGTATTTTTTACAGAATTGAAGTGATGGTGTTAACAAGTGTTTGGGATTTTTGTGTCCATCATGAACTGCATTTAAAGGCAGTATTTAAAAAAAAATTCTGTGTGAATTGTTCTGATTCATGGGAACGTTGCTTAATGCTTAGACAGCTGTTGCTGTTCTTATCACGAAGCAGAAACAAATCTGTTTAGCTGTAGGCACTGCATCTACAAACCGCCATCATTTTCTTATTCAGTCTCAAGGATCTAATGTAAATCCTGGTTATCATCCACTCTTTGTTGCTGGGGTTGGTTTGTTGGGTTTTTTTGTGGTGGTGCTTGTTTTTAATTACTACAAACTGTGAAACGGCCGTTGTCTTTCAGTACATAACAATATCAGGAGAAACATACCTCCTCTCTCTACATGAACTATATTTTATTTATCCATGTGTTTATTTTAAACCTAGTTGTGCATATATAGCTGCATCTGCATACGATAATTATTTTACTAGAAGAAAAATAAGTATTTTCTACCACGTCAGATTTTTACTTAAGGTTAGTATAATTGTGTCATCTTTCCAAATTATGACTTTAAAAATAGATAAACTTATTAATGCAGCATTTTCCTGATGGTGAAAGTTATTTACCAGGCAGGCTCAGCTTTTATTTCCAGTACAAATAACATTGATCAGACAGGGGTTTTTCTCTTTGCTAGAGTGACAAATTTGAAAGATCTCTTTAGCTCTGTTAGAAGTGATGCGGTGTTTGAATCATTAAGACTGATTTTTGTTTCCATTTCCAGTTCTTTATTTTTGGTATTAGTTTCGTTACACAAGTTATTTTTATTTGCAGTAAGCATTTTCTTAATGTCCCTGTGCTTTGTATTCTGTTAAGTGTGTTTGTCTTTCATTCAAAAACTGACAATCAGAAACCTTGTGGCATGTATAGTTTTGATCTCAGCATGTACTTAGCTATATTCATAAATGATACACAAGAAAGTGATTTATTTTTTTTATTTGCAAACTAATTAGGTATTGCTGCTTCTCTTTGTAGAGTGCTCACTTGGCCATGATAGATACTCTTATGATGGCATATACTGTAGAGATGGTCAGCGTTGAGAAGGTGATTGCATGCACTCAGCAGTATTCATCCTTCTTCCAAGCTACAGATCTACCTTACGACATAGAGGATGCTGTTATGTACTGGATAAACAAGGTATGAGTACTGGAAAAGCAAGCTGGAAATGTCTTTATATTCTATGTGATCTCATTAGACTTGAGTGGGTAGGCAGGGTATGTATGCATGTGTATGGATATGCAGGATGTGTATGTATCAAGACTGTGTCTGATAAAGGCTGTTCCTTAATCTGCCGTGTTTGGATAATAAAAAGCAAAGTTTGCAGAAGTTAAACGTGTTACTTGAATCAAATAAATGGGAAACCTAAATAAGGTGCTATAGTATATGTTACGTATTACATCTTAGCAGTCACTATCATGTTGAGATGCCATGACAGATGCTTGAGGGTCTCTTTTTGGCTTTTTAAGAGTTGTCATCTTATTATGCTAATTTATCATGATTTAAAACCAAGGTGTTCTGTTTGTGATTGAACATGTCTTGCTGGAACTGATCTGACTTTGCTGCATAATCAAATCAGGTAACACGGATACACTATTAATCAGATGTGGTCGAGCATAATAAGGGGCAAGTTAGTTCGTACAGAGTAAAGCCAACAACTAGTGACCCCAAACTGCATCTGAAACTGTCATTTACTTGATTATACTTCAGGACTATAGTCTGTAATATTTGTTTAATCTTCTCAGTTAACTCAGTGGTAGGGATTTATAGACCTTTTGAAAATTTACCACTTCTATGACTTCTTTCTTAGAACAAATCACTGAATAAACTATTTTGTCTCTAGGTGAATGAACATTTGAAAGATATAATGGAACAGGAACAAAAACAAAAAGACCATCATGGTGCAGAATCTGCAGGAGGTCAAAAGGTAGGAGTTAAAATATTTTAAACAAGAAGCATTTATCTGTAAACAAAAAGTACTTGCAAACAGTATGTATAGGTTAATATTCATTTGCAGACATTAAATTTTTAACTGCTTGTTAAAGAAAGCAACCTTTTAGTGTTCAGTCATTTTGTTATTATTTTTATCATTTCCATGAAAATACCCATTTACATTTAACATTAATAGAGTCACACTTTTTTATTCTCACTTGTCCTTTTTGACAAATAAATCTTCAGTAGCAGGGAAACTTCTATTATGTTAGTCTAAGAAATTTATTAAGATTAGTTAATATTTTTGAATTAATTAAAGCTCTACTGAGATCTGTTATGAAAAAGACCACCATATTTCTATTAGTGATTTTTAGTATTTTTTTCTTGTGAATTGCATGCATCTCAAAAGAGAAATCTGTATGTGGCATCATGGGAAGCATTGCCCTGTCTGGGATCCAAAGTACTGGTTGATTACAGATTTATTATATATACAATAAAAACGGATTGTGTTTGATTGTTTCCTAATAGGATTTTTTTCCTTTTGTTTATGGAGCTCAGTTAATTAAAAAGTATTATACCCATCAAAATACACAAGGAGAGCATACAGTTCCACAGTATGTAAAATTGCTTGCTTCAGAATGAGATCATTTATCCTATTGTGAAATAATTATTATTGGGCAGTTGGTAGTCAGTTTGAACACCCTTTGGTATTACCTGTGCAGTTGAATGCAGAACAGATTGTGACAGCAAGGCTCTAATCCTAGTTCCCATCCTGGTCTGATTCCATGGAAGCAGCTTCCTCCTCCTCCTCAAGGCTCCTCTGAAGGAGTTGTGGGTTACCTGGCTAGATTAGAAGCATTTAAAAAGCATAAAAGCAATGAATGTCCTTGCACTTAGGGTTTCTTTTTAAATATAAGGAATTATGAAAGTTAGTTAGTATGTGACTCAGCAAAAGAAAATGGTATTTTTTTACAGTAGTAGTGTGACCCTGATGCATATATCCTGATACGGAAAATTTAATCTGTGTTCAGTAGTGATAGTAGCATAGAAATCTGGAGAATAAAATGTCCTCGACAAGTTCATTTCTCAAATTCATACAAAGTAAACAGGGGCAAGAAGATAACCTATGATCCTCTGTCCTCTAGGTTTCTTTTTCCTGAAAACAATAGTAGGAAGTTTTGAGTGTGTTTTAGGTCATGTTGAAAGATGAGAGTAATTTTTAAAATTCAAAGTGCAGAAACTGAATGTGGTAAAAAAAGATATATCAAAGAAAACACTTATTACCAGAGCAACACCATAAAATTCCGTGTCTTTGTAAACATTCAGTTTATTTTCACTTAGAGTATATTTTGCATTTTGTGTTAGGAATAGCAAGATAAAATTTTTAGTTCATAATTTGCCTTTAACATCAGCATTCTTGAATCAACCATTGAAAGACTTTTATAGGATGTAACTCTGATCCCATAAATGAAGTCAGTGGAGTACAATATTTACATAAAAACGATATATGCATTTGTGGTGTTTTTTATATGAATTGTGAAGCTATAACACAATCAAAGCCCTATTCTGTTGACCAATGTACAATGCATTTGCATTATAGCAAAATCATGCTACAGTTGACATACCATGGAAAAATTTCTAATTAAGGCCGCCTCTTCTACATACTGACTTTTACCTACTATTATCCCAGGTACATGTATATTATTTGCCTCATATGGCAATCCAGCTGCATAAATTACCTTGTCAAGTAAGGTATTCCATTCTAAGAGGTTGTATTAGCATAGCATTATTAGCTAAAATCTCAGAATGGACAAGACCACAGACTCCGGTTGGCCCCTAGATGTCTCTTCTGACAGTAAATTTATTGCAGATTATGGTGTGGGTTTTTTAAATTAAAAAAAAAAAAAAAGCTATTAGGAAGTTAGCTGTCCTTCACATTTAAGTACATCAGAAAAATGAGGATAAAATTATTTGGCTTAATGAGGCAGAATATTATTTGTATATTAAAGTTTCAGTGAATATAGCGATAAAACGGAATGTGCTGCTAGAAAATAAGTCTACAGTATGAAATGTTCAGTCAATTCTATTTTGAAGTATTTAAGGAATTTGAGTTACCGAACTTTTTATTTTGCATGCAGGAAGACAGCAACATATTTTGAACTCATTAAGATTATTTAACTCCAGGTTTTCTTTGAGAAATAAAAAGTCTAATTTAACTGATGGCTAATATACTACTCTGAAATCTTTAGCTATTCTTTTTGTCATATGCCTTGCAGTATTTCCCAAATTTCCACCTATTGTTGCTAAAGCTAATGGTATTTGCACACATGCAAGCATCTGGCATTTAAAAACACATTAAATGCCATAACTAAAACCTGTATTTCTTAACTATGGATCATACTGAACGCCAGCTTTCCAAAGAAAACTATAATGCAGATCCATTGGATAGATCAATTGCATCAAATAAAGTTTGTTGAAGTTTCTAACAGGAGTTTCTGTTAAATTATGATGTGGCTCCTGTCAGGCATCTCATAACTCTTATTCCCGGATATCCAGGTGTTTTATCCTGATTATCTGTCTCCATATTGCATCCGTCCACACATTTCTCTTTTTATAGCACAGACTCAGTGATATGTCCTCTAATTTATGACATTGACCCTATATTCTTTATCTCAGCAAAGCTGTGCAAAACTGTAGCTAAATGCCTATACCAGGTTTGGGTATTGCTAAAGCATCTATATAATTTTTTATCTGAGTACTAATTAGCGAGACTTTTGGTCGTTTTATGCTATGCCTGGGATTAGTTATTACTGTCAGCAGATTCTTTTAAATTAAAAAAAAAGGGGGGGGGGAATGGGTACACGACTGAATTGTGTCTTTGTCTCAACTAAAGCAATATTATTACATGGTTTTCCATTTTTATGGAAAAATTAAATTATATATATTTATTAAGTATAGCATCTATGCTCATATATCTTAATTCTCAGTATCTGAATTCAATTTTTTAATTTTCTTTCTTTGATGATTTTAAACTTCTAACTCCTGCTTCTATTGTATTTTTAAAATTAGCATGAAGGGGAACTGGAATGTATCATTGTGCATCTTTTCTGTCTTCCACCATCCTTTTCAGGTTGGGGCTCCGTTGTCTAATGTAGGTTCTCCATGTTGCCAACACAGTTAGCGGTTCAAAAGGTGATGATTCCATTCTAAAATTTCAGAAACTTTGCAGTCTCCCTCCAGGTTTATCCAAACACCTTTGGCTATTTAAGTTTCAGAGTTTCTAAGGTGTGGTCAGGTTTTGAACCTGAAACTAAATTTAAATTAAGAATGGCTCTTCTGCTGATTTACAGAGATGGCCAAACAAGCGTGGGAAGTATAGATCGTTCTAGTCATTAGGGAGAGCTTTTCAGTTTTAATTCCTGTCCAAGAAGCAGTGAAGTTATGTGCCTAAAAGGTGAAATAAAGTTAACGAGTAGATTTTTTTAATTATTTAATAATTTAGTACTGTAATAAATTAATACATGTACCAGTTGTGAAAAATAATTTCGGCATAATTCTTAAGCCTGCCAAATCTGTGCCTTACTATTCCATTACAAATCTGCAGTGAACATTTTTGCAATACGTAGTAAATCTCTCCATTTTTAAAAATTGTAAGTGTCATATACAGAGATTAATAAAGAATACAATTGATAAAATATACTTACTTTCTATTTCTGGATAAAAACAGTATTAACAGATTATGAGATTGCTTTTGTTTTCCTTCACTTTCTTCTGCTGCTAGCTTCATGTAGAAGATAAAGAGAGGAAGGAATTTGTATGATTTTTAGTTCCAGGTAGTCCTCTGTGGATCTTGATCAACCGGTGATTTGTGGTAACCTCATCTTTTTCTGGTAGAGTCTCTGCATCTTTTTTCAGAACTAGGATTTCAAGTTTTGTAGTGAATAGTTTTGGTTTTCAGGCTTCCTTTGAATAATATGTAGTGAAAGTACAGTTGCACTGGTTAAACTACTGATTTTCAAGGTAATCGAAGATTTCTCAAAAACTTTTCCATCTGCTCTTGTGATGTAGACTGAATCAGTCTTAACAGATGTAAGTCAAATCAATGCAAATCCTATGAGAGAAACCAATGTAAGAGTTTCCAAACCAATCCAAAGACCCAAATTCTTAAACTTTTTTTTTTTTAATTAGTTTAAGCAGTGCAACTTCTTGTGTGGAGGTAAAACACTAACGCCATAGTTCCACTTTCAATTTAATGTGTTGTAAATCCACACTGCTAGCAAAAGCTAACCTGTCAAGAACAAAAGTTTGCAGCAGGATCAGTTTCTTGATCCAATTAATGCAATTAATGCACAGCTGCATGAACACAAATGATGGTGCAAGGAAGACAAACAAGTATTTAATTAAGGGTGTGACTACTTTTTTTTTTTTTGCATCATAGGATGAATTTATACTGAGTTAAATTTTTCTAAACCTTTCTAAACCTTTTTGTTAGCAGAGGATTAAGCAATCTTCTTGTAAACCGGTAAGGCCTCAAGCTGAGGGACTGTTTTGTTCTTTTGGGGTTTTTTATTTTGTTTTGTGGTTTTGTTGCTGTGGATTTTGTTTTTTTAAACACTGGGAGAAGTACATTAGGATTCTCTGCCTGATTTGTTCTACAGAGACTGATTTTTAAGAATTTCTGGCTGAAAAAATTGATTCCTGTTGATAGAAAGTGCTAATTCAACATACACTGAATTCCCATTTTGTTCCCATTTTGATTTCAGTTTCCTTTTCTCTTTTCTTGAAATGCCTTGGCACTTATAATGTACAGTGTACATTTATAAATCTTACACTCTGGTTCAGTTTAAACTTGACTATCTTTAGTCTTTTAGCCTCTTAAAGCATTTTCAGAGTCATCTCAACCACAGTTTCAGCCAAGTAGACAAATAAAAACATATATTGGATTGCTAATTTTGAGATCAGTTTGTACTGCAACAGAAAGCTAATCTTTGGAATTGAAACAGATATGTGCTTTTTTCCAAGGAGAAGTTCCTCAGCCTATCATTAAATAGATATTAATGGGTCTTTTGAGTCTGAGTCTGAAATACAGTTCACCTTAAAGAAACAAAATGTTCTGTCAGTGCTAAGTAGAATGATAGGTAGCCCAGGACTGATCTCAGTCCATTTACCTAAAACTTTGGTCTGTGATATGGTTTAAAAAACCTGATTGCAGTTGAAAGTTAAGATAATTTGTTTTAAATTCACATAGTTATCTGCATATTGACTATATTTCAGTGAAGTGCAGAGAAACTGAACCCAATGGAAAGTGCTTTAGTTGACTGTGGCTGAAATGTCTAGAGCCACACATGAACTTGCATCTCTTGTTCATGGCTTAGAAGGGGCTTTGGGATTCTCCTCTGCCACAGCCCAGTGAAATGGAGGAGAAGTATGTTGAGAATAGTCATGATACTAATGCACACCCTTTTGTGTACGATAGCTTTTTTACATAAAAGCCTTGCTTCGTTTCTGTAGTCATTTTAAGGGGTTAGGGGTTTATAGAAGTGCAGTATTTTAATAACTATATAAAATAAGCTTCCATAGCGGTGTTTTTCATAATAGTTTTTAGGACTGCTTCTTCACCATTTCCAGAAAATATTTCTCTTCATTATAATTCTTACCTGCACTTTGGTAATTGGTTTGAATTTTTTTAAAAAAATAACAAAATGCTTTAATGAAATCAATAGCGGTGAAGTTTTCTATGTATATTTTTAATACTGCTACATATTTGTTGGGGGTTTTTTTTAATAGCAAAAGTATTATGCCAGACTAGTGTACAGAGATACGGAAAAAAAATCTTTGAATTCAGTGTGTTAGGATTAAGCTTTTAAATCAAATTTTGTATTTCTAGAACTTCTTCTTTATAATTTGGTGTCATATTTTTTGATCACATATGAGTTTAGGATTGTGTGTATTGACTCCATTTTTCTGCCAGTAGTCAAAGCTCCCATCTACATTTCAGGTCATTGCACATCATGCAGCTGATGCTAATGTGATTTGTCATTGCAAAAATATAACTGCCTGCACCTCTTGTTGTTCTGAAAACTGTCCTATGATTGTTTAAAAATATTGTTAAATGTTATAAATGTAACTGTTTGGCTTGAAGTAACTAATGCAAACTTCACTGCAATTGGTTGTACTGTACGACAGTGTGTTTATATCCCTTTTTTTTTTTATTGCTTTAGTTTCCCTGCTTCCCCATATGTGCTGCTGGAGTTCATTTTGATACTTGTGATATCATGATTTCAAGTCTCAAATGAATTCTTCAGTCAGATTACATATGTAGGGTGCAATTAGATGTGTGAAAGCATTAAATAAAACTGCATTGATCTGACAATCTTAACGGTTAATGTGGGAAAATTATAATGTTGATCTAGAAAGACTGCAGACATATTTCTCCAGTGTTATTTCTGCTAATTAGCTCAATGTGCAGAGGTTACAGTGCACTAATGCTTACCATTAAATTGCAAATTTCACTGTTATGCAAACCTGAGAATGTGAATTTATGAAATCTGATAAATTGTTCCTTTTTTTCTTTGCTTCTTGCTTTTGTTCTTTTTTCCTACTGCTTCCTCTGAAGTCTCCTACCAAATGGTTTTGGAAACTGGTTCCTGTAAGTTTGCCCAACTGCTTCACCTTGATCAAATAGCTTATTTTGGGAATGGCTTTGTCCATGTCATGCTGGTCTAATCATTCATTTCATTTGTCTCTACAAGATGATCTTATAAGGGATTGCTCTGAAAAGGTGTGCATAGTACAGAACCTTGTTTTGCAAGATGATCTGTGCAAAAGAAATGTAAAATATGATGCTGGATGAGGAATTACTTGTCAAGCAGTGAAGTTCTCTACGGGTTTGAATAAGGCAGCACTACCTGTTATTAATTAATGTCAAACTATCAGGTTTTTTGCAAACTATTTTTTCATAAGCTTCTAGTAAACATACGTTATCTGATATTAAATCTCTTTTTAAAAGAGACTTACAGAAATGCTTTATGATTGTTGATGCTACATGGAATCTTAAATTCTCTGATTTAAAAATATGCAATCATTTGTCTAGAATTCCCTAACTCTTCATCTGATTTAAGACTGCTGTTAATCTCTCCCCACACAAAGTAACCCAAAGCAGAATACTTTTAGTGAGACTATTTCACTAAAAAGCATTGAAAAGTAACTGTTCAGGACTGCAATAATAATAAAACTTGTTTTCTTTGCACTGTGTCACCTTGGGATTGTCATTGCTTTCCTCTATCATACAGTAAGTCACCCCTGAAAGGCATTCACATTGTTTATTCTACAACAGGCTGGGCTGGGAACAAAATAGTCAGCTGCTTAGGTATATGCAGAATTGCCTACTTCTGGTCTGAATTAGAACTAATTCTGATGTCTCTTTGATCTAAGGATCACTAAATAACTGATCTAGCAGTCCCTCAGATATTTGTTGTCATAACTAGTAAAAGATTGTTCATACATTGCAATGAGAATTAAAAACAAGAAGGCAGTTGCGTGTAGGCAACAATAGAGATTATTTGCTGTCTGGAAAACCACTTTAAAATACTGTCTTCAGCAGACTAATCAGTATTCGAATTCATAACAGTTTATGCCAGATGGGGAATTTTTCTATAATGCTATCTATTACAGTTGTGACACAGGCCTTTAATTTTATTTAAATGGAGAGAATAATGAAGAAAAGAAACCTGACTGCCTGTGATCAGAAATTTAAGCACATCTTAATTTTTTTGTCTTGTTTCTACAAAATAAGGTGGCTACTTCAAAGCAAAATACGGTTTTGTTCTACACACTAAGCTGTTAGTTTACTAATCACTCCCTTGCATTGCTTGAAAATTGTACTCAAATATAAAATATTCAATCTGTTGAAAGGCTAACGCCAATATGCCCGCCAGTAGTCCATAAACAACTTGAACTAGTGGTATTTATGTTACTTTGAGCTTGTTAGTTTGGGAGAGGTACAACTGAAACCCAAGTGCTACTGGTAATACAGAAGGAAGACAGTGGCTCAAGCAGCTTTAACAGTTCAACCAGGCTTCTGATCTCTTTTCTTCCATTGAACAAGTGCTTCATAGTGAGATAGGTGTTCCTGAGCTTTACAGGCTTACACTGACTCTGAGAAGTCAATTCATAACATATTATTAAGGATTAACTCGGAATACAGATGAGCACTTGTGACAGAGTAGCTGGTGTGCTGTTGGTTCATCTTAAGCTGACCGTGTTTATAATGCAAGTGTCTTGACTGTACCTAGACTTGTTTAAGTGCAGATTTTAAGCTCAAAGATGCTAAATCAGGCTGCTTTAGGATCTCAGAAGCAAGCTGCCTGTATTAGCATTTATGTTTAAATTAGCTTTAGAGTTTTATAATACGTCTAGGGGTTCATCTTTTGCATTATTGCATCCATATTTATCAGCAAACTTCACAACTTGAGTTTCTTCAAATGGAAGTTATTAAAAATGCAGTGCAATTACCAATGTCTTTTATTTTTCAGTATGATTCCTTTTATCTTTTCAACCAAATTGAAGCATGATGCCTGTTATACTCTAATGAACCTAGCATAATCAGGTTATAGAAGTTTATTTTTCCTGAAGTAGCGTGCCTAGCATGCTCTCTGCAATGAGTTAAGTATTCTCTTGAGGTCCACTTCCATGATATGGCACAGTTTGCAGCATCTGCGGGCACTGTTCATAAGGCCAGTGAAGGCATAGTTAAAGTGACAGTGGACTTTCACAGGATTTACTGTGCAAGACCACTGTGTTATCAGTTTCAAATATTTTTGAACACTTCATTAGAAAGATGGTATTTAAAAGAATATCTGTTACGCAGGGCATGTTGGACCATGATGTCAGAGTCCATCTATATCATGTAATTTTTATCATTTATCATTATTTAATAATTATATTGTAACATTTTGTATATTTAATTTCAGTCATTTTGAGGGGGAAGTATATGGACATGTTAACATTGTATTTGAAACTTACAGATTTCCATGAGAATCATTGGATTGCCATAAGTGGCAAGATGATTGCCAGAGTGGGAAAGAGCAAACTTTACTGCAAGCATAATTGGCCTATTTCATTAAAAAAAGTAGGAAGCATTACTTATATAGGGAAAGAACATTAATAATGCATGAAAATGAAACACTAACATGATTTTGTTTGGTGTTAGTGAACAGCATGCAAAAATGCTATTTTTGTTTTTATACAGCGTACTTGACACACAAATACCAGTACATTTCAGGTATGAAATAAGGACTAACTCTTAGGGGTTTTTAAATATTAATTGAGCCAAATACAAGCCATTTATTTTTCTACAACTGATGTGACTGCTGCTTCCTGATTTGACTTGTACTTCTTGGGCCAGTTAGAGGACACTGTTGTTGACTAAAGACAATCCCAAGTGATCCTTGACAGAAATCCAGTGACAGTTAAGTATAGCCTTCAGGGTTAGTCTGTGGTTCCACAGACTTTTTGCCAGCAAAAAAGCTGGCAAAAACAATTCCCACCCCACCCATAAAATGTCCATCCATGCCCACTCCTTCAGTGCAGAAGCAGAAGAGGAGAGAGATGTTGTAGCTGGATCAATGGTCTCACCATGCAGTCCCATCAGCAATTGCTGCTACACAACCAAAAGGTGGAGAGTAGGAGATAGGAACTGTCAGCTTCAGCATTGCTGGGAGGAGTAACATTCACTTCTGAGTCCCTACAGGGAGACTTCCAGTTTAGTGTGTATAGATGAACAAAAATAGCATAAAATTAACTCCAAAACACGCTTGGCATCATAAGTAGTTCTGTAGTATGAATAGAAAAGGAATCCTTCAATACTGTTGTACAAATTAGTTTTAGTAAATAATATTAACAAATTACAATCTATGTCACTTTCTTCCATCTACATTTGTTTTCCCAGGAAGAAGTGAAAAGAATCTGAGAATGATAAATACCTTTTTTTTTTTTTTTTAAGTAAGCCCCCCTCAACTTCCCAAAAAGAAACCCATGAAAAATATGAATGCTATCTTGGTATTCTGGACTAATGATCTCTTCATAAAGCAAGTTGTTCTTCACAATGTTTCCTTTTATAACCGGGCCACTGCATGGTCATAACACTTGACCATTAATGCCTCTCTAAGTTTACAACTGCTTATAATGACACATGCTAGTAATAAAAAGGAAGCTGATCACATGCAGATTTCCTTGTTTCTGAATTTGTCGTTAAGTCAGTTTATATGAATGAGATTTTGGGCAAGGTTGTTAGGTCTGTTAACCTTGCAGAGTCATTTGACTTGCCAGTAAACTGAAGTTACACCATCTGTGTGTAACTCATTGTGTTTACAGACAGATTATTTCTGACTGTATAACAATGGGTGTTGAATGCTAATTAGGGTATATGTTATTTAATTCATCATGCTATACAGAGATCATCGAAATATGGTAGCTTTGAAGGAAAGGTTCAATATTAGCGTCGTAGGTTCCTTTTCTGGTAGATATTATTTATGGCATTCAAAATGGGACATAAGGTGAATAATTTTAAGAAATTTAACACTGAGAATATTCAGATATTTATTGAACACTGCTTTTTCACTAACAGAGTATAAAACTTACAGTATGAATCTGTTTCTTCATATGTTTGAGAGCCTTTGTCTCTCTGAATTTCTTCATTCCATATTGTAGGCTCGTTACAGGAAGGAGCAAACATTGCTTAAGCAGCTGCCCTGCATTCCATTGGTGGAGAATCTGCTGAAAGACGGTACAGATGGTTGTGCTCTGGCAGCCCTGATCCACTTCTACTGTCCAGATATCGTTAAACTGGAGGGTATGTCTAACACATCTCTTGGATTGTAGACATGTGTCCGTAAAAATTGAAACGTCTGTGCTGGATAACTGGGTGAAGGAAAGTGCTTAAGTATAATATAAAACAGGCATAATTTGAGTGTCATGAGTTTAATACTAACTTTGTGCCTATTTACTTTTTACATTAAAATAAAAAGAGCCTATCACACTAATATGAACATAGGAAGGTATATTATTACTAATCTGACTGTGGCAAAATACTTGCCTTTTTGCTATGAAACTGGAAACCACCTGGAAAAGTCATATTCTTGAAGCTGCATAAGTGCTTTCTGGTGAATCTGAGCAGTTAGAGATACAAAACGTGAAATAGGTTTGAATTAGTTAAGCTCTGCGTACTGGCACTGCATGGCAAATAGTTGCTCTGTGTTCTGGGCTTTTAGTTCACCTGATAGTTACCTATAGCATTTATAAAGCAAACAAAAATATATAGTGTAGAGTATATTAGTGTCATGCTGTTCTATAATAGCAGTTGTCTGTGATGATGAACAGCTTTATATTGTTCTTTTGCTCAGTGGCCTGGTTAAAGTCATATCTTCCTCTTGGCAACAAAGAGGCTTGTGTAGTTGTAGAACGTCTTGGCAGCTAACACCCATCATTTTCTGCCTGTGTTATTTCCATGATACCTTTGAAGTCGTGGGAACGCTTACACAGAAGCATCCTGAGAAATCCAGGAATATGAACAAGGGTATAAAACTTGCTAAAGACTGAAATCTGGAATTCATCTGCACAGTCACTTTTTAGGAAGCTTCCAGCACAGTAGGCGTTGAAGGTGAAAGACACTTAAGATGCATGGCATGCATTCACCATTCTTCTTCAGCTTGTGAATTTTGAAAAATACAACTTTCAGTTTACATAAGTGTTGCAGCCAAATATATTCGGTTTTATGCCATTAAGGAAGAGTTAAAATTTGGCTGTGTTGAATGTGGGTGAGATCTGGTTCCTTCTTACTGTTTTAGCATAGTTGAAAATGCAGATAGTCCAAAAGATCATGTATACCTTGCATGACCACATACGTATTTACTAGCAGATTCATCCAGCATCTGACTTTAAACAAGACAAGGCACATACCATCTTTGGAACTTTAGTTTTAATGCTCTTTTTGGTGTCCTGACACCATCTTCCCTAAAGATATATAAATATGCATGTCATTGTCTCAGAAGTAAATTCAAAGGTGCTCTGAAGTGACTAGAAGCACCTTAAAAGACTTTGCCCATCTTCCCTGTCTTTAAATGTTAATTTTTGATGCACATTAAATTTCACTGAGATTTAGTTCTGTATTGGAACTGAAGAAGGCAGGTAACAAAAAAGCCTATGCAAAAATGCTTAAAATGCATTAACAACAAAACCCAACATTAATCTAGAGTTCTCTATAGTCTGAAATAGATTGTTTCTTCTCATTAAGACTTCATTTAACTTTCAAATCTAGGTTTCCTTCAAGGAATATAGGACTAGAAAGTGCTCCCTATATCAGTGAGTCAAGAAGTTGGCTATTGTATGAAATTACATAATCCCTTTCATGAATTTATCATGTTCTATTTTAAAACTGTCTAGCTCTTTAAAATCTGTACTCTTCATACATACTGTTGCAGTGCTCTATTTCTCACATGGTTTTAAATCTTCTTTTTTTCTAGCTAAACGTGCTTGAAGCCTGTCTATGTGCCTTTGCTGTTTTTCCAACAGTGCCCTTTGGCTTGAATAGCTTCTCCTAATCTGAAGTCTACCTTTTTGATATATTTTCTTGTTTTGCCTGGCTACTGAACTAAGCCTTTTCAGTCTCCTCTTCTGAAGTGGATTTCCATCATCATTCTTATCCTCAATAGTCTTTACCTGCAACTAGTCCAGTTTTGGTTCATCTGTCTTGAATATGGATGGTTGGTTGTAATTGTACACAGAAATCCAGACTGGCATCTCACTAGTGCTTCTCTGTCACTACTGGAAATAAATTTTCTGATACATTTTAGCATTATGTTTGCTTTTTTTTTTTTTCATAGCTGCATGATGCTGAAAGCTCAAAAACATCTTCACTTTATGATGGCTAATATACAATAGCTTCCTACTCTATCACGTTAAATCACTGAATCACATTAGATTATTATATCCAAATGCATTTTGCATTACTAAATTTAATCCTATTTGGAGCAGTTTAGTCAAACATTTTTATGTGAAGATCTGTCATATGTTGTTGCTTCAAGAAGAAAATCTGATGTGTGCTCGGGAAGTATATTTAATTTTTTTTATTCAGTTCTCCGTTTTACAAGGACTGGTTGGTTTGGGTTTTTTTCCTAGGAAGTTGTTATTGCTACTTAATTTTCTAAGAAGCAGACATAAAAAGAGAACAGGAGGTTAGATGAACGGGAATAGCATTCAGAGAACACTATAACTATCACTGTTACCACTTCTTTGTCTTCAAATAACACTTCAAGACCATAATTCAATGGTCAGAGGCTTCAGATCCTTATAAAATCTTATCTCAAACATCTACATCCACAAAAACAAATACATAAGACTGAACTGGTGCTGTTTTTTGGGGAAGATTCAGGGTTAATAGCATTAGCAGCTAGTCAGGACCCTATGCAAAGATAAGGAAGTAGTATGTATGGAGAACCTTGTAAAAAGGCATACGTTTCCTACTGCCATTGCTGTATAGAAAATATAATGAAAAAATCTAATTAGTGGTTAAATATGGTTTTTCATTATACAGAAATAGCAGGAGTTGGAGCATTTCAACAAAAGGCAAAGCAGAAAACAAAACACCTTATCAATACTGAGAAAACATAATACAGGTTCAGAAAAATGTCTAAAGATCTAAAACTGCAAAGATAAAATGTAGAGTTTTTTTTTCTTAAGTTTCTGAAATAGGAAAAAAAAGAGCCTTCTGAAAGAAAAAAAAATCATCTGACTTCATCCAGAAAATGCTCCAGAATCCAGCAAAGCAAAAGCACTTCTTTGTAAATCTGTAACTATATCTAATTTTTGCTTCTATTTTTCCTTTTTAGATATTTGTTTGAAAGAGACAATGTCTTTGGCTGACAGTCTGTATAATCTACAGTTGATTCAAGAATTTTGTCAGGAATACCTTAACCAGTGTTGCCATTTCAGTCTTGAGGATATGCTCTATGCAGCTTCTTCAATAAAGGTAAAATCTAAAAATAAAAAAAAATGTAAGCAGCATCCTCAGGGATGCTTTGCTAATGATATATTTGGTATTTTTTGGTCTACTGCTATATGGCTCTATAAAAAAACATGTTCCATCTCTTGTGGTGTAGTATGCAACATGCAGATTTCAACAGCACATAACCTTCTGGCAGTTTTGTTCTAGTAATTTTCTTAGGCCTTAAGGCTTTCTCACTTTTGTAAAAGTATATAAACTTCAGAATTAATGTAATTAAAAAATCTAATGATTTTACGCATGGAACTCAAGCAGGAATACAATTCCAACAAATACATTGTTTGAATGAGAAATTAAATGTTTTCAGTCATTCTAAGATTCTAATTCTTTTAGAAGGGGGAGGAGAGGAAGTTTTGCTTATTCTATCATTTTTTAAGCCTGTGTGGAAAGAATAGGAGTAATCAAATTATTTCTTGCCTAATTGTAGCTTTAATTTTTCATTCTTGTGTTTCTCTTTGACTTTCTTCTATATAAAACTTCATTTGCTTAAGATTCTTGTTGGCCTGCCTTTAGGGAATGAAATATTATTTTTATGGAGTCAGCGTATCCATTGCAGATGGGATGTAATTGGTTTCTAAATATCTGGGTCATTTCACTGCTTTTATGATCTTTACAGCAGTCTCACAAGCTGAGTCAGAGAGGCCAGAGCCTGAATACAGCTTTGTTGTCTCCTTTAGGGTTGAACCCAATCTTTTTCAAATAAATAACGAGCTGCCAGGGTGAGTAAGGGCAGTAGGACCAGGCCCTTTAAGTCTAGACTACTTAGCTGTTGCTGTTTTATTTTGTATAGGCAAAGTTGTGTGGTGACTGCTTTCAATCAGTTTTTGGTGGTTTTAAATTTCAAATACAGTGATCTACCCTACCTACTTGTAAAAACACTGCTGCATTGCAGTCTCTCTTGCCTGTAGTTTCCCAACATACAGTCCTACAGCCATACTCAGTGATCTGGAGTAGGACCCCTTCACTGCTTTTTGATCGTTTCTCTCTGCTTACAAATACATGGAATAAATGGAATTAATTATTCTTTGGTTTAATTGGTGACAATAATATCATTTTTTATAGTACTGGTTTGAGTTATTTCTCAAGGCAGTATGCACTATGAAGCTTCAACTTTAAAAAAGTAACTATATTAAATGTTTTGTCAATATCTAAATGCATCAGACTTTACGCTTCTAAAATGCTAAAGACTCCCTAATTTTACTGTTTCTGAACACTGCTTGTAGAGGGGATTTAGATTTCTTTCAAAGATTTAGAGTATTTCTAGAACTGAGAAGGCCCTTTTGTGATCATGTTTTTACAAGTTGCTGTGGTGTGGATACTTATTTAGATGTAAATGCTACAAAGAAAGGCTGCCAAGTTTTTCTTCTGAACCTTGGCATGGAAACTTTGGGTAGTGCTATAAACTCTGTTTTTCCAGTGTTGAGAATTAATTTGCTTTCAAAATAAATTCACAGTTAAAGGAGCTCTTTCTTAGTCTTCCAGTGCATCTGATTAAAGTAAGTTTTAATAAATGTACATACTCTCCAAAGAATTTTATTATTGCTTTGAAAAGAACTTGTATTATAAATGGCTGTTTTAAATATTAAACATTGAATTAAGCTGGTTAGTAGAAGCCACCTTTATCTCAGTCTACAAAATTCATGTAGTACCAAGTTTTTGGATTTATAGAAGCGTGTATCTGTTTCAGGTGTCTTTGTTAACAATCAGCAGAAATTTCTCTTTGTTTTTAGGGTGACTCATACTGCACAGTAGGTGGCACTATGCTTTTGGTTAAAAGTCTGTTACATTCATAGTGGTGACAGAAGGAATAAAAAGAACCAAACTGCTGATATGTTACTGGAAAAACCTCAAGAAAAAAATTACAGCTGAGTTTTTGGAATGACAATGTTGTACCTTGTGTGGTCCTAGAACTACACTAGGTGTCCTGACTTCATGCTAGTCCTTGAGAAGGAAAGGAGCAGAGCCTTTCTTTTAAAGTGATCAAGCACGAAGTGCATACCTTACATTCTTTGCTGGGTACACTGCACCGTCCTGTTCTGTTAAATCAAGGTAGGTTGTAGATAGTCTATGATCCAGAAATCTAGTGAAGGGTTGACCAAGGGGGGTTGTGCCCATTTTTGTATTTCCCATCAAAATGCACAGAAACAAAGATTTCAATTTCACTTAACAAGCATCCAGAGTAGTTGATATAGGCTCTCAGATTTTGGAGCAGATTAAACAGTTGGCTTAGTTCTGTTTCAGCACAGAGGAGAAATAGGCTTTGTCTGGCTTTCTAGACAGCTTTAATGTGTCATAATCAAAAGAAGAAGAAAATAAGTTTCGTTGCTCTTCACTTGCCCATTTCTCTTCCTCTAAGAATACCTTTGTGAAGTTCTTCATGAGATGTTTACTAAGGCAAGGCTATTGATATTAAAGAAAAAAAATATTTGAATACATTCCATGGATGCTTGAGGCACAACCAAGGGACCATACTGGTTCCTGGTTGTTTTCCTTTGAGACAGGCAAACACAAGTACAGAGTGATTACATAAAAATAATCACAATATTTTCTGAAACTTCCCTGCATATTTAGCAAGAAGAAAGATTAGAAAATCTTGGATCTCTCTCTAGTTGCACAAATTGCTTTTTTGCTCTGATCCTCCCACTTCCCTTCTCCTTTAAGTAGTTTAATCCTGAGACAAGATTTTCTTTCTTTAAATTTCTTGTTCTTCACCTGTATTTGGGAAATTACATAGAACCGAAAGATCTGCTTTACTGTGTCTTGACACACGTATATTCTGTCAATCCAAGGAACAAGTCTGTAGAAAGGGAAGAACTTGCATGGAGTGCTGTCACAGGAAGCACAAACCACCTCGCAGAACAGAAACATCTTCTTTATTGCTTTGGCCCAGCAGCTGGTCAGCACTGCAGCATAAGAAGAGATGTTGTAAGGAGCATGTATGGTCCCTGAATAGAAAGGAAAAAAAAAAGTGTGTCCCATGTTCCATTTATCATGCGAGATATATATTTTGAAAGTATTTCTAAAAGAGATCTTTGGTCATATTTGGTTATATTCTTGATATTTTTAGATCATTCGCTGACAGTTTATTCTACTA
>BJBW01000098.1:74202-89205 GCA_004320125.1 Scolopax mira | reverse complement strand
GAGGCAGCCCCAGGTTCGGGGCGGCCCTACCTGCCGGCACTATGAACTTGACAGCCGAGAGCCACCGCATCCCGCTGAGCGACGGGAACAGCATCCCCCTGTTGGGGCTGGGCACCTACGCCGACCCCCAGAAAGTAAGTCCGTGGGCGCCGGGACGCCCCGCTCCGCTGGCGGGGGCAGGTGGCGGTCGCCCTCGCCGCAGAACCCCCGATGCGGGGCCACCTGCCTGTTCCCTTCCCCCTTTCCTTCTCCCCTGGCGATTTCTCTTTTTGCTCCTTTCCCCGTAACAAAGTTAAAGCCCGAGTTCTCCCGTGAGCGGTGCGGGCAGCACGCAGAGGAGGAAAAGGCGGGGGGGGGGGAAGCACCACCTCCAAATCCCGGCCGGTTTACAGTGTGCTGCTCACCGTCCCGCACCGCCGCACAGCTCCGCGCCGGTGGGCGCACGGGAAAGGGGCCGGGGAGAGGCTCTACCGCTGTCCCGGGGACCGAGGGGTCCGGGCGGTGCAGCCCCCTGTGCCGCCGCCGTCGTCACCGGAATGGGATGTAAGAGCCGGCGAGGGCTGGCTCCCTGGCAGGGGGGCTCGGAGCCCTCCGTCCCGAGAAGCCCGGAGCCGGGGAGGGGGACGAGCGGGTCCCGCCGCCCACCCTGTGCCGAGCGGCAGATAAGAGGAGGGATTTCGGACCGTCTCGCAGCCGGCCCCGACACTTTCCAAGGAA
This sequence comes from Scolopax mira, assembly GCA_004320125.1. Lineage (NCBI taxonomy): Eukaryota > Metazoa > Chordata > Aves > Charadriiformes > Scolopacidae > Scolopax > Scolopax mira. Next base: position 88,488 of record BJBW01000098.1, on the reverse strand, counting down.
TGTTCCCAAATTCCTGCATCCTGATTCCTGCGGCTCCCCCAAGCTGCCTGCCAGCGGCCAAACCGGGCTCCGATGTGCCGCATCCTTCGGTTTTGCGTGTCCCGGGCAGACATCCCATCTGTCCGTGGCTGGCTGGGCTGCGTGGAGGCTCTGGAAGCACACCTGATGCTGCTTCTCTCTGTGCGTAAGGGAGCTCCCAGGCAGCTCGTTAGTCTTTCCTAAACTGCCCGAGCTTTCAGCAGTTCTTTTCTGTTTGTTTATTTGTTTGGAGAGTAGGAAAAGAGGTACCGCGGCCAGAACCCTTCTTGTGTAACCGTATCAGAGTTGAGATGCAATATTGTGTGTGTGACTCCTCATGCCAGAGGAGAAAAGCACTTGATTAAAGCTTTTTTTTTTTTTTAAAGAAAGCACTTGATTAAAGCTGTTTAACAACTATTAATTGTAGTATGATATATTAAAAACCAGCTTTGAAGACGACCTTCACTAAACGCTGCTGCAGCTTCAATAAACGCTGCATGAATGATGTAGAAAAGGTGTGAGAAATCCCTGGGGCTGCCGATCCCCCTGGTTGACAATGTTCATTCACGTGGGGGAAGAATTAGTGAGAATCTGCAATATCAGAAGCTGGGCGCCGTCCCCCACATCTCCAGAGTTTCTGGAGATACTTTCAGCTAAGCGTGTTCTTTGACTAACAGCTAGGGAAATAAAATTAAGCTTTCTAACAGGAGTTTTAATGTAGCAAAGCAGAACGTTGCATAATTCAGTGACAAAATAGCACTCGGCAAACTTGAAGCATCTCTTTCCAGACTTGTATATCGTGCCCTCAACCCTCGAGTTGCAATTTTACAGGAGTTTTGAGTTGAGAAAAGTGAAGCTGCCAGCAGAAGGGGTGCTCCTGCCTCGCTGCAATTCCCTCCTGTGGCTCATCGCCCGATGCTGTGGCATTAGCCAGGGTCCTGCTGAGAGGGGAGGCTGATGTGGTTCCCCCACTTGCAGCTTCTCGGCAAGGCTATAACCTCGCTACGAGCTCATTCTGCAGAAATTAAACGTCCCAAAATCAGCACAGTATCAATCCTGTTCCTTCTTCCCCAGCCATGCAAAATTCTGATGCCTTCTTTGCCCTCCCACAGGTCAAGGTGGGCAGTGAGACTTTGCACATCAAGGAAAAAAATGAGTAATTTTTTAGATAGGGATGATTTTTCAGGTGAATCAACCCCAGGTAGTGCCTTTTTGCTTTTCCCATGTACCTCCTTTGTTTTCCCCTGACAGAAGCAGGGCGGGGGGAGTGGGGGTAGGACACGATACACGAGAGGACCATGCAGGCAGGACATTGCTATGGCAACTCCAATTTACAGCAATCGAAGCTGCTGTTTAACTGCACCCTCAACAGGGATGGGTGCATATACCCAACTACCCATTCTCCCTCCCTCCGAGTTAGTAGGAGTTTGATTTTCTGAGCTGTCTCTCTTTTTCTACACAATAAACACGTTAGAAAGTTATGGGTGGGAGGAGGAGCTGAGAAGAGGTAGAGAAAGCAGCACTAATAAGGCACTTGGAAATACTGTTTTTGCAGAAAACCGGGTAAAATAGTGTTCTTTACCTAGAGGAGCTGGGCTGAAGATTTACACTAGGATTAGGACCGTGTATTTGAGTCAGGGAACTCACCACACGGGGCAGCTGGGGAAAGGGATTTGTCGAGGAATTGTTTGCAGCTACCGGTCGGCGTTGGGGCAGGACGTTTAAATAGGTCACAGCTTAAAGTTTTCCCACCTCAAAAAGTCTGCTTTGCTGATAAAAGCTGGGGGGGGGGAGCTTCTGCCAACACCTTGCTGTGGCAGCGAGGTGCCGCTTAGCCGAGACAAGCTGCTCTGCCGGGTGCTGACTTGTGCCTGGCACAACTTCCACTGGCATGCCAGGTTTCTGGCCAGTTCCTCCCACCCAGAGAGCTGAAAGGCTTTGTGGCAACTCGAGACAGTTTCAAGGTTTATCTTAACAAGCCAGGCTCTAAACTAGCACTGACACGTTTCCCTTAAAATGCTTAGCTGCAGCCTTTTGTGGCTGAATGGCTTGAGAAGCAGCATCTGAGCCATCCGTTCTCCAGCGGTGGAGGCAGGCAGCTGGTCGTAGCATCGGTGCCAGCTGTCCCCAGCACACTATTTCTGCTCATGAGTCAGACCTCTGCGACTTCTAGTCATTTTGTGCTTTGATATAAAATACAGAGCCACTCAGTTGTCAGATTATTCATCTTGCTCTTGGAAGCAGATATTCTTTTTTTTTTTTTTTTTTTCTTTCAAAGGTTATTCACCCTGGCACCTCCATGTCAGAGCAGCTTGTCCAAAACAAATCTGTTTTCTCGATCTCGCTCTATAGCCCAGTAGCTCGTAATGAGCGTGGAGTGTTCTTCCTGAAGTGCAGGAATGCTCTCGCTGGTTAAGGAAACGAGGCAGATCTAGTTATCCACAGAGCAGGGAAAATCTGCTTCTCCGATGGCTGGTTACAAGAAAACAGAGACAGGAGGCCAGCTTTCATGTTTCAGGCTTTGTGTGGATAAACTGCACAGCAGTGCCTTCAGAATGGAAATGTGTCAGCAGCCTGTCTTGCTCATCTTAAATAGCTTAATTGTTCTCCAAAAGACCACTTTGGGAGATAAGTCATGCTTCCCCAGTTGTGAAACACTGACAAAAATAATAAATCTGTTGACTGAAATTTGGTCCCTCTGCACGTTTACTGACTCAACGAAATACATCGCTCAACTGGAGCAGAGCTGGACCACTGTGGAAAAGGTCTATTTGATATTCAGATTAATTTCAATTTGAACACTCTTTCCCCCTAGATGTAAGACAGCTTTTCTTCTCACTGGATACAGGTCAGGATGACAAGATTTTGGTTAATTCTTCAAGACTGAAAGCAATGCTAGTCCAATGCTGGGGGTTTCTTTTTGCTTTACTGTCCTAGCACAGAAAGAAAGTGCAATGAATTCCATTTGCTATCAGCTCACCTGCTAGCAGAAAGAAAGGTGTGTTCACCGGGTCATAGAATTAGTGATAAATTTGGGTCGTTTATCAAGAAAAGCACTTTGAAATATTTTTTGCTGCTTTAATTGGTGTTTCCTACCCTTATTTTTAAGGGAAGGTAATGATTGTACAACTGAAAAGATTAGTTTGCTTTTTGGTGGAGATTTCAGTGCATTGAAGTCTGTCTTGCATTCTCCTTTACAAAGGAAAGGAGATGTGTAAGTTGTATCAGATTCTTGCCTACATAAATTATGCCATTCATCCCAGCAAGGATGGACTCAAGCAAAACACTGGAAGTCCCAGTCACTTACTCCTTTCCCTGTTCTCTTGTCCTGGCTCCAAGCATCCCCTCTATGTATGAGCCTGGGAGGCAACCACAGCAGGAGCAGTGAATCTGGACTATCAAGGCCCTCCAGACGGCTTTAAAATTTGAGGCCAGTTCTGCCTCTGTCTGGCTCTGCAGATCCTTCTGGCAAAGCCCCACGCGTGCAGGAGCGGCTCTGCCAAGGCTCCAGCAGATGCTCCGTGTCCAGCTTTCCCTCCCTGAGGGCCCCCCAGCCGTTGACCCAATTCTCCGGGGTATTAAAATGGATTGAGCCAGGGGGATTGGGGGGATGGAGGGAGAGGGCAGCCCCTTTGATAAGCCCGTGGCATCACCCTGTGCCTCAGCAGAGCCAGATCAGCTCCCCAGGCTCCCACCATCTCCTAAGCATTGCTACTCGGTTCCCAGCACAGCCCAGCAAGCAGTACCGGTACCCATCTGGAAGCGGATGGGGTACGGGGACGAGCAGGCTCAGAGGGGAAAGGTGCTAAAACCACTCCTAAATCCTGGAAATCCTATGCCTCGTTAAAACGGCACTTATGCCCGCTCCACTTCATAACTCATCCCTGTCAACACAGCTAGGATCATCAGCCCAGTGCCTCCACATAAATACTCGCTGCCTCCCTGGAAGGTCAAGGGGCCTTGGCCACAGCTCCTCTCCCACCTTCCTGTTTTGACTGAGGGAGGAGAAGGCTCAGAGGGAAGGTTGTAGCAACCGCACTGTACACAGGCGCTGCTTCTGAAACACAAGATTGGGCAAAGCGCTCAAGAATAGCACTGGGTGAGGGTTTTTGGCAAGTTGCGACTTTGCTAAAAATGAGGTTCTGAGGTAGCCAAATCCATTCATAAATTGGAAGCAGTTTTGTGGAATATTTTCAGGCAAAAAAAAAAAAATATAAAAAAATGGCAGAGCATTTCATTTTGGGCACTGGCAGTACAAGCTGAGGAATCAAAGGATTATTAAAGCAGTTGGAAGTAGCAGTTGCCTTTCCCTGAATAGCCCGCTGGTGAGGGAATCCACACAGGCAGCGGGAAACCAGATTCAGTCCTCCTCTCTGCCTCTGGGGATTAAATTCATATCACAGAGCCCAGGGAAATAGCATGATCGGGGGGGTATGCGATAGCTAGAGAGAGGCAAGAGGAGACACATCCAGGCTGCCGTGGGAGGAGCACCCTCCCCACGGGAAAGCACGCTGCCCACCAGCCCCACAGCTCTGGATGCTGAAGAACTTGGTATGGCATCCAGCCAGGAGGGAGAGACCCGTTTCCCCAAATCCTTAACTACCACAAAGTAACCCTTGTGAACACCCAGACAGTCTGGGTTTTGTTCGAGAAGAAATTGCTGGTTTGAGTCAGGGAGAGGAAAAGTTCATCCAGGGCTCCCATATCCAATCTGAGTGACAAAGTTAAAAAATAAAAATAAAATCTTTTTCGGATAAGCAAAAACACTGTTTTGGCATCCTGAATTACTTTTTACACCCAAGCTAGAAGCTGAGCAGAGTAACTTTTCATTGTATGGGCCTAAGAGCCCCTCGTGCTCTCGTAGGACTTTTTATGCCAAAAAGTTTCTTGCACAAGGATGCGCAATATCAATCGCTCTTAACAGTGCAGGCTTCATCTCTTTCTGCCTGCCTTTGGAGCTGCTGTAGGCTACCTTTAAGTCAAAATAGGTGACAAGTGGCTTGTCCCCATGATGCAATCTGGATCCCTGAGCTCCAGTAACAGGGGGATTACAGACAATTTAATTACCTCAGTTTTCCTCGTGGCCATCACTGGCTTCTGAAACATGATTGTCTGGAGACAGGAATGATCTCAGGTGACTTAGAGCAAGTCACCTGGCCTGACCCAAAGCTACCAAATGCATGGTATATTGAAAGTCCCAGGAAGGAGTGACATCTGAGATCTCTGGAGACAGAGTTGAAGCTTAAAGGCTTCCACTTCTTGGTCTCTTTCCTACAAATTTCTCCTCCTCAGATTCAGACACTGTCTTCCTCCTTCCTCCTGAGGGAAACCTCCCACTTGGCATCTAGAGTTTTTCTAGAAATGGGAGGCAGCAGCAAGAGCAGGAACTGCTCTAACATGCAAGTGTCCCTACAGCCTTAGTTTGCTTCACATGACACACTATTAAAATAAATATATAAAGAAAATACCACAGTCCTTTTAACATGAACAATGACACATGAATATGTGTTTAAATTCAGCAAGTACTGACTCTGAAGCTCGCTCTGTAATGAAGTGATCTTTATGAACCTGCATGAAATCACCACAAGTGTAGGCCAGAGATATTTTACCTTTTTATTCCCTGAAAAGGTCATTGGGAGCCTGATTTGATCAAAGCTGGGGGGATGTTTGGCTACAGAGCCTCATATTTGTGCCCGAACTTAAGAAGCGAAGAAAGTTCTGAAAACAAAATTATTATTATTTTTTTTAAGGTTGTTGGGCCATGCTCCCCGACCAGCATTTCCAAAGTACATTGTGCCCCTTTAGAGCCCTTTTAAATAACCATCACTGGCTTCTTCCAGCCATTTCCTTTTCAAGCAGTGGTGTTACCTCATGCGGCACTAATCCTTCTTGTCTTCAGGGAGCGCTTTGGAGCGGCAGAGCCACAGCTGGCTGACACAGAGCAACGCGCCGTCTTCCAGGGTGGGGATTTCCGAGATGTTTCAGTGGGTGGCCTTATGTACCCTTGGTCTCTGAGGATATCCTAAAACCGTATTCCCCAAGGGAAAGACCAGGAAGAGAACTGTGACTGTTCTGCTATGCATCCTGGGGGGTTCCTGTTATTAAACTCTTAGCCTAGCCTTTACACGGAATGATATTTATCCCCAAACCATATATCTATAGCCAGATCACTGGCTGACAAAGTCGTGACTCGGTTAGTTTCATGCTTGTAGGGCTCAACCATACTCAGATGAATCAGACCGCAGAGGAGACGGACGCTTTTCCTTTGGTGGCTGGTATCCTGGTGTGGAGTGATACCCTCTTTGCTTAACCTCTCAGATTTTACTCCTTATTCCTCAACTAAGTCATGATTACTGGCAAGACCCAGCTGCCAAGAGCGGGTAAAGGCAAGATTTCTTGGTATTTGGTTCCCAGATGCCTTGAGGAGGTGCAGTAGCAGGCAGCAGAACAACGTGGTGCTCAGGCAGGAGCGGGGCTGCTCTCTGGAAACGTGAGCAAAAGCACCATGAGTAAGAAGATACGGGGGAAAGGAGTCTGCACGAGGATTCAAAAAAACTGCAGCAGCTCTGGGCTGTATTATTGTCTTAATCCATCCCTGCTGTTGGCTAGAGAGATGGCAAACATGCCAGAGGATGGGGGCATGAACAGACAGACGCTTAAGATGCTGCTTTCATAGATCAAACTTCCCCAGAACAAGTAGTTGAGAGTACAGAGTAGAATCAAAAGGGTCTCAGACAAATTCTGCTTTCATCAATGGCTTTTGCTAAAACCTTAGTGTTGCATGACACATTTTAAATTTCCTTTTGATATGCGCTTTAAGGGCATATTTACCACCAATGAAAAGCAGAGTTCATTTATCTTAAATTCATCTTTTCTGTCCTGCCAGTGGAACAGTCTTTCTACATTTCCAAGCCTTCAACACTTGGTCTTCTTGGTGCTCAGCCATGACCTCTCCTGCCCTGCTTGCAACTACATCTTGATGCCTCAATTCTTGCTAGCTCCCTGTAATCTCACATTATACAATGGAACATTTTTGGCTTGCATAAATGCAAGATTGCATCTTTACTTCATTAACAAAGGAAAATTAAGTCATCTAATTAGAAAAAAAAGCAGGTAATCATAAAACCCAGCTGCTTTTTTTCTGAAATGTGGCAGGCTGAAAAACTCCTAGCTTTTGTGTAAGAACTGTACTGTAACCATTAAAGTCTGATTTTAAAGTTGGATTTGATAAAATGATTTATCACTCTGTCAAACTGGAGAAAAAATTCTTGCATGCAGCTTTCTTGAGGACACAACCTTTGTTCTTACAACTTTGGCTCTAAGACACTGTTGAATTTGCAGGAATGCTCGTTCACCTTAATGTATCTTCTCTGCTGAAATCTCTGTGGTTCTTCATTTCTATGAATCCTAATAGAAAATAAACTGATAGTTTGACTGATCTCTACTTCATGCCAACAGCTTCTGTGGTGTTTACAGCTATGAATACAATTAGTGTCTAATCACGTGTGACAGATTAAAAGCTTCATTTACTGAAATGATCAACATGTAAAATTCCTGATGAGAATGAGCCCAGCCTTGTACACGAGGGTGAATGAAAGACTAACTTTCTAGCTACAAAGTTCATCAACTTACGGAGGACTTCTGAGCCAAATAGCTACAAAACTGCTAGTCCTGGAAAATGATGGATTCTTTTAGTTTGTTCTGAGAAGTAGACTGTGCTCAGAATGACTCCCCCCACCCCAAACCTGAGCATGCCTTACACTATGAGCCTTCAAAAAAACTCTTCTTGAAAAGACAGCTCCTCTAACCTACGCTGACATCTCCAGCTGCTACATGAAAACGCTTTGAGACGGGTCCAGGACCAAGAGACGTATCCCCCAGCAGAGCAGAGGACTTCTACTAATGAAACCGTTGACAGCCAGATAATTGCCTGGCCCCAGTGCAGCAATGCTTGCCTAATCCAAGCAGAGGGGCTGGCTCTTACAGCCAACCTGGCACCGCGTCACTTGGCTCCCAAGCACAGTACCAACACCGCAAGAGCGCTCCAGAGGAAAACGTTCCCAGAGCAAGGTGACATTTAGGAGATGACAACTTTGTCTGCAACTTGGTACAGCTTCCGAACGGTGAACATCAGATGCCAACATCACCCACCGAGCTACACGTCTGGCTACGACACAGGGTAGAATTGCATTGAATCAGTCCAGATCCAAAATTAACAGAAGGGAAATCCAGATAAGCTAGCTACCCAAAACCAGTCATAGGGGTTTATTTTTTGAAAAGTAACCAAACAGAAAGCAGGCCTTTTCCATTCCATACCTGTGTACTGCAGTGACATGCACTAGCTGTTTCAATATACCCCTCTTCCAAAACCTACAAAGCTATCTATTACCAATGCAATAATATCAAGGCCAAATATTGACACACACAAAAAATTAATAATTTTTCCAATTTTCCTCTGTCTTTCTAAACATGCTGGATTTTTGACTCTGCTCAAGAGCCTTCCCATGTAAATAAAAGTTATGAACATCATTTTACAGAAGATGAGATGGGGAATCACTGGCATTGTTGAAGAGGGGAAAAACTGAATGCCTGTGAGTAATCTGAATTAACACAACTGAAAGAAACGCTTTTGGCAAGAACATTTAGAGCCCAGTTTTCCAGACAATCCTCTCTTTTCTAAAACAACCCTGACTGACTCCATACGTTAAATATGACTGTGCACTCCCATGTGTCCCTGATTCCCCGCAGTTCTCTGAAGAACAGCATAAATATGTTCTTACAGCTCATGCGGGAAGCTAACATCTGGGTTGTGTCTTTGGTTGACCTACAAGGCCACATTTGTCAAAACTTGAAAACACTGTGCAGAAAATGCCTCTCTAGGCTTCATCAAAGCCAACTTTTGTTGGTTCAGCTAACTAGGTGGTGGAATTCCCCAAATTTTACATCTGCCTTTGCAAACACTTCTTCAAATTGGTGCCAGAAACCTCTCCCCTTTAACTCTAGGGAACGAAGCAGAAGAGCTACTGGCAACCTCTTCTTTCTCCTCCATTATTGCACAAGTTGATGCTTTGTACCTCAAGCATTCCTGGGATCACACTCCTTGACTAAAGGGTATTTTGATAGCATCCACCCTTCCAGTTAGATCTGTGCTTCCCAGGGCTGGCTGGCTATAGTGTCCTCCAGCTCTTCGGGGAACTGTCCCAGCACACCCTGCTGGCACCATGAGCACGGGACCTGCATGTGCACATCATTTGCTTGGTTTGCTTTAATCCTGTAGCTGCTGATAGAGAGGCCGGGCAGCTCTTTAGCTTTGGCTTTTGTTAAGTGAATTTGATCAAGTTACAGCGATCCTAAAACTGAGGATTCTGCAATCAAGTGGTAAAAATAACTCCAGCAGCCTCTGCCAGCTACAATAATAAGGCTTTCCTGAACACAGCTTTGGCTAAATCCTAGAATAACAATGTAACAGGAATTCTAGAAGTGCTAAATCTGTGGTTATGCAATCTAATTTCTGTTGTATGGGCAATCAAAGCTCATGCTTCAGGCCACTGACAGGACATCAGGCTAGACAAGAAAGGCACCCGTTGTCAAAGCTTATTTACAGCATGGTAAGAGCAGCAAGTGTCACCATTCCTCTCATCTTCTCTGGGCACACTTGCCATCCTCCACTTTCTATAAGGCAACAAACTGCACGATGCAGAGGAAAGCTCTGGGACAGCATAACAACTTGTGGCTCTCAGCTGTGTGTTCTCTGCCTTCCTTCTCAGCTCTACCTGCTTTCGCAGAGATCCCTTCACTGGTTTTTGCTTCCTGGATGGTGGCTGCCAATGCTTCCGGGGGATGAAAGCCAGATTTTCCTGTGTACAAGAGAAGGGGATGTGCTGGCAGTTGCATTTTCCAGGAAAGAGGTATACAGTACAACTTCTCCTTTACAAGATTAAACAATTCTAAGAATGTACCCTTGTGTGGCTCATATCCCCTGGCTTTGTAAACTCAACCTGTACTTTCCTGTAATGCCTTCAGTACACATGTTTTCTACGCTCTGTTCCTAACGTCTTAAGCCAGTCCTTTTTGCCAGTTTGTCCGGAAAACAGGCAAATGGAAATAAGCAATTGGGCTTTTAGAAACTTGCATAAGAATCTGTGTGTGAGTGCCGAGGTCTGGCAAAGGAGGCTCAGAGCCCAGGAATGTACCTACTTTCTCCTTCCTGTATTTAGCTGACTAAGATTCCTAAACAGCGGCTCCACATCTTAAATTATAGGTTAGGACTGGAGCGCTTAGCCCACAGTTTGGATCTCTTGTGTAATTCAGCTGCAGCTACTTTCAGATGTTTCCAGGAGATGGCCTTGTCTCTGCCAACACCTCGAGCTCTTCCTCCCAGGATCAGCATTCCCAGCTGCAGGACTGGATGCCATTGCACTAACCGGGTGAGGTGTTCAGGACTAAGGTAGATGTCTCCTTCTCCACAGTGCTGCTCCCTCAGCTCTCACTTGCCAAGGCTGGTGCAGCTCTCCAAAGCTGCATAGGTGAAAGGGGGCAGAGCAGAATCTGGGAGCCTAACTCAGACTGTTTTCCTTTACTGAATGCACTAGTAAAGAATAAATGACAAAAATGATGGTAATACATTCATAAAAGAGATGCTGATGGTAGTTGTTCAGGTGGTTTTGCAGGATTGCAATCTGCTGCTAAAGTGTCCTGTTAGCTTTCTCTCTGGAGGTGACAAGAATCCATCTTTGTCAGCTGAAAAGCTGCTGGAAATTGAGGACCTTAAAAGGATGCTTTAGAAAAAGTAAAAGCATTGGTGGGCAGCTGAAATACAACACTAAATAGCAGTAACGAGTAAGACAACCACTAACACTGCTAAGCAAATGCTGTTCTACTTCGGTATGCCTCCACGAAAAATATTCTCCTGTGGCTTGGTCACATGCAATCATGGACAAAACTGAAGGTGTATGTTTTCTGTGGTAGGGAGAATAGTTTTTGACAAAACAGGGTGTGATGGAAAGTGTCTGGAATAAACATGAAAAAAAGTTCATGGTCTCAGAAGAAAAAGAGACCAGACCCTTTCAGACAGGCAGAACTGATGAAACACATTGCTTTTTCAGACTCATCAAATGTGGTAACTGGCCAATTGGCTATCTCATCTATGGAGAAGAGGCCAAATTGCTTCTTCCTTTCATTCAGTGAAAGCGCAAATCCGAGTCTGCTCCCCCTGCCCTTCTGCCAGATTAATTTACCATGGAAGCTGAAGGAAACTGATACTGGTTTAATGTCACGCATGGTGGCAAATCAGCAGGTTTACAAGCTATCGATTGATAGAGGAAATAATTGTGTGTATTTCCTTAAACTCTATGATCTTAAAAACAGCCTCGATGCTATTGAAGGAGTTATTAGTGATTGAGAGAGTGGTTCCAGTCAACCAAGTAATTTTTCTTTCATCATAAAACATGTAATAAATTTAATACCTTTTCTGGCACAAATTAACAACTGACTGTAAGAGCACTGAAGATAAAAATCTGGCTTACAGTGTACAGGTGGTTATAAGTTTCCATTTCTAAATGAGCAATCCTTGATCAAAGTAGCATAGCTGATTAGAAGCTCAAACATTAATTGTAGCTAGAGATCAAGCATACCTCTTATCTACACTTAAATACAAAGTAATAAAGAAGCTAAGATTTGTCTTAAGGCCAAAGCATACTGATTTACCCCTGACAAAGCACAAAGGCTTATAGCACTGAAACATTTCAGTACCTCATCTGGTATTTGTGCTGCTCTAAACATGAGCCCAGCTTATTTGGGAATGGTGCAAGAATAAAGGCTTACCTGAAACAAGGAGACAGCACAGGCAACCACATTTTAGATAACGTTCGGTAGTGAGCGTAACCCACAGTAAGGAGGAGGTGGAGGTCTGGCTTTCCTGATAGACTAAAGGTCTGATAGACTAGTGTTAGTAGGATGTAATGAAGACTAAGGCAACTAAAAGCCTTTCAGGAGCAGTCAATGGCTAGTTTTCATTCGGGGCATGTTGGGCAGCATTACAGAAGTGCTATAGACACTGACCTGACAGACTATCAGTCAGTGGCCAGGGAGTCACTGCTCCACCAGCTGCAGTGATTGTCCCTTGTACAAGTCCACAAGACCTAGGAGCGGCCATATCACAAACTTCTAGCTGTAAAAGTTAGTTTTCAGTTGGTAACCTCTGATTTAGCCACTACTAGTTAAAGACTTTATTTCCACAAAAGACAGAAGAGATTAAAATGCCTCAGAGAGAATGGCAGGGCAGAGGGGAAAGGTCCAGGTTTGTGCCTTCTCTGATGGAAAGACAAAGGAGCAGTGGTGACCCAAATCATCCAGCTTTAATAAGATCTGTCAAGAAACAATGGAATAAGATACGACACTTAAGGCAATGCTTCTAAAAAGCAGCAAACCCACAATATGACTAGCCTGTGCAACTCATCAGCATGGTTTACCACAGCCCATTACTGAGGATTTGGAAGGATCAGATATGTGAAATGCTAGAAATGATAGTTTCTCCATGAGAATGAAAATAAACATATGGTATAAAGTTTCCAGACTCACAGATGTCCCAGGACTTCAGCTGGGACAGTTCAATAGAGGCAGGATTTTCCAAAAACTGTTCCCTAGGTTGTATTGCACTTTCATATGAAGCACCTTAGACAGAATCTGTCAGAACTAATATACCACATCAGATGAAATGAACTAGTGCAATGAAAACATTTATTTTTAATGTAAACCCATCTCCAGCCGTTGGTAATCAAGGATTGATCCAAAAAAAGCCTCCTCAAGCCCCTGAAGAATAAGATTAATCCTTGAGATGGAGGAGTCCTTCACAAGATTATTTATACAGATGTGTGTAAGTCCTATGAAAAAGACTAAGAAATACATAGAAGTTCAATTCTAACATAGGTTAATAGATGCAGCCAAAGACAACTGCAGTAACTTCAAGCTTTCTCATTTTCCTCTATTCCACCTTCCTTCAGAGTCTGCAATTATATCATTGCCCTATATGTGAGACTCTACCCCTTCTTCACTTATTCTTTCTGCTTTTGTTACTGACCAAAATGGCCCTAGCAGTTGAGAAAAGATGATCGACTTTTCCATGCTTTGAGGGGTTTAGTTTACAGCTTTAGGAAATGACTAGGAGCCATGTTCATGCAATCTCTCAAGAGTGTGAAGAGAACCTCGAATCAGGCCCGCACCTCATTTTCAGGTTCTTCAACAAAAAGAAAAAAAATCTGTTGTTTTTTTTTTTTTTAAGAAAACCCCCCAAAACAACAAAAAAGCAACCTTTTTTTTAAAAAAATAATCTGTATTAAGATAATGCATCACTGTACTCCAAATATTCTACTTCCATACACTTGGAATGGTAGAAATCAAACAGACTGAAGTGATCTAAAAGTCACACTAGCTGAAAAATCACATTTCATAGAAACGTCACATTTCAGAGAAAACACTGATTGCACTTTTTAAAGCATATTTCTCTTTTGGACAACTAGTTACCACTTGGACTTGAACTCACAAGACCTTTAAGCTGATCCCTGTTGCTCATTGCTAGCCAGCCTGAGCTTCGCAACTGCAGCTGCAGCCTCATTGCTGCAACGGAGGTCTGAGGGTACTGCCATCAGTAACTGCAGGCTTGTAGTACTCTTGTCAGAGCTTTTTGCCTGCTGCCTTCCTCAAATCCTTCCTACAAGTTCAGGCAGGGACAAAGCAGTGAACATGTTGGAGGCTGTCAATGCTCCATGCCCCGTACTTCTGTAATGCTGCCCAACATGCCCCGAGTGAAAACTCGCCATTGACTGCTCCTGAAAGGCATCTAGTTGCCTTGGTCTTCATTACATCCTACTAACAACTAGAAAAGGGCTGCAGCAGGGGCTGAGCATGCCTTTAGGAGGCTCCCATAGCAAAGCTTTCAAACAAGTGTTTTGTTGTCCCTCTCAATTAAGCAGTCAAGATTTCACTAAATTTCACTGAATTTCACTGAATTTTTAGAGTTGGAAGGGACCGTAGAGATCATCCAGTCCAACTTTCCCACTGAAGCAGGATTGCCCAGAGCTAGAGCATGTCACTCAGGACGGCATCCAGGCGGGTCTTGAAAACCTCCAGAGAAGGGGACTCCACGACCTCCCTGGGCAGCCTGTTCCAGGGCTCTGTCACCCTCACTGTGAAGCAGTTTTTTCTCATATTTCTCATTCCTATGTTCCAGCTTGAGCCCGTTGCCCCTCGTCCTCTCACTGGCAACCACTG
>BJBW01000098.1:0-74125 GCA_004320125.1 Scolopax mira | reverse complement strand
TTGAATCATCTTCGTTGCCCTTTGCTGGACTCTCTCCAGTAGTTCCCTGTCCCTCTTGAACTGGGAGCCCAGAACTGCATGCAGTATTCCAGTTGTAGCCTCATCAGTGCCAAGTAGACTTCCCTCGACCTACTAGCCACTCTCTTCCCTATGCAGCCAAGATCATGACATCGTCACTGCCATAAATACCTTAGTGTACCAAATTGTGCCATTTTGTCTCTCGGCCCTCATTCCCGACTCTGAACAGAAGTCAGTCCGGTCCAGACAGCGGCCAACCCAGACGGGATGCTGAAGAGCACAGTGAGCAGAGCAGGATAAGGTTCCATTACCCCAGAATAATTTTTCACAAACCCACAGCTCTGGGACTGAAAGACAGAGAGGCTGACCCCTGTGTGTTTTTAGCAGGCCTCCAGGGATCTTTCTTCCATGGCCACAGAAGGGCAGATCAGTGTCCTTAGTCGCTGCAGCATTCTGTAGCAGCTATGAGTTTCACACCTTCTAGTTCATCAGGTGGTAGAAGAGCAGCTGCTTATTTTATGACAAACTCCCAGACAGCCAAGGCAGTGGCTGCTGTCAAAAGGCAGCTTGTAAGGAGAGGAGGGAGACTGATTGCTGTGGTGAAAAATGATCCTTCCCAACAGCACCTATTGTTAGTCCTGCTTCTTGTCTTTCTTTGGCATCAGCAAAACCAACAAATTTGAAATCTGCTCTTCATATCCTGACTCCTTTCCAGATGTCTCTGGCATCTGTTTTCTTCATAGGAGCAGCAGCATGGTCTCGGCTTTTCACTTGAGGTAGCAATATTCACCTCTTGGCATTTGCTGCTGGCAGACAGCAGCGCGGCAGAGCAGGTCAATTCACCCTATTTCAGTTTTCTTTTCAGTGAATCAGATGTCCATATCACAGCAGAGCAATGCCAATGGAAAGGGTGGGAGAGTAGTGTTGCCACGTGTCACTGAGAGCCCTTGAACACCACCACTCAGAGCTGCTCTCATTATACAAAGTGTGGTGACAATAAGATGCTTTCAGTACAATTTCAGTGATCGGTCAAATGATTTTAGTCACCAGTCAAATGATTTCAGTGGCCAGTTTTACACTTTTCTGCTTGGTTTGGCCTACAGGTATTTTGCTTGCCACACACTGGCTAATGGAAAATATGACTGTTCTGAAAAAACAAGCTTACTCTGAGTTTCAGAAAAGATAAGTAAATACAAGTGCATCACATAGTACAAAAATGCCACTCGGACTTCTTAAGAGGTTTCTTGGTCTCATTTAAACTGGAGCAGTAAGATGTATATAAATGCACACTAAATCATCTACTAGTTCTTAACCACACAGTAAACAGTAGACAGTCCTGAACTATCACCCTTCAGATTGTGATACCACCACTGGTAAATTGATTTGAGAAGAAGGAAGTGAAATCCAAATTCCTGCTCTGCTGAGCCATAAGATATTCAAACAGCCTCTGATCTGGCTGGTGGTTGACCAGCTCTTCTCAATCCAAAAGCCCTCTCCCCGACAGCTGTTGCAGGAAAGCTCTTGTTCTCTAGATAACAAATTCTGAAATAATTTTCATATTGAACACATTCATAGAACCATCTTGGTTGGGAAAGACCGCGGGGATTACAGAGTCCAACCTTCTACCTTACTCTACAAAGTTCTTCCCTACACCGTATCCTCCAACACCACATCTAAACGACTCTTAAATGCATCCAAGGATGGTGACACAACCACCTGCCTGGGCAGCCTATTTTCTGAGAGCCTACTTTCTGAGGACTCTAGTACTCTCTCTTCCCCACACACAGAGAATGATTTGCTTTGCTCCTTTGTCCAGTCTAATTCCACACTTGAGACAGTTCTTGGAGAAAAGTGCACAGCACATTTTAATTGATAAGTTGAAACACAGGTGTCTGGGAAGGTACAGGATGGTTGGACTGGATGAACTCTCAGTTCATTCTCTGCATATCTCAGGGTCTCTATAGCATTGCAGAAGAAGTGAGCAGGAGGCTGAAACTATGTTTACTCTTTTTTTTTCCTCCCATTAGACTCCCAAAGGTACCTGTTTGGAGTCGGTGAAGATTGCCATTGATACTGGTTACCGTCATATCGATGGTGCCTTTGTCTACTACAATGAGCATGAAGTGGGACAAGCCATCCGGGAGAAGATTGCTGAAGGAAAGATCAAGCGAGAAGACATTTTCTACTGTGGCAAGGTGAGAACTTTGCGCTCAGTTTTTTTTAACACAAAATCCAGGAATTCTGTGAATGGCCTTTCTTAAGAATACCACTGGTCAACATCTGGCACGCTTCCAGAACCAACATCCTCTGTTTTTCTTTCCTAGCATTACCATAATGCCACATAGCTTTATGAGCACCAGATTTGCTGTTAAGCACAGGAATCACTGTTGTTCTCAGTTTAAAGCTCTATTAGCAATGGGAACCACGCAACATTATTATAATTATATTAATTATAATTATTATGCCTATTATTGTAAGCACCTTCAAGTTTAGACCGTTGCTACACTCAGCGGTGCTGCCTAAGCTGTTACTACTGTCCCCTGTGTTGTGCTGGCACGCACACTTGTACAGTCACAGACTGAGCCTAACCTGGACAATGGTCCCGCAAATGAGTTATTTTCAGTTAGAACAATTCCCCATAGAGGTTTGCTGTGAGATTGCACAATGAAAGGGGTGGAAGCAAGCACGTGCATGTAAGTGTCTGTGTACAGGAGAACAGCAAGTGCCTACAGTGATACTACTGCCCGAAAATTACTCGCCAAACTACTCACCCTTGGTTACTGTATCACCTGTCATTAAAAAGTTCTAGGATGATGAATCAGCTTACTTGGAGAGAAGATGTCATCACACTTCTGCTCTTTAGTGTTCTTTATGCTTTAAAGTCTTAGCTGTAAGAGCCGATTCTCTGCTAGAAGAATGAAATCCCTTGTCTGAAGAAGTGTCTGACAAAAGCTGTTGCAACTACAGTAACTAGATCCTACGTATAAGAGAGAGAACTCATTGCATGTTGCAGAATAAAGATCAGATGGCCCCCGAAAGTTCATGGTGCCCTGTCCAGTTTCTAATGAAGTTTGTGGCCTTAAATTGCTGTTCCTGCAGTGCTCCTTTGGCATATCAGCCTAATATTTTCCCTTTCTCCTTTCCCAAATAAGACGCAATCCTCAAAAGTAACTCAACGGCCTTGGAAATAAATATCACAGTTCCTAGACTGAAAGATCCCATGGGATAAAAGGCCCATTCTACTGTGAGCAATTTAGTTAAGTTCTATGATCTGGGAAACTAAGCTTCAGATTGGGCAGTTTGCAGACCAAGTGGATTTTCAGCAGCTATAGACCAATTTCCAAGTACAGCAATTTCCAATCTGTAAAGTATGCAACTCTTCCAAGTTCCCTGCTCAGTTCTACTGGTAACAACCCTGCCATCCTGAGAAAAAAATTCATGTAATCAAATTTTCCACCTTTGCCAGGGTAGTCTCTCAGTCTCTCATATGCCAAGTATGTTGATTTGTATCAGTCAAAATATTTTTTGTTTCAACAGTTTTATAGTTTCATTACTGCAAATTACCAGTAATGTTTCAAATCAAAAGCACAAAGTTCTGCCAAAGGGTTAGAACCAGATGTCCTAACACTTTTGAGCCTTCAACTTTCCCAAATGCTTCCCCTGCACTATATTTTCCCATATAAGCCTTTAGGTTCTGTGAAAGCGCATCCCTTGGTAAAGTTTTATCTGGATTCCAAACTTACTTTATTAATTAAGCCTTTCTATAGTCAGTTGTCTGATCTAACCACTAGATGATTTTTCTAGTTGATGATCACTACTTAAACATTGAGCCATCTGTGAAACTGCATTCAATTTCTTGATTGTAAGTTCAGTTGTTCCCTAAGGGCAGATCCTGCAAGCCTCAGGGCTGCAACTCGCAATACCATGATAGTCAGTACCCCCAAGTCCAGGTTTGTGACAGTGAGATGGGGACTTAGCTTGCTGTTGTGTCCTGTTTGTGCTTGACAAAACTTCAGGTGCTCAGGTGTTCATCAGAACATCCCTGCAGTCTTTCAAGAGTTCAAAGGCAGAAGTGGAAAATATTCTGCAACCACTTCAATCCATCTCGATCCAGGATTTTCATAGGTTTCACTAAATGCTTTCACAGCAGCTCTGAACTTCCCAGAAGGAATGGGACATGTCTTATGAGCTTATGTATTTTCAGCTTTATGTACCTCTCAAACTTTTATATCTTATGAACCACAGTCAAACATCAAGCTACTGGTAGATACATCAGCCACTGATTGGTAACTGACCCATATGAACTGCTGCATCTTCTGGGAAACATGGTAGATATCGTAGCCGTTCTTGAAAGTAGGCTGCTCAACAAAAGTTGGTTTTATTTTCAGCCTTACAAACATCCAGAAGTACTAGAAATTCCCAAGACCCTTCAGACACAGGCTCCTCATGCCGATCTTTCTTCAAACAAAGATGATGCAAATTGAAAGCTGGTCCGTCAGCAGGGACTAACAAGAAGAGCCCTGCTGAGTGGCAGTGTTACTGGAATAGTCACTTGGTGCAATCGGGCTGCATCTGCCAGCTGAAATCATCAGCACTTGCACTTGGCTCTTGCTGCTGGCTGGCTGATCAGGCAGAGCAGCTCAGTATCCAGAAATTTTAGAGGTTTTATATCAACTGCCAACATCTCACTTGGCTCATACAGCAAGACCTTTTTGGTCTCCTCTTTCATCCCAGGATATTTCTTTCATTAAACTAGAAGTAACATTTCCAGGAAATGTGGTGTCCTGCAATGCCAAAGCCAGCTGGCAGCTTTGACTGTTTAAACGTCTACATGGGTTCTACTTAGGTAGATAGTACAATAACTTGTACAAGTCATAAAAACAGTTATGAAACTCTTATGTTTCCATGGCATCCATGTATTAACATAGTACAAATGTTTGCTATTTCTTCAGGCTGTTTCTTTAGAATCTCTGCAGTTTTTTTAAAGGGAAGTATGTTCACTGGCAAATACTGAGCTCAATAGCTCTGAGCTAGAAAGGGCACTCGGAAAAACTGCTTCTAAGCTGTCAACATACCTCAGGTTACAAGATTTCTAAAACACAGTAAAGAAACAAACTAATCATGAAAACTATACAGACTCATTTCCTTACCCAAGGCTTTCAAGAAATCCAACGGAACAGCTTAAGACTCAGAGCAGGACCTTGGTCCCTTTACTGCAGTACACCTCAGCCCATGTAACCACTCTTCTAGTTATCATAAACTCTTCACACCTTGCAACTTCCAGCTGGGGAAGGCATTCTAACCTCCAGGTGCCAACCTCTGCTTTGATTTGCTGGCTTAGTGCTGAGTCAGATGTGCTCCCCTCAGTACAGCTGAACTTTTCGTTGCCTCTACTGGCAGAACTGAGTGGATAGTTATCCCCTGGGAAAAAAACAAACAATATGGCTTAAAAAACCCAAACATCTAAAATGCTTCAAAACTTACCCAAACTATGTCCTTTGACAGCTATAATCATTATATTCTCCTGAAAATGGCAGTTCAAGTGCTTTGTGTCTCAAGAATGAATTCATTCTATACCTTGGCATACAGTGACTGACAGCTTTGGTGGCAGAACTGTCTAGATAATGTTAACCAACAGTAGGTTTTTCAGCCAATAAAAGGTGCCGAAAACCTCAACATGAGTCCATATGTCAGTTTTGTGCATTGCAACAACAACAAAAAAACCAGCCTAGTATTGTGTGCAAACAAATGGCACTTTAAACCTTCTATTGTGCGTTAATTCTGTTTTTTTAACTGCAGCAATCAGTTTACAAAAAGCTCTTGGTTACTAATTACCATGCTATGGTTTTATTCTTGCAAGAGATTTACATCAGCAGAGTTCAGTTAGAGATAGTACTGAAAGCTAATCAATGAAGCACACTCCATAGCAACCTCAGGGCATAACCCTGCAAGGAAGCTGTTGAGATTAAAAAGGTTTAAAAGTCACACCTGTGTTACAGCAACTAAATAATAACACAGCTTTCAGTGAGGACTAGGGGGTAAATTAAAGCTTGAAGTCACTCAGGCTCCATGACCACAAGAGAAAACCAGAAGATTCTCTTTGTGCTGAGTGCCTGGCTCTTCAATAGCTAACTCACATGATCTGAGCTTCTGCCTTCAAGCATAAAACTGACGACAGATTTCTTGTGGGAACAAAGTTTTCCAGTGAAAGCATATGCTTGGAAAGCTCAGAAAACAAAAGGAGTCTGCCTAAGTTCATCGAGCAAGAGTTTGCAATATACTCAACTGAGAAGAACCTGCTTTGTAGTAAACAAATATATAATGGCTTTGATGGGTCATCACTGGGACAGTCCCGGGCAAGGATTCCTGTCTCAACCTCTACATCTACCTCCAGCAGAGGAAAGAATAAGGGCCCTCACCTCTGTCTTGCAGTAATGTAGACCATGCTGTCTTCGCACTGTGCATAGCAGACAAGAATGTGTGTTAGTGGTGAGTGATGCCAGCTGGAGGGTGATCATTGTTCCTCCTGGAACTCAAAAAAGAATCTGTGCTTGTCTCCACAGCTGTGGAATACCTGCCACCCCCCAGAGCTGGTGCGTCCCACGCTGGAGAAAACCCTGAAGATCCTGCAGCTGGACTATGTTGACCTTTACATTATTGAGCTGCCAATGGCTTTCAAGGTAAAAGGAAAAATTGTCCCCCAAAAAGTGCATGATTGTCTTGAAACAAGGTTGTCATATAGAATCTTCCTTGTAGTTTCCAGTCCATGTTGAAAATAGCACTTTGGACAGATAATGTTTGATATATTACATGAATACATTTCTGACCCCTACCCACACAAAGAGAGCCTTATCAGTGGTGTGAGAACAGTTGCTGTCAGCTGTAGCATGGGGTCTCTCCATCAGAAGGACAAGCCTCCTTACCGGGGTTGAACACTTCCTACACTGCAGAATTACTGTAGCTGAAGCAGTACTTGTGTCTTAATCCTCTCTGAGCAATGAGGAGGGAATCACTGGAGGAAAGTGGTTATACAAAATAGGGAAGGGCTAGGGGCAAAGTGGAAAAAGCCACCAAGTTGATTTCCTTACTCTGTTCCAAAAGCCAGATAGCCTCAATACTGTTAAAGCCACCAGGCTTTAAGTCATAGATATGATCTTAATTCTCCTTAACTCCAGTGCTCTTTTCCGACAATTTCACTAGATTCACAGTTGGTCCCAAACACAGGTTGTCCATCTCTCACTTTCAAAAGTTAAAGCCAGATATTCCTTCATCCTGTTGGCTCTGGGTGACTTGTAGCCAAAACCTTTGAATGCAAGAACTCACATTGCATGCCTCCATTGCAAAGAACTCTTGCAACTCCCCATACTTTCTGGTTTCACAGCCTTTTGTACCTCGCATTACAGTTTTCCTCTGCAACTATGTGATTGAAGGGCAAATAATACTGAAATTACAATAATGAGATTCAAAATATATTTATGTGGTTTTGAACCAATTAAATCCTTTTTTGGAGAGAGAACAAGGTCAGGTAATTAGCCAGGTAATTGTTTCTGTGGGATGATGTTTAAGCTCTAAACTGGCCTTCTTTTTGCAAGGAAGATAGTTCTCTGATTATTAAAATTATAATTTAACATGGACGCCTAACCATCAGAAATATTAGGTAAGAAGCAATTTACCAATGAAGCAATCACCTTACACTTGTAGTTCCTTTTTCCCCAAGGAAACCATATAACTGTATGATCTATATGGAATGAACTGAACTCAGATATTAAAACTTTATTTATACAGTCCCACGTATGGAATCCTTTTGGGTACATTTTTAAAAATTTCCCACCACTTGCAATTTCCTGTTTCCCTTTGCTTGTGTTTGTATTCTGTAGTAGTTCATTCTCCCACATAGTGAAGGTCACTGTCTCACAATATAAAGATATAGACAGCTGGCTTTAAAGTAATGTACATCTGACTCCCTGAGGCCTGTATCAACAATCTGAATTGTTAAAAGAGTAGCAGTCCTGGAGATTCATTCATGTCCCCCTCAAGAGGGGGCAAAAAGAAAGTTGCTTTCTGCCTGAAAAAAAAATACATTTTTCTGTTACAAATACCAAAAGAATCTCCTTCTTCCTTTTTTGCAATGGTGAAAAGTTTCCCTTCTTGTCTCCCTCTCACAAATGCACCCATCCCATGTGCGATGCTTACCTTTGGTGAGGAGTGCT
Source organism: Scolopax mira (assembly GCA_004320125.1). Classification (NCBI taxonomy): domain Eukaryota; kingdom Metazoa; phylum Chordata; class Aves; order Charadriiformes; family Scolopacidae; genus Scolopax; species Scolopax mira. The sequence continues at coordinate 65,897 of BJBW01000098.1, read as the reverse complement.
AAGGTGTAATGCTAACAAAGCCCTACTCTGCAAACATTGGTGCTTTCCTGTACTCCTCAAAAGCCTTCTAACAAAACTAGTCTCTGCTTAGAAATCAGTGAAGAACTTGAGAAAAAGCTTACAGTCCCACTCTGAAGCCATTAAGAAACATGCCCCAGCAGAGCAAGCTCTCATACATCCGGTTAGATAGAGCAAGAGTAATCTGTTTTCAGAGAGCACCACTTGGAAGAGGAAAGCTCCACCATTTTTGGGTGGAATAAGAGCGGCTGATATCCAGGGGTGACATTCTTCACTGACTCACCAATGTTAGCTTGCACCTCCCTGAATTTTTCCTTCACACAGATTCCCCATTCAGGAGTTCTGTCCTTCCTCTCTTTAGCCTGCCAGTGGGCTAAAGAAAAGGCAGATGACCAGCAGGAACAGGTCTCCTCCAGGCCATCACATGGCCCCTGCCTGGGAGCTGAAACCCACTGGCAAGTTTTACAGGGGGCTCTGGTCAGATGACTGATCCATCAGTGAGCAGTTACCAGTGCACTAAACCATCTCCAAATCCCTCCCAACTAAACTATACTGTGGTCTGGCAGGAAAGCAGGTGTTTTAGTCTTACATTGAACAAGTCTCATCCAAGTATCCTCTTGTCATTTTAAGAGACTAAATCAAACAGGCCAACAGCCTTTCTATTTGTGTTCCTATTACCTTCAATTTACAGAATAGGCATCCACAAATTGTTAAAATTGCTCTCTTGAGGAAGCCCACTTGTCAAAGACCATTTTGTGACAGTGATGGGATGTGCAGTCCTGCCTTCCTCCATCTGTGTTGGTGAAATTATTGTAACAGCAGCAGGGCTTTTCCTCTCAGTAGTTAGCAACTGCTGTGTTTTAAATATGCAGGTAAGTTGTCTGGTAACTTTGGAGTGCCTCCAAACTTTGAGCATGACGTGATATGATGAGATCACTGCATAGTCAAAGTGACTGTAGAGTGTTGTGCCACTTATTTCAGTGCTTGTATAGCAGTATGGTAGAAATCCATCCTACATTCCATCTAAGGTGTGTAGCTATCTCCACGAGAACTGCAGGAGAAGACAACAGCATTTGTGGGAATGACTGGTGCTGTCTAGTCCATAAAAACCCAAAGCTGAGAAACACTATCAACTTCCAAAAGACCTTCTCAAAGACTCCGTAATCATCATCAAAACACTGCCTTTCTCTTAGCACTTTATCCCTCTTTATCCATCTGCAGTTTTTCCATTCAGGAATTCCCTTGTATAAGAAGGTAGTTTGGCAGAGAAATGATTGCTTGAAAACTATTTAGCAGAGACAACTGCACTTCAGCATCTTCTGCAGCTCCCTGGAGTCAGGGGGAAGCATTAATCCTTGTGAAAATCCACAATAGCTGACACCACTTATCTCAGTCAATTTAAATTCATATTCAAGTGCCATTCATCCCGACTTTGCTTTTTGGAACACAAGTGATAGAAATAGAGGAAAATGATAAATTAGCTAATGAAATTGCTTCCTGTTGACTACTATAAAAAAAAAAAAGTAATGTTGAACAAAAGATAATGCATTCAAAGTGAAACAGAATAGAAAGGTCCTGAATTCAGACTCATCCCCTGAACTCAACAAGTTCAACTGCTATGCACTGAGCTTGCAGTCCTCGAAATGTCTGCTGGGATATCATGGGGATAAATGGTTTGTTCCAAAATACCATGGGGTGGTTTTATAAGGTCTTCTCCACCTCAAGTGATGATGGCAAACAGTTTGTCTTCCAATGGAAAAAAATGTACCTAACAACCACCTACCTCCTTGTAGTCAAGACTATTCTTTTCAGCAAGACACAGCAAAGGCAATATGTTGTTCTTGTGGAATTAATTGAAGAAAACCAGCACATTTGGAGGAGACATGCTTATGCCTGTAACTTAGATCTCTGAAATATGAGGCTGTGTTTTTCTTAGGTTCATTTTTCCCATGAAATGCCTTGAATTTGAACTTCTTGACTGAATTGGGAGGCACCAGTTACTGATCAAATTAGTCACGGCCACATGTTCCCAAGGAGTTACCATGCCAACAACTTGTACACAGGTCTTGGAAATGTAGCAGTTCGCAATCAGATCAAGTGTCAAACATCACTGAAGGGTTTTTATGAAAAAAGTGAAATTGCAATCAGATAAAATGGAGAGCATCTCAGATGCGTGTGAGATATCAGTTCATAACTCATCTCTGAAGTCTTGTTTGTGGAGTATAGAGATGGAAAGAAAGAGTTCCTAGTACCCAAAAAAAGGTGGATAACGCACCTAGGAATTTCATGGCCTGTACTATAGTTACACATATAGCCCTTTACTACAGTAGGTACCTCTTGGAAATGTTCCCTCCAACTGTTGGGAGCTGGAACTCTTCCCAGGTGCCTAGGACACAAGCAGGATCAGGGGAAGGGCTGGGAAGAAAGGAGGGAAGAAGTAGAAGACAATACAGGTTGGTACTCTAACCCAGCCCTTTGGAAGTAGACTAGTCCTATGGGTGCATAATATAAAGGTCAAAAGTTTATTGAAAAACAAGGCTATCCAGGAACTCCTGAGTGTACACTCATGTGACAGTTCAGAAGTGTATCCAAGGATGATCTAGCGGTGGAGGATGTGGTAAGCCCAGCATAAGTGACCTGCTGAACTTTGGGTGTTTTAGAAAGCTTTTGAATTTTTTTGTTTGTTTGTTAGTAAAAGAGTCAGTGGAAATATTTTTGCACTGAGGAGTGAAAATTTTTCTTTAAAGGACAAAAGTGTGGTTTTACTTTTCAGCCTGGAGACGCAATCTACCCAAAAGATGAAAATGGAAAAATTATCTACCATGAGACCGACTTATGTGCCACTTGGGAGGTAAGAAAACACAACATTCATCCATATATACTTTAAAAACACAGATCCTCATTCTCAGTTTTACTTGTGGCCCTCAAACAGAGCTGAGGTATATTGACACTAACTCCATGGATGGAGTTTACTTCTGTCCCTGAGGAAGTTGTTTAATTCTATTACTTAATTATTTGTATGACAAAATAAAACACTGTTGAAATATCTGATATGCACGTTCCTTCTTTCAGAGACTGCACTCCACATTTGCTAGTAGAGATATCTGCAAGTTTTTACCAATCTCTCCTCTGTATCAGATCTTTACAGCAGGAGAAAGTTGGAGCCCTAAGAAGTGACTGGGTCTTGCTCAACAAAGGAAGATTTTCACCTTCAAGAAAAAAAGCACCAAAACAATACACCACAAAACCAAAACAAAAACAGCACAACCCCCCCAAACAAGTTCCCTCACTTTTAAATTTAATTGTCAAATGAGAACAGAAGGTTTTGCTGCTAAGAAAACTTGGACAGAAGTAACATTTGCCTGAAAGGTTGCACCCTAAATTTGTTTGTGATGCACTCTAGTCTTATAGCCAAATGTCTCCTTAAGCTTACTGCCACTGGGCTTCAGGATGTCAGGCAAGGCAGAAAGTGAGATCAGCAATCGCATCACATTCCTGCCTTTCAAAGCCTTGGATGCTCTTTAATTGATGGCCTAAGCTGGTCAGCTTTTCTTCTACACCAGGTCTGCTGCAAAAGCATCACTAATTCAGCACAGTTCATACCCAGAGAGATAACATGGGCTACCACATGCTCCACTTTAGCTTGCACCATCCAGAGCTGGATAGCTGTGTCTCAATTTAGCTCCACTTGAGATACAGCAGATAAAGATGGAGAATGGGTGAGATTCTGAGTGAAAGTTCAGAGTGGAGAGAGCCCAGGGCAGGCTTGGGCTTCCCCCTGGCAGCTGAGCTACCCAGGCTAGGTCTCAGGGGTAATGGGGACTTCCACTTTTGCTGTTTATGTTACCCTTGTCTTTGGCTGATGCAGTTCATTCCTCTCTTTCGCAGGCTAGTTGCTCAAATGTTGGAAGCAACGGCTGGCCAAACACTGTTAATCCTTTTAACTTCACACTGGTGCTTATTATAAAGGATATATTGTACCAGAGCACTCTCTTCAGCTAGGAAGCCATGACAAAAAATAGGTGGTGGTGAGTGCCTGCAAATAATAGCATCAATCTAAATAAAACTGGCTAAACTCAATCCAGATCATTTCACTCTCAGTGTGGTGCTAGCAGGCAAAAATGGCTCCAGATGACTGCATTTGCTGACTTGTCACCAAGTGATACAAAGCATATGAGGCCAACTAGAGGTCATCAAATACACGGTGCCTCTTACCTCCCTGCTTTCAGCTCCTGTGAGAGAGAAAGGAATAACAAAACTGTCAGGAAGGGCATCCAGCTTCACAGTGGGGTCTGCTCTGCCTCAAACAGTCACTGAATCATTTGCATTTAGAGTTTCTGGGAGTAAAAGGGAAGACTGCAGGGGAGGACCATCTTTCTAATGAAGACCAGAGCATATTTCATATCCAGTACTCATAAGACTCTCAGCTATTAGGACTTGCCTGAAGTGCAGGATATCTAGAATTCCTCTTCGCCCTCACCTACCTTTTTCTTTTTTCTACTTTATACTGTACTGAAGTTTTCTATGCTGTTTTTGTCATGTGCCTTGTCAGATATTTAGGGAATTTCACTGGATAGAGACTTCATAAGAAAAACTGTCATACAACCAAAAGGAATAAATCGACTTATCAGGAAAATAATCTGTTTTGTTCACTCTTGCTCCTCCAGCTTTGAGGCAGTGCTAAAGCACCATAAAGTAAGCAAAACTTTTTTAAAGCAGATGTCTGGCACTTAAGTATCTATATCGCAGATTAATCTTTCTACTCTCCAGACAAACTCTACCCTTGCAGGAGGTATAAAACATTAGGATTTGGTCTGGAGAGTGGGTATACATGGGAATGGAGTTTAGAATAGCAGGATGGCACCAGCCCTCATGCTAATAGAGCTGTTAGCTCTGCTGCAACAAAGATTTTTCTGCAGTCTCAAGAACAGATTATCTTCCACCTATCTCTAAAAACACATGCTCCAAGGAATCAAGCCAACATGTAGGACTCCACTGGTCTTTGCTTTCTTTGCAGGCTATGGAAGCATGTAAAGATGCAGGCTTGGCAAAGTCTATTGGAGTATCCAATTTCAACCGCAGGCAGCTGGAGATGATCCTGAACAAGCCAGGACTTAAGTACAAACCTGTCAGCAACCAGGTATGACTGCAAGCCAAGGGCAGTGCCTGCCACAGTGCTACTGCCCTGTAGGGAACGCAGAGGCAACACGTGGCCTAAGCCACCATATGCAGAAAGGTGATGTACACTTTGCTCTCCATACTGTCACACTTCCACACTTCCATTTCTAGCTTGAAAATACTACTCATCCTATCTAGGCTAACGATAAATATTTGAAGGTGCTGGAAGGATCAGTCTCCTCAGCTCCTGCTCCAGGGCTATAAAACTGGTGCCTCTGTGCCAAAGCTCCATAACAAGGTTGAATGCCGAGTCAATGCAGATCTTAAGTCTCTGCCATATACCTCATTTCAAGTCCAAAAAGTCCCCAGACAAACCATTCAGGGCTAACCAGTCCTCAATGAAGCCACCCTCAGCTGACACCAAACCAAAACAAACCTATGTATCAGGGATCCTGTGTCCCCCTAAACTTCTAATGGCTTCTAAATTTGGGAAGCAACTCCTAGATTTCCTGTACTTGCTCTCTTGTGCCTTTCCTATAGGATGCCAGTAAGAGTTAAAGGAAAATCTAAATTAAAGAGGAGACCTCATTAAGCGACTGACTTGATCTGAACAAGCCCATGAAGTTGATAGGTATGTCCAAGATAAGTTACATTAGTGGGGCTCAGAGAAGGTGGTAAGTGACAATGACCCATCTGAACGCTCAGTACCTTTAACTCTGGCATTTGGCAGCCCAGTGCATTCCCTAGAAATCACTGGGAAGGTCTTCTGGCTCATCTAGCACAAACAAATATCCACATTAGGAGAAGCAGAGGAGAGACTGGAGACCAACTAGGACCAGTTTTTCACATTCAGTGTGTGTCCTGGAGGACTGAGATTGAAACGAGGCAGGGTAGGGAGGCTGGCCATAGCCTTCCCTACTGTGTTTGACTGCAGGGAAAGGCAGCCTGTGAGGAGGAAATTCCAGCACCCTTTGCTGGTATTAACATGCCCAGCAGGTGCAAAATGCAATTACAGTTTCTAGCATGCTCTTAAGACTGCACTGAGCATTGCTACTGCTTCCTGTGGTTGAGCAAAACTAGGCAAAAGATTAAGGCCAGTTTAGGGTAGCAAGCCAGCAAGCATAGGTATGCTAGCTAACTTCAGACTGCCTGCAAACAGTGGTTACTCTGTCACCTTGTAGACATCCCTTTCCCAGAGATTGAGAACGCAGCCAGAAAATCCCAATCTGTAAGGGAATGGTGGATAGCATTTCCAGTGTGGGAAAGCAGATCTTGTAACGAGGTCATAACCACCATGGAGATGTCTCACCTTTGCATATCCCGCCCCCTTTATCTGGGACATCTTAGGCCAACACTTCCCCCAAAACCCAAATCAGTTACGCTGAACACAAGAAATAAAGACTTGACCCACATAAGATGGGTTTCCTTCTCAGCCTATTTCTCTAGCAAGCTTCCCTCACCTCCACCTCTTCCCTGTTTATTACCACCTTTCTATTAGGGTCCAATAAAAATTCCCTGCAGCCAAATTATAATCACAGATGTTGATTGATCTGCTGTCCACAAAGAAAAAATACATCACCCAGCAATACACAATTAGAACAGTAACCACAGATTGAGTTTCCCTATCCCTTAACTTATATGTATCCTTCTCTGAACGTATCACCCAGTCTGTAGTTCTCATAAAAATTTGGACACCATCTGCTTCTATATCTATTCCTATTGATTAATCATTCTTTCTACATTACTCTTGTAGGTTGAATGCCATCCCTATTTCACCCAACCCAAACTCTTAGAATATTGCAGACAACATGACATTGTTATTGTTGGGTACAGCCCATTGGGAACCTCAAGGGATGAAACATGGTAAGTACCCATGTTACTTCCTAATAGAAAGACAATATCCAAGAAAAGAATACCTTCATCCCCATTTCTCAAAGTAATTTTGGGCTTCAGTGCCTAAATATTTCTTGTGAATATAAACTTGCAATACTCCTGCCACATGCTGTCATCAAAAAACTTCAAGTGTCTGTCTCCTTAGATCTCATCTAACAGAAAGCAAATGTCTGTAATTAGGAATGTTGAGGCTTAGGTGAGGAAGTAAAAACCAAGTCAACATTAGGACATCACAGAGAAAGCCACCTTCGACAGCTCGCCAACCTAAAAGCCAAATCTTTTCCTCCCATCTTTCACAGTACTTGTCAAAAAAGGTGTAGTATTCTGTCCACAAACAAGTTTTGACACCAAAATAAGAAAGGGTTTTGGTTTTGTTTTCTCCAATTTTCTTCCAGGGTTAATGTGTCCTCCCCTCCTTTACTGAAGGATCCAGTGCTGAATGCCATTGGCAAAAAGTACAACAAGACAGCTGCACAGGTTGCTTTGCGTTTCAGCATCCAGCGAGGGGTAGTGGTCATCCCAAAAAGCTTCAATCCCCAACGCATCAGAGAGAATTTCCAGGTAAATTCATACTCTGATGGTGCATGGATGAATCCACTTACGTTGTCTTGTCCCTCAAAGAAGGTGTTTTTTCCCCATTTCTTTCTGTTGACATAAGGCTTGGCCAATGTTAAACTTTGACACATTGGATAGTTTTTGTCACCATCACTTAATGGTAACATGATATGACAACAGAGCAAAACAGAGAGGAAGTTGTGGTGTCTTTTAACCCTCTGGAGTAGCTAAAGTTCCAGATCTTGGATATACCAGATGTGGTATATCACAGAGCTGCAGTTGCAGTGAGCACCACAAGTGAGATAAAGTAATTCAGTAGGTTGGCAGGTGCTCTGGAATAACTGACTGTTCTGCCCAGTCTTCAGGTATGGGGCAGCTTCATTAGGGAAGGTACACATTGCTGTGTACAGGTGTGCCAAAAATGCTCATAACCACATGACCAGAAAGCATCTGGCTTGACCACCACATCCAAGTAAGATGAAGCACTTCTTCCCGTGTACCTTGTAGCACTCATGCATGGAGTGCTCCCAGATTCACACTGCTCCATACTTTCCCTGCTAACATATTACTTTCAGAGCTGGTGGCCCAGTGCATGCCAGGCTGCCTTTCTCTTCTTGCCAAAGAGCATAAGCAAATGTGACTGGACTTATTCACGTCCTCAAGACTTTCCTAGAAGTACAAGCAAGTATAGACTTGTGGGGGAGACAGGGGAAAGGAGAGGGGATTGTACTGAAATCTGGAACATATGAATGTTGGTTATGACAAGAAATGCTAACTTACTCCTAACTTCTCCTTCCATTAGATCTTTGATTTCTCTCTCACTGAGAAAGAGATGAAAGAAATTGAAGCCCTGAACAAAAACGTTCGTTACGTGGAACTGTTAATGTAAGTCCAGGAAGAATTTTAGAATCTTTAGAACTTTCCTGTCTTTTCAGAGTATTTAAAAAAAAAGTACACTTTCTTTTAATGTTCATTTAACAACCTTATTTTAAGGTAAGCCTTAAATATGGGAGGTCTTTAATGAATCCTGAATAGTAGAGTATAACTAAATGCTAGAGATTAATTTCCATGTATTTCTCTTATTACCTTGGATTATGTGTCTTGCCAAACTATATTGTGCTCAAGCACTAAAAATAATGAAAAGCAGGATAGCTAGCCTCAATAGCACTCTAAAATGTTGACCATTGCTCAAAAGATGGAGGGAGGGTTGCAAAGGAACAAATAAACAATTTACTGTGCTGCATAAATACAACAGGAAATATAAATTAAGTTAGAAGCACCATAATGGACTTCATGTTTCATATTTAAGCTCAGCCAAGTGCTCTGCTTCTCACAAATGGCCTAGCAGATTCTTATATGTGTTTTGGTATTTGAGATTGCTTTTTCCATAGCTAAGTTGGGTTTTATCATCATTTAAACTTTCAGTGAGTGTATGTACACAAAACATAACACTGATGCAAATACAAGAGCCTTTTCCAGAAGTAAGTTTAAAGGATGCAAATGCCCATAGGAGAGAACTTTTTAAGCCACCAATCAAAAAACCTAATAAACTAAATGCTTTACTTTATTAGACTAAATTTGGTCACAGGAGGCCACTTAAGGACAAGGAAAACAGGATGCATATAGGATGGACATTGCCAGGTCTATTTTTCAGTCGTGCCAAGTTTGGGAAAATGCTTAAATACAGTCTGACCTCAACTGTGAAAAATGCCTTCTCAGAGAAGTGGTGTTGCCATGTAAGGAGCAGCTAAACATATCTGCCTACTATGTGTTCTCACACTGAAGTGTCTGGAATTGACACTGACACAGATAAGTTACCAGCCTAAAGAGATTTCTTATTTCATCTAGCAATGTGTGTCTGAAAAAGTCAAGCCACTATACAGAAAGACTTCTGGTTAGTCAAATTTGTGCAAAACCTTTGATTGCTGTGATGCAAACACCAGCAGGAATGGAAAAATCCAGCCTTCCTCTGACTCCTCAGTTATCAACTACCACATGTATGGTGTGCAAGTCTGTCATTCTGATGGTGTGAGTAAGCCTGTACAAACAGGGTATTGCAATCAGTAGAACGAGTTAGCAAGTTAAGCGTCTGAGCAGAAAATGGAGATTTTGCTTCAGGAAATCTGAAGCAGTCTGAAATTTTTTTTTTTCCTCTCCCCCTGGAAAAAACTACAAGTATTGTGCTAGGCAAGTTCTACATTAGTCTGTCTGCTTGATTTATCTTGTGCTCCTAGTCTCTGCTATGGATATTCTTCCTTACCAGTTATTGCAAACTGCATTGACTCCTCTGGGTGAATCATTTTCACTCAAAGAACTCAGGCTTTTGAACATGTAATATCTGGTTAGCACACATGCTCCATAGATGGAAAGTAGAGATTATGACACTGACAACTCAGACATCATCAAATTATACTAAAACCAAACAAGCCAAAGTGTTGTGGCTTGTTTTTTTGAACCAACTCAATCTGTTAATGTGTAAACACTTCAGCTTGGCTGAATATTGGAATGAAATGTTTTGACACAACCAATTCAAAATGTTTGATGCCTTCCAGTTAGTTAACTTCAATATTGTGAAATGTATCCTTCCCAAACTGGAACGATTCACAGCTGGGATAAACGCCAGTATTTGTTGTGCTCTGCTGTAAGGCAAGCCAGCCAGATGCCATGGTGCACCTGAGAATGCTCTTCAGAAATTTTTGATTTTGCTAATGGAAAGTGTTTGTCAAGCCAGGACTTGTGGTTTAGCATCATCTTCTCAAACAAACAAAAAAACCAACAGCAGAAACCAACCACCTCTCTCTCAAGTCTGCCAATAACAGGCAAACATTTATTTTTTTTCCACCCGCAGTTGACCTTGGGAATTTTCTTATTGCCTTTTATAATGATTCTGGATGGTGCATCTCCCTTGAGCATGCATTATTTAAAATGAAGCCTGAAGCATCTCTACCGTTGGTAGAAATGCAGCCATGAACATGCCTTTCTCCCCTGAACTGAATCACCCCAAAGCTTCTTTGTATATTGTCTACCACTGCTACTATTAACCTAGCAGAGAATCTACATCTAGGCTGAGCTAGAGGATAGCCAAAACTAGTCCAGATATGGCAGCTGTTTGAAGAAAGCACCATTCTAGACCCAGAGCTGTTCATGCCAGCTCTAAGCCGCTCTAAAGTATTAGTCTGATGTCTCTACCTCTCCTCCAAATATAACCCTTATTTCTAAGTGTCTCTCTGGAGATCTGAACAAAGAAGTCTTTTCCCTCCACAATGTACACATGGTGAAGCCATCCCCCTCCCCTACAACACTTCTACTAGCCTGAGTTAAATAGCAAGAACAGCTGACATCCATAGTCTTCTTGTTTTTTCTCACTTGTCCTTAAGTTATGTGGTCTGTAGGCCTGAAAAATGGTCTGTCACTGTCCTTTCCTTTAAATGTACAAGTTTTTCTAACTCCGCAAGGAATATTATTCAGAACAGACAGCTTCTGTATAAGCTGAAGAGACTTCCATGAAGGCCACCTATATATTGCAAGGAAAAGGTTTGCTAGGCACAGGACAACTGCATCAGTGATGTGTAATGCTGTTTCACCCAAGAAACTTACTTGTTCAATCTATCTATCCACAGGTGGCGTGACCATCCAGAGTATCCCTTCAGTGATGAATACTGAAAAAAAGATGTGTTTGAACAGGTTCCTAACTCAGTGCCATTAGGCTTCACTGAAAGAGACTCAATGTTTGGTGCTTTGATTTTATGGGAGACTGTTGAAATCTGCATTAAAAACATTACATTTGCTTCCTCTTATCTTGTCAGTCTCTTATTGCTACTGAAGAGCAAATCTATTTAATCCATTGAATCTTTGGGTTTGGTTTAGGAGGCTTTACCTGAGCATTGAAGCTTCAAAAATGACAGCTGATAAAGCTGTTTCTCTTGAAAACAGGCTCCTTAATTCAAGCCAAATCATTTTCACTCAATGACATTCTTCACTGAATGTTTCTTTGAAACAAGAAATTCTGCTTCCGTAGATGTGAATCAATATCATTGTGTTTCATAGCTCAAGTGAGAGAAAGTTAAGCGTTGGGAACTAGTTAGATTTGGCATATATATACGCACATAAGTATATTGATAAATATACAGAGAGAGAGATTCACTGCTTCATGCAGTGAAGACTGTTTGACTCTTACCAGAATATTCTTCATCTGCATACATGAGCTGCATTCTGTAGGTACACCCTAGCTGGTTCCACTTGCAACTACTTCAAGCCCTGAAGTGTTATAAGCATGTTTGTAACCTCCCTCATCTCAGCAGAGGACCTCAGTTAATACAGGCGAGTATACGACTATATACATCTATCTATATATCTACTGCATCATATGCGAGTATGGTGTTGCACAGTGGCACAACCTGGAGCCAGCACTAGCAAAAGCCTCATTTCATGATATTAAAAAGAAGAAACTAAACCATACACAAAGTACTTAATGAACAAAACCATGCATACTGCTATTGGAAAATGGGTCATACATAATCTTCAGTCTATAGCATATGCTTTTATTTATTAATATTGTTATTTATTGTCCCTGGAGTGGCTGGAACAGGAAAGTGCCAGTGTACAGTTAGTGGGGACACTTCTCTTGGGTCAGAGTGTGCTCCTCAGAGCTGAGGCAAAGAGATACAGGGGTGATCATTACACAAGAGAAGCAGCCAAGGCTCCTGAACAGGTCCAGAGCCAACTCATGCCCAGATGAGTTCAGTGGGCACCACTAGAAGACAGACCCCTCCACTGGGGGAAGTTTTCACTTAGCTTTATAAAAGGATTTATAAACTCTATGTCAACAGGGGAGCATTCTGCTTGCAGAGGTTACCCAAGGGTAATTCCCATTCTATTCTATTACCCATTTAGACCAGAGAGAGAAATAAAGGTGGAGCAGGTATAGCTGAGAAGGAAGAAAACACATTAGAAATCTGCTGGTGTAGATCTACAGACAATCCCAAGGTCAGGTTGAGCTCTGCTCTAAGCAGTGGCCAGAACCGCTATCGCAGTCCTGCTTTGCCCCCTTGCAAACAGCTGAGATCCTGGTCAAAAACCTGAACAAAATCCAAGTCTGAATTTCAAATGCCGGAGAGAAGCACAGTTGCCACCATACCCAACGTGTTATTCCAGTTGCTTCACAAGTACAAACCTTAAATAGAGCCATCGGGGCTCAACTGCTTAACAGTAGCACTGTAAAAATTTTTGCACTGTAATTTGACCAGGGGCAAGTCTCCAGCCATGGCCAACGTTCAGGCTGGGTTTGGCAAAGCTCTTGTTTTCTACTCTGCAAATGTCAACTAATCCTCAGCTTAAGTTCTCACACCAGCCCTGTCACAGCTATCTGTTCTTTCCAGACATCCTCCCCAGAGGTTAGGCAGCACCTGAGGTTCTAATAAATCAGGTGATCTTGTACGTGTGAGTAAGGAAGATGATATGCTGAAGCCTAAGAGGAAATACCCTATAATCAAGTCTTAAATCTGTACTGAGTTAACAGGCAGGACAGATTGCAAGAGTTCCTCCAGCCTAAGTCATGCCAGCAAGTCCCTTTCCTCCCCCCGCCCCTCCCCCAGCTCTAATTTTAATAGAATCCTCCTCTGCATTGCCTCATTTGAATCTGATGAAAAAAGATGCAGCTTCTTCCCAGGGGCAAATGCTCCCATACTCATTTCCCTTGGTTATGAAACTGCTACTGACGTCTAGCCTAGTTTTTCCCCCGCTTTGCTCAGTTTCAGACCATTGCTCCCCATTGTTCTCCATCTTGCCCTACAAAGAAAAGGTTTAGAGGAGGGAAAATAAACAGGCCTGCAGATGGAAGCTTGGGAAACGCATTCTACCAGCAACGGCACAAAGAGACAGAAAAAACCCAAACCCCGGCCCCACATACAATCTGCTCACATCTAACAAATTTCAGAGGCTGATTGAACTCGCTGCCCGGTGATAAACACATTGCTTGGAAGCACGGTACACAGCCCTGCTCCGACTGGAAGGGTCAGGCACGGACAGAGGGGGCTCCAGCACCTCCCACTCTGATCACAACCGCACATGACAAGAGCAGACCCAAATGTGTACCAGGAAAACTTACTTGCTTTTATCTGATTAGTTTGCGACTCTCCCTGTAGCTACAAAAATGAAATGAAACCCAGACCGAGGAAGTTTGATTCAACAGTGACTTTATGGCAAGGAAAAGAACAAGTGATGGGGAGTCTTTTTGCAGCCCATGAGCTGCCCTGGTCTGGCCAGCAGAAAACCAGGTGGTATGTCCATACCCACAGCAGCAAAGCAGTTGCCACAGCTGTAGATTAGAGCATGGGTTCACCTGGCTGCCAGAAGAGACATTCCCTGATGTTACACAAGCTGAGGGCAGAGCCCAAGGCTTTGGAGCTGCAGCAGCTGGGCCTTTCCTTGGGCACGGGGTGAAGCAACAAGGAAGCACTGTCAAGCAGTTATCATGCAACGTGCTGGCATTACCCCCACCCTGCACTATATGGTTAGCTGAATGTTTCCCCCCAACATGGGGCACAGCTTCATTTTTTCCCCCAAGACTAAATATCTTGAACGGGACTGATTCAGAAGGGACATGCATCCAGTTTCCCCTGATGCTGTGCGGGTCCCCACAAGAGGAATAAGGAAAGTAGTAAGAGGCAGAGTGGGACGGGCCCTGATTGCATTTTACAGCCTTACATTAAACACTGCCCTTTGGATTTATATTGCCCACTTCTGTAACACAGAGCTATCAAGAGGTTTTACAAGGGTGCACATTGTGTCCTATGGAAGAAAGGGCAAGTGGCCATACCACAATTAGGATGCAGTTTTGGATAGACAGAACTGGACACAGGGGAAAGGAAGGCAGGACATCCCATAGTTTTCATCCCTTGCCTGCCATTAAGGCCACAGACCTGAGTGCTCTGCAGTAAAAATGAGATCCTATCTCCTGGCCAAAGCCTAATGAAAACTGAGGACAGAAAGTGAGCTTTGCAAGTAGCAAGAGGATCAGAGGCCACAAAAGACAGAGCCTTTGGTTGCATACAGCAGGGTCCTCACCTGATGAGACTTCCTCACTCTGTTCCTTTCTTGAATCCAACAAATTTGTAAGCTGCTCACCTCCAATCTGGCAGGATATTTAGCCATTATTATAGCATTGGGATGTGCAAAGGTATTCAACAGCAGAGAGGCTGCTGTGTTCCTTAACTAATTACGATTACCTCATAACCAGAATTGCAGTTGCTTCTTCAATTTAGTGTGTGAAACATTTAAATGTAGAAGCAAACCCAGTGTTGTAGGGACTCTCATAGAAAGAGCAAGACATCTCTTGGATCTCTGCAACAAGCACAGAGGACAGACTGAGGTCCCTCATGTACACAAGTCAAATTTGTAGATGTGAGATACCACCTTCCTCACTGTGAGTGGCACTAAAGTCCCCTTACTGACATCGGACAAACTGAAACACTTTGAAATAAATCCATTTGGTATTTGCTAGACAATTCTCTTTTCTAGGGGAGAGGAAGGAATCAAGCTGCTGTTTCTGGACGTGTTTTGCCCAGCTCTCAACAGGACACAATTCACACATCTGAAAGCACTGAGGTGGAGAAGAAAGTCCATAAAAGTGACATGTTAGAATGAGACTCAACATGCTTATTTCACTTGTGACCTAAACTGCAAAATACATTTGCCTTTGGGGGTGGAGTAATCAACACACAGTTGGGTATAGTGCAGTTTTTATACTAATTGATTCTCAGCAGTGCCATATTTCAACTCTTCCCAACACCCTACTACCCTGGAGCAAAACCCCCAGCTTGTAATGAAGAGCTTTGAGAGTGCAAAAAACAAAAAAGTAAATTTTAATTTTTCAATGCCAGACAGACTCCTCGGGGAATGCTAACTCAACATGCATGAGCAATACTCACAACAGGACAACACATTGCAAATAAAACGCAAAGCAGAACCAAATGGAAAAAGAGGAGGGAGAAAACAAACTGAAAAGAAAGACGACACGTGTGTGTAAACACATATGCATAGAAGGGCACCACACAATAGCTGCTCAGTTTTTGTTCTGTAGACTGCAAAGTCACCTGGATGGAGTCCTCAAATCAGTTCAAGGTCATGGAAGCTAGTGAAGACAAAATCCTGCACTGGTACAAACACGAACTCAATTACAAGTTAAATGAGAGCTCATGATGACCTAGAACATGTCTCAGAGCAACCTCGTGCATAATGAGGAAAAGACCATGCAAGCACAGGGTGCCGAGGGCACTGGACAGGATCCTGCTAACATTTCAGCACATACAAGTCAGGAATGACTCTGATGACTCAAGATTTACACCAGTATAGGTCTACAAAACAGAGGCTCCATGCCATCAGTGCAAGGAAACTCATCCTAAATTTTCTGTTCTCCCAATCAGCCTGACCAGGATTTTTCTCCCACATCAGTGCAGACCCTGGTGAAAGCTGGAAAAGAGTACTTTGCAATGCCTTAGGAAAACTGCTTTGCTCCTCATGCCACCATATCTCAGCTTCTATCCACAGGGCAATACTCAAAGCTCCTCATGAGTGAAAACAGAAGGTTTCCCACCAAGGTGACTCCACCAGCCCACATGTCTAGTACTGATCTCCCCAGGCAGTCCAAAATAGCCTAAAACAGCTGTTTGGCAGCATATTTTGCACAGTTCACCCCTGCTTTTCCACAGCAGTGGGGTTGCACTCATGCATCATTTTTCTATAGGATGAGGAGGTTGCTTTTAGGTTTCATTGACTACACTGGTCTGTACTTGAGGAATGTCAAAGAAGCATATCTGAAAGGTTCTTTTAAGTCATGGGACAGAAATCCACACCCTTATTCAGCAAACCAGTGCTACTTCTCTGGTCCCTTATGAGGTACAGTCCTTCAAATATAGAGTAGAAGAAACAACAAAGCAGGAAAGTGAGAGGTGAGATATTAGAAATATGGACATGATTTATGACTTCTACTCTGGTTTTTTTCTAGGCATGACATTTACAGCACACCAGTCGTCATGAATTCCCTTGGCAGTCTACACCAATCTGCTTGGCTCATGCCTCTGTGTTCACAGAGCTGGTCTGCTGAGTATGCAAGAGTTGAAGGCAATAAGCATGCTCACTGTTAGAGGGAGGAGAGCATTATACCTCCCTTCCCTCGGCAGGTAGAGCACTGAAGTGATGCAGCAAGTCAGGTTCAAGTCTTTAGGGGGTTTAGACCAGCATGTCTCACCTTATCCAGTTACCAAGCTGTACAGCTTTCTGGAAGGGATCTGACTCCATCCACCTCACTGAACTTTTCAACTTTGCATGAGAAATTCATCAGGGTGAAGGGAGGAAGGACTTGGTAGCTAAGAAACATAATGCATTTTCTTGTGAAGGAGGGCACTTGCAGTCCAGCCCTCACTCAGGTCTATGCTGACTGGAAAACGCTCCCACAGAACTTTCCCCCTGGTGCTATGGCTCATTCTTATGCTATGCAATTTGTTCTCTCTGCTGTTTCTTTTGGACACAACACCAGCTATATTATCAGACAGGATTCTCTGTGTTGGAAAGGATGTAAACCTCCCATCACAATATGCATAAATGTGAATTTCACTGCATTTCTAGGGTTTATTACTACAGTGAGAGCAAATCCTGCAGCATCACTTAACCAAACACCCCACCATCCAACTGAATTAGGACATTGATTTGCACCACCCTCTCAATTGCACTAGCACCCCACAGACATTATTAATTGACTTTGTGTGATTATCTTTGCCTCCTCCAAACCTTATTCCTTTGGCCCTCTTTGCAGCTAAACACATCCATCCAGGTTCTCTACTCTTTCCCAAGTTTCACTTTGTCACATACTTGAACAATTAATTCAATCAAATTTGACAGCCGAGCGAGAGTCTCCTCACATGCTGTCACTCCCTGCAGAGTTTGCTTGGGCACTTGTCCCCATTCTTCTGGTTTTCTCCTGTCCACAGAGGAAAGAGGCCCAGACACAGCCCACCTCCAGGGAAAGGTCACTCAACTCAAGCTATTCCCAACTCTGGTAAGACTCAACATTTACAAAGAGCATTGGGTGTGAAGTATGTCCTACCTGTGGGATTTATGATGGAAATGTGGATATGCTATGCTACATCATAAGAAAGAAAGCATGAAGGAACAACCTTATGTCTTTCAGTAATTTTGACCCTGTGAAGGATAATGAACTTTGTGGGGAATTAAGGCCTGATGTGCCCCACAGAATGAAGCCTCTGGCAGAGTCAAGACTAGAAAATAGTAAAAATGGTGGTGGAGAAGCCAAAGAAGCCATCTGCTGGGTTATAGAGGTTGTTTAGAGAGTTATGGAGAGAAGCCATATTCTACTGTTGGAAACCCCATAATAAGAGGCATGCATTAACCTCTACATTTACAGCCTACATCACAGCAAAGGAATCAGGAAATGGTCATAAGAGCATAAGACTGGTCAAGATATAAGTTTTTAACCATGGAGGGCCACCCTCTGGAATTCATAGCTACAGCCATTAAAAGGGACAAACAAGGGTGTTGGGGTTTGAACCTAATGGCTTGTATCATGGTCAGTGGATAATACCTCTGGGTCAGATACTGCCTAGCTAGCTGGACAGGAACGTGATGGAAAGAGGAGAACTTTCCCACCTCGCCCTGCATGCTGCACACGGGATTATATGACTAAGAACTCAAAAGGGATTTGTCTGGTGCCAGGGTCACACACTGTTTGGCGCTTAATACTTTCAAGTCACATTCAATAAAAGCACTTCTTTTTCCAAAAGTAACTCCAGTTGTCCAAGAGGAAGGCCAGAAAACAGAGATATATGGAGACTTTCAGCCAGGAGGATGAGCATATTTATGATTGCAGGCTCACATAGACACACACAGGCTGGGAATCCTGCCTTCTGCAGAATCCTGCCATGCGTTTCCATGGGGAGCTGTTGGGATGAGGCACATCAGCCTCCACGGGCAGCCAGAACACCTTCTCTGCTACCACTGTACATGCAGCACTTCACCACTACTAGGGAATCACAGGCTGAGAGCAACACAACAACCTAACCCAAACACTTGCACCACAGATAACAATATCTCCCAGGGCATACATACTACTGGGGTCTAACACATAAAACAAAATACTCAAGTCCTTTAGATTAGCTTAGCACCAGGTTGGTATTAGCCACAATGTCACCAGTTCGCCTGCAGCAGGTTGTCTCACACCACTTTGCTTGGCAGCTTGATATTCTCTTTTCACAGAAAGGTTTCTCAAACAGGCCTGAAGCAAAACCGAGAAGCACTTTTCCCACCTACACACACCCAGTCTTTCTTCAGTTCCTCAGAAATCCCTGCACCATCCCACCTTGTAGACCTCATTCCTGCCTCCTCAGGAGGAGCTCAGCACCCCAAGCTAGCAGAGCAGGCTTATTTCACCTGACACTTTCTTCCTCTTTCTTTCCACCCCAGCTGCAAGTGCAAATGTCTTACCTGAAGGAAGGAAAAGGTGTAGTAAAACCAGCAACTCCCACCTCAGCAGAAAAAGAAACAGGACACCCTAACCTTCACAACTAGGAAACCCAGAAGTTACAGGGAGCTTATGTACTGCTAATTTGAGAAGTCACAGGTGCAGCTAATCTCAGTTAGCCTACCCTGAGAAGAGGAAGAGGTAGAAAAAAAGAGGCCCTGACCAGGTCTCTGTGCTATATTCTTGGTGTTGGTTAGGGCTTGGGTTGTGAGGTAAACCACTGAACTTGGGAACAATTCATGTATGGCTTTGAACTTACTTTTTCTGTTCTCTACACATTAAATTTATCTCTACTGGTTTTGGGTCATTAGTCTGCAGATCTGTCTTAGTCATCCAGCTAGGGTGTTCACGGAAGAATAAATAAAAGAATCACACACTTTATGGGCATCGCTGTGAAATAACTCCCTCCTCCTTGACTTTTTCGTGTTTCAAGGAAGCCAAAATCTACATCAGCAGTCTACAACAGAGACCATTGACTGTCTCACTGGACAGCTTTGAAGGAAAACTACCTGTGCACAGCTCTGCTGCTGCCTGCATAGAGGGGCAGCTCATGCTTGTGGGCTGTGTCAGCCCCACCGCCTGGCGAGAGGCATGGACATGTCCCCACAGCACCAGGAGACAGTGGGTGAACCCATGCCCATAAGAGATACACTTCACACACATCCCCTGCCTCTGGGACTGGGATGCCTCTGTATTTTCAAGTTTCTTAGATCTTGAAAATTAAAGGAGGCAGGTAAGAAAAGGCAAAAAAGAGACGCTTGAGATAAATAGTGTTTAACACTCCAAATTCCTCCCACGTGTGGGTCTAGGGGTCTTGAATCCATGCTTTGCACTGGACCTTCCAGGTATGATTTTGGGAGTCATCCTACCCAATGTGGGAGAGCAGTAGGTGGAAGGAGATCTGTTACAATCTGTTTTGATTTGCAGGGTGCAGGCTTTTGATGGTGCAGAGCCAACCACTGCAGCACCTACTTTTTGTCTCACATTTGTAACTCTAAGGTTGCATCCGGGGTTTTGGTGGGAAGCAGGACCCCAGAGAGCCTGCAAAGGGCAGGGATGTCAGAAGAAAGTCAGAGAGGAGATGTAGGCCTCAGTCTACTTCTAGAGTGAACAAAACACTAATGTTGTCCTTGTAGGAAGGCTCCCATCTCCAATTTACCTCTCTCCTAGAGAAAAATATGAAGGTTTTCCTTCTGAAAATACAGAGGATAAATATTTGGCCTTTCAGAAACTCAATGAGAAGAACAAAAGGAATTTCTACCACCCTTTAACCAGCTCGATTCTCCAGTCAATAAGCAGAGCATTAAGCAAGGCCATAGAAGACCTTGGTTTTCATCACTTTTTTTACCCTAAAATATTCGCTCCCCTTGACATTTTTGAGGGACGCATCCTAGCACAAGGTTTCAGGAGATCTGCTGAAATGGTGTTTCCACAGCTCTTTCAGGTTATGTGGTGAGTATAAATAGACAATCTCTGCTGGAGAATTCTTGTGGCCTTCTGAGCAACTGAACTCGGTGCTTCAGTTCATTAGGAGGGTTAAAGTTTGCTTGTTTTTAACTGCCTGCTGTTTATAGCAGAAAAACCGAAGAGCACTCCCAGGATCCTACCAGCAATTGCTCTTGCCTAATTGTAACTACTATGATGCATTAAGATGGGACTTTCCACCCATCTGAGGAACACTATACTTTAGTCTAGTTTCCTGAAGGGTGCATTCCTGCTGGGATCAGTCCCCCTCCAAGCTGCCCCTTGTTAAAAGCTCTTGACAGAGAGATATGCAAAAGAGATTTATGTGCAAAGTGACCTTTTTTTTTTTTCCCTGTCACTGATCTGTTTTTATTTTTCTATATCTTAAGTGATCATCATTAAAAATTGTATTTTGCTAGTTACTGAGTGTGAAATTCAGCGTGAACCTTCTGTGAATAAATTAGTTCACATCATTTCTCTGACCAAGCTCTGAGACAGCCCAGTTCTCAAGACTTGCCTACACTTAGTTATTTTCTGCATTTCTAGTAATTCATGGAATAAAATTACTTAGCCTTCAGTATTTTAATAAAACTTTCCTCTTCCAAACATGGGTTAGAGGTTGTTGTTATGTTGTAACAGCTCCACTGAAGAATCTTTTCTTCCAACAGAAAACCTTTCCTCTGGAAATATTTCAGCTTTTGTAATATATGTATAATAAAGTTATAAAATTTTATTTCTTTATGTATGTGTTTATACTTAGATTTTCCATTCGGTTTAACACTTTATTTACCCACTTTTCTCTTCTGTGAGTTTGCGTTGTCTTTTAGTCTAAAGAAGTATTATATTAGCACAGAAAAGAGAGCAGTGGATTTACCCGGTGCCTTTATACTTAGTGCTATCATTATTCCCCACCAAGCAGAATCCTGGAATTTTAATTATACGCAAGCAAGTTAAAAAAAACACCACATAACTGAAAGTCCATGAATCCTTATGTATAACAAACATGCCTAGTAGCCTAAAGTAAGCAGTTTTCAGTCTGTTCAAGTGATCAAATGGAACAAAAGACAGCTAGCCATAACACATCCAGTCTTATTTACTAGTTCTTCTTCCTGTTCCCAGCTATACACACAAATGGATCTCTCACTTTACCAGAGTGATTGTCATTGGCACTCATGGGACCCTGTGCATTGACCTTATGCTCGTTGTTCCTAGAAATAGGTAATTCTGGCCCCAAGACTAGTTTCAGGTGGTTAGAAAGATGAGGTGTGAAGTCATGATCCAGGTAAAACATAGTTTCAGGAGATGGCCAGGGTCCCTGTATTTTCTAAGGATTTCTTGTGCCTGTGGACAAGATCTTAGATAGATGATGTTCCAGATGTTATTTTTTCGTTCAGTTAGAGGCTGAGCACACTATGTACAACAGTTAGGGAGTGCTGCTTCAGAGGAAATGGTTGACAATAGTTTCAAAAGTGATTTCTGTAGATAAACCATAGTAGGAGAGGAAGAAACAGCCAATAAATATTTTGTGATCTATAAGGGGAAAAAAAGGAACAGAACATGGACAGGATCACAGAAGGTCATCCAGCCCCAGGATGAAGCAACCATACCATTTTGACAGATAGCCTTAAAGACTTTCCTGAATGGGATCCTCACTTTCCACAGCAATCTGTAGCAGGGCTACATTGTCCTTATTGGTACAACATTTTACCTAAGTCTAAACCAAATCTTCCCCTCCTGCCTTTCACAGACTCTGCCTCTTGTTCTGCCCAACAAGGACTCAGTCCCCCTGGTGGGGGTGCCTTCACTCTCTCCTGTTTCCATCAAATAGCACACAACAGTTGAAAGGCTGGGTATTTTACCACAGACCTCCAATTTGCCTTGAGTGCCTTGGTAGCTTTTTATTCTAATAAAACTTTTGAACTAAACATCTACAGCTTGCTAGCAAAGGGGGATGGGTCTCAATGACTTGCCCATCTCCTTCCAGCACCATGCTTTGGTACGGAGTGGCTCAAGTTAGAGTCCATTTCCATTTCATGTCATCAGAGCACTTGAGAAAGCTATGTTCCCAAAGCACACAAACTGCTATATCAGATCAGGTAATTTAATAAAACTAAGAAGAGAACAACTGTGGGAAAATCTATACATTGGAGAAATTTTATTCTAAATACCCATGAGGTACTGGGCTGGGTCATGCCTTGAAAAGGTGAGGGAGTTATACGGAAAGGTAGCTGATGAATATCAGAGGGGAAAATAATGGTTTGGAACAGCAAAATAAATATAAAATCTTTCCAGAAAAAGGGAAAATAATTAATTGCATCAGTTGTCAGCCTTCTGCAAATTAAAATTAAACAACATTTCTTAAGGAAAATTGTTTCAAAATGAAACAAAAAATGTTGTATTTAGAAAACCTAAACCATTGTAACTTTCCCCAGATTGCTTTGTTTGCTTTGGCTTAAGGCAGTCTGGATTCATAGAGCACATGCTCCATCACCTGCCTTGCTGTCAGTGCTCTCTCTCCTCTTTTTCCTCATTGGTTCAGACATCTGCATGTGGTTCACAAGTATCCCGCTTTGTCTTCATGCAGTTGACACTCTGGACATGGTTTGTGGAGGATATCCTAGAGAGATAAAGCCCTTTCCCCAGCTTCACAATTCAACCTACATTTGCTGCCAGCAGCTTCTTGCACTCCAGGTAAACCTCATCCAGACTGAAGGTAAAAAGTTGTATCAGATGATTTAACTTGTTCTTCACAAACTGATCATCATGTTATTTAAATTCAACAGATGGGGGAGTGTCCATCTTTTCTGATCAGGTCCTTTAGTCCTGCAATGAGGTCAGTATTTATTTACGTCCCACAGTCACTTTTACAGAGGCAAGGAGGCTTTGACAGTCCAGGTGACTCTCACTGGTTTTGATGGTTCCTCATTACTGCAAGATGGATGTATGTTCCAGGCTTGAATGCATTTACCTCCACAGCATTTCTCTGGGTCAAAGCAGTGACCCTACTTTATGGGCTGGGAACTGAACACCAGAGAGAATAAAGACCGGAGCAACCTGGGCAAACACATAGGTCTCTGCATTTCTGCCAGGCTTCCCCAGCTCCCACTGTCATGACCACTGTTAAAAACATTCACATGAGCTCCATAGCATGCTGAGGTCACACAGTTCAGCACCCTAAGACTGGTGTGGGACCAGAGCAGCAATGCTCATATTGTGCTACGAAGGAGGGGACGATGGGGAGGGTAATTAAAAACGAAGACCTTTTTTTTAGGTGACAATCTCTGACTGCTTTTTCAGTGAAGTATTAACCAAGAAACTCTTACTCAGATATACCTTTCCATTTTGTTTTTTTAATTGTTTAAATTTTTTTAAATTATTGCAAAAATTAAAAAAAAATTAAAAATTTTAAATTTTTATTTGAAGCTTATAGTTGCAGATGGGCAGTGAGTTTTCAGTCCTGACTTGTAACTGGCATAGCAACAAAACATACACACTTCTATGTCCATGTGGTGGGTGGAGGACATAACACCAACTACTGCCGGGTTGCCTCATCCCTCCTATTCTAACACCTTGATTTTCACCACAGCTAGTTTTGCTCTGTGTAAATACCAAAATTTTCCATGTCAGAAAGCTGCTTCTGTGTGGCTATTGTTGTTATTTAACAACATTAATATCCAAGGAACATTATAACATTTATTCCATGAGGAAAACTACACTTCA
This sequence comes from Scolopax mira, assembly GCA_004320125.1. Classification (NCBI taxonomy): domain Eukaryota; kingdom Metazoa; phylum Chordata; class Aves; order Charadriiformes; family Scolopacidae; genus Scolopax; species Scolopax mira. Next base: position 41,596 of record BJBW01000098.1, on the reverse strand, counting down.
TAGCAGAACATCAAGTTTGGCAGAGCAACAGTTTTCAGGGCAAGGCCGTGCCTTTTGCTAATCCCAGGAAAACCTGCCCAATTTGGTCAGTTTATAAGTCTTTTCAAAATTACACTTCACAAATGTGCTGTTGAAATGCCTTTGGACTTCTTGGCAGCTGAGCTCCCCTATGGTTTCCCCGTTGTTGCTCAGGCATTTGAACAGCCAGTCCTTGGGACTGCAGCTTCCACTGCCTTCACTTCTAGCCTTCCCTTGCTAACTTTTTCAAGAAATCACTTTTGTACTCTCAACAATTTCTTTGATCTTCTGGTTTTTGTGTGCATGTAATCGAGTACAGGCGGGCTATCTCTCAACAACAATCTGAACTGATTTAAAATGATTAGAGGATCTTGGCAGTCGTTGCTAGAGGAGTATGAAGTGTTTATACTGCCTCCATTTGCTTGTAATGCACCTTTGCCAGAGCCATAATTCAATTTGTGTGTAGAGATCAACTTTTTAATACCTTCCAGGAATAATTATAGTCATCATTTCAAGTTTCAGTGTGTGTATTCAAATAAAACATGTTGCAATTGGATTAAAAAGGTTGAATCCTGTTTTGAAAAGTCTCATTTGAGGTTAATGGGTTTTGGCAGTTTCAGAATAAAAGTCATTTTAAAAGTTGTGATGCAGTAGTCTCACAAATACATTTTCACAAAATATGAAGACATATAGTCCTCTGTGTTCTTCCAGAATTTAGCCTAATTAAGTGTGATTTCATATAGTGATTTTCAATTATACTTACCTATATATATACATGCATACCTATATATAAGAAAACATGAAGTCCACAGCTCCATATGTTCCAAGTTATTTTTTGTGATCTTACCTAGGACTACTTGAAATTTATAATTATTGCATTCCGATGCAGTTGCAAGAAACTGCCGGATCTATATGCTACGAGTAACAACTGTGTAGGCAGGTACGAGCAATACACTGCAATCCCGTATCGTTCCTCCAGTTGCAGGAAGTGCAGATCTATGCTTTTCTGAGTATCTGAACTACTGAATGACAAAATATTAAATAACCAATAAATCAATGCCAAAAATTTCTGTAATAATTACTTTCTTGATGGCCAAGAAGTGCTGCCAAACTCAATAAACTCATTGTCTGCGGTAAAATTTGTCAGCACTGCTATGAACCATAGAAGCATATGATTAGTTGTTTTCTACGTATGCATTTGGTATTATATATTTTTATACATTCAATTGTCAGATGAAATTTGACCTTTCGGTTTGCCATGAAATGAAGTTCATTTTCATGGGCAGACACCTGTCTGAGATTACAGACATCCTGACAGGAAGGAGTCCTCTTTGAACAGCAGTCATCCACCAAGTCAACGTAGCGTCTGCAGCGTCTGCTTGTGTCCACGTACCTGGCTACTCGAAGGTGAGTGCACATCTGGAGCAGGCATTAGTGTCAATCAGTTCTTGACTGTGTCCACTATCAGAAGATGCTGATGGAAAACCCTGAGGCTGCTGTGTTACACTTCTGCCTCATTCACCTGTCACCTTCATAGCCTGTGGAGACTCACCTGCATAGACTTTGATGCTTGGGGTTCTTCTGCAGATGCAGGGTTCTTCTGCAACCCTGATGAGTGCTGACATCATGCCAATGCTTCCCATCCTTTCAGCCCTTCAGTGTGGTCCCCGGTGCCTCAGCTCATGCACATTGCCAAAGGAAGTGCCAACACCCAACTTCATTTTCATAGCACCCATAAAAGCTGGATTGCAGAGAGACTGGACGATTTGGCCAAATATCACCCAACATACTGCAGTGCATCAGTGACACAGTTCTGCTGTAGATTTGTACAGGAAAGCACCCACACATACCTCTTGGTCTAAGCATAGCAGAAATCTCACCTTCCCAGGGGGCTGTGGAGGTGTTACCACATCTTACTGGTAATGCTGATAATTAGTCAGAGCTATGTAATAGACACATCTATTTTTCCACTACTGTGGATGACTATATAAGACTTCAGATGACAGAGGATCTGTTGCTGCATGTAGTCAAAGTCTTTTAAGAGTTACTTATGGTTTAATTCACACACTGACTACATATATAATATCTCACCATAGTTCTTGTCTATGCACACCAGTTTATAATGTTCCTCATGTCAGCCTTAACATGACTGTATCATTGGTGAGGGAATAGACACTTTTGAAATAGAAGGCACCAATAACATCTCTGAGTGCAATAAATAAGAACAATGGAATTAATTTGATTTTTCACTAATCAGCACTCAGTAATAGACCCTGTTATTCTGACTCCAGCTGAGCAATCAATGAAAAAGTTTTATTCCAATGGATTTTGAGTCTTCCTAGATCAGCTGGACTGATTTTCAAACTATTCTTCAAGAGCGTTAAGTTTCAACTGGGGATATTTTTTCCAGATAAAAATGCAATCAGAATAACTTTTCCAATTACAGAAGAACAAGAAGCTACTATTAAAGATTTTGCTTTAGAATGGGAAACAGCTTGTGGTTTTGTACAGCAGACATTTTTTGTGGCACACAGTCAGCACCACGTCCTCTTCTAAGAAGCCGACCGATGTTAGTCCTTGGTGTTCACAGGGCAGTGAGAGCATCTGGAGGAAGAGCAGCTGCGGCCGCTCTGGTTCCCCTGCTGCTGCAGCCCACCTCTAGAAATGAATCCTCACATACTTGTTTTTCAGAGAACACCAACAGGCCCATTTCACAACAGCTTTTGCTATATTTTACTTATGGTCCTTTCTCTCACTCCCTTCAAGGAAGAAAACACATGAGCCTTTGTTCAAAGCGGCAGTCTACACGCTTAACCCTCACTGCCCCAGGGACATGCACCATCACAGCCTTCCTGACACAACACCCATCAGGGACAGGGCACACTTTATCACCTGCGTAGTTATGAAAAACAAGGAATCCCACCCATATATGATAACATACGCTTTTGGTTTTTTCCAGACTCAAAATCATGCTTTAGCAAATCCAAATCTGAGTTTTGTCCAAGCTGACAGTGCCCATGTATTTCTTCAGAAAGATTGTACCAAGCAAATATTTATGTCTACCTAATTCCTTAATTAACTGTCTTCAATTGTTAAACAGAAGAATGACAGAGCATACAAGCATCCTCATCCACTTCATACCTGAGTTACTGTATGTCACTGTTAGTAGATGCCAGCCAGCCCGGGTTTGTGGCAATGTACAACATGGTGTAGTGCCATCTTAAGTTATTATTGGTACAGCTTAGAGGAAAAAAACAAACAACACTAGAAATAACAAATTCACTCTGAAGAAAACAAGCTGATGAACCACAGAGAGAAAGAAACCAGGAAACTATCTATGAACATTAACATCAGAAACTTTCCAGTAAACTGTTTTCAATAGATCTTGCCACAGATATATATTAGACAACAGTTTGTCTATTGGGTACTGACACTGTTATTTTAAGAAATGACTGAAACATTTCTTAGAAAATGCATCCAATTTGGAATCATAAAAATAAGCATACAAGGATACTGTTTTTTAAAGTACCATATTTTTATTCAATGATTTCTTCAGTCTTTCGTTCTTTTACTCCAATTGGGATGGAATCTACAATAAACTTATTGTTTGGGATTTCACACTGTGCCAAGAACCAGGGCGCTCAAATACTGAGCCCTGTATTTTAGTCACTCATGAGTTTTAGCCCTGATGCACCCCCTTGTCTATGTACCTTACTTTGAGCTACTGATAAAGCCAAGCCTAACACTGGCCAAGGTTAGATGTTAACAAGGTTATCTGAAGCACCACCCAGTCCTGGCAGGCTCTGCTGCTGCTGGAGTAAATGATGGAGTGGGTGATGCCAGCTAACGCTGAGGAGTCAAAAATTTCGCCCACGTGTACCAGCCTGCTTCTGGCTGAGGCTGGAGAGCTCTTGGACATACTGAGAAAACCTTACAGAAGATACCCTAACAGTTGCCACACTTTTGTGAAAGCTTAAATTGTATTATTTGTTACTCAAGAACAAATTCCATGAGTCAGGGGAAAAACCTGAAACAGCAGATGACCTGCAAGCCTCGTCGGCAGCCTCCCGAAGGATTTCTGTGGGTTCAAGATTGAAGCTGAGCTGCAGTATCAGGACACACTGCAGAAAATGAGTATAAAATGCATAAAATGAAGAGTGCAGCTGTTGACAGACAGACACTAAAAAAATTTATTTTAAAATAAAAAAACTCAAGAAAACATACTAGCAACTTCAGAGCCTTAACAGAAGAATCTTATAAAGCGATAATTAGAGTGAACTGCCTGAATGCATAGTGATGTTGTGCAAGACAGATCAGTTTAGAAACATACAGCTTGTGATGAAATATTTGCTTGTTCCAAGCCATAAGAATACAGAACATTGAGTTTTCTGTTCTGCGGGTGTGGAGATGTTTGGTGGAGACGAGGTCCTGCTGGTCAGAAGGCACCCTGTACTCCAGCAGACACCACCTTCTGATAATATTTCCTTTCCTCCTGCAGGAGAGAACAGAACCTAGGAAGCTGAATTAATGATCCAAACCAAATAAACCAAACAGTTCCCCCCAGGGGGCCAAATTCCACTATTTGGTGGTGCTGCCTGAGACTGTGACAATGAGGATGCTAACACTGAATAGGTGGCACACCTTTGAATTCTAAAGCCTGCTGAAGAAGAGTAGCATGTATGTTTGTATGCACCAGACAGACTCTGACTTTGAAATGAAGCTGTTTACGTGGGAGAGCTGAATCTCCAGCCTATTTTTTTTAATTTTTTTTTTTTTTTTTTTTTTTTTTTTTTTTTTGCATAAGAGCTCTCTGGCAGTTTGCCTGATTTCAGAGCAAGGCTATTTTGCAATTATTGTTGTCTGGTTTGTCTTATTCTTCTTTTTCTCTCAGAAACCCTGCAGCAGGACAACCCCTCAGTGTGCTCTCTTCTCCTGCTTCCAGGATGCAAAGCCATGGCTGCAGAGAGGCTGGAGAAGCAACGGTGGACTTGCACAGAAGGAGGGTCATGGGTGATTTCTGTCCTCTGATATGCATACCAGGGGTATGGACCATCCAACAGTGTATGGGAACAAACAGTCTTCCTCAGCTATTTCATTAAAATACCTCCCAAACCCAAGGGGTTGCTTCCCTGCAGGCAGTGAGAACAGCACCGTGGTCCAGCAGAAAGCACTTGGGACACATTTCCTGGAAGGGGGACCTGGGTAGGACCTAATGTCCAATTGACTCTTGCAGCTGGGGGTTTTCTTTTTAAATGTGCCTAATGAAAGAGGAGGGTTGTTTGGTAGCAGCTCAGTCTTTTGTATTTATTTTCCAGGAGAAAGTCCAGCCCAGAGTCCTCCCTTAACATGGCCACTGCATTTGCCTGGCAGGCAAAGACAGACAAGGTCCATCTGCCTCACTGCTCCACACTCCCACAGGTGGACAGCTTTGGTTTCACCTGGGCAGCCTTGATTGCACCACTGAGTTTTCTCCAGAAACTAGTTGCTCCCACCAGACTGATACGGATGGGGATGGTTGCAAACAGAGCTCCTGCTTCACTGTGAAAGAGAATGAATGGCGCTCAATGGATCGCGACCAGGGAAATCAACTTCGATGAAAGAAAATACACCTCCGATGATCCCAAGCTCTAAGAAGTTCTGTTTCCCAAACCAGGCTAAGTAAACGTCACAGTCCCTTTACTCAGGTTAGGATATGCATTCATCCCTTCTAGTTTTTAAAGGAAATAAGCTACCCTCTGTGTTTTGTCTTATCCCCGTATCTCAAGATTTATCCTAAGTTCTCATGTACTCTCCTCTTCATTCACACAGAAAAGTGAAATCTTAACGCTATATCAGTAAAAGCATTTTCACTAACGAAACTGCAAATCAAAAATGCTCAGGTTTAATTTAGATAAAATAAAAATTTGTGTTAATATGTACCCACATTCACATCATGTGTGTGCATACCTATATACACGTTTGCTTAAAGCTGTACAGGAAAAAGAGTGTCTACCATTGGAAATAAAAATTTTGGAATCAATCTACTAAAATGAGTATTTTTAATGGTCAGGAAACAAAGAATGTAAAACCATGGCGAGTGGAAGGGAAGGAGAAAGCTAAGAAAGTCTCTGATTTTAGAGATCAGAAAGGAGCTAAAAGAAAACAACTGTGCTGAGATGCTAAAATCCGTAACACAGCCCTGGAAGATACACTATGTGCACTACAGGTTAGACTTTTTGAAACACAAAGATAATATCTTGTTTATTTTTAAAGGACTATAAAGGCACCATAAAGTGTGTCTGGTATGGCCATCAAGCATGGACTACTGACTTTTCAATACCCTTCAGAGATACCAACTATTTGCTGGACCATTGTCACTGTTGCTAAGCAGCTGAAACAAATGGTAAGTGAAGTGGGCAAAACATCATTTCTACAGCACACAGGAGAATTCAGATCAGCAGTATCACTTTTGGGAGCCTTGCCCACATTAAGAAACCCAAAGCAAACATCACCATTAGCTCAATAAATGTATAGTGAACTGGGAATCCTCATTAATTCATTCAGTAAGGGGTGTAATTTGTTTGCCAGGAGCTTTAGTAAATAAGATCCAGCTGAGTGTGACCTAAGCCATAGGACTTGTTCTCACTCAACGTTACAAAATAAGAGCAATTAATAAGGCAAAGAACATACATCCTCCTAAAAGGAATTGAGTATTCAAAAACACTATTTGAAAAAAAAAAAAATTAAAAAATTAAAAACCCATTCAGCTGGAGAGAGGACATTGTGTTGTTTCTGCGTTTTGAGCACGCACACTCCTTCTTAGGGCTCAGTTTGTAGCAGGAGCAGAAAACCAGATGGTAATCCCCAGTCTCAATAAAAGGGAGTCTTCCAGTGTGTTGTCATCTGCTCGCCCAGCCTGTGCGTTGGGAACACAAGGCCCAATGTGGGGGAACAGAAACATTTTTATTGACAGATGGAATTGCTGCTATTTAAGCAGCAATTTGTGTTTGTCATTTATTAAGGTCTACCTATTGGCAAAGATTTGATTATAAGAATGGGGAAAAAAGACCACTGAATGACCGATTTCTTCAGAGAGAAGGTATATTGTTCTGTCAGGGTTAAAGAATTTCATGTGCTTATGAATGCTACTGTGAAACTAAAGTAGTTTCAGAATTTATTAAAATAAAGTTTGTTTAGAATTAAATAATAATTCATTTAATAAATTGCAGTATTTTTGCAACATGTTCAAATATCTTTTGAAAAAAAACAGTTGGTTTCTTTTTGGTGTGTGTTTAGATACCCTTCTCTTTCCTTCTGACAACTATGGCGTAGTAAAAGTATTGCAAGGATTCCACATTTGTAACCTATACAAGAAAGGAACAAGATACAGAAGAAATTCACACTATTGACCGAGAAACTTACTAGAATGAATGGGAGAAGAAAATTAAATTTATATACTAAATAAAACTGAACATTATTAGATCCCAGATATATTAGAGGGCTTTGAGATTTATATAGATCTCGTGCTCCTTTCTGTGCAATGGTCAATTGAATCACAGTTTCTGCTCCAGGGAATATTCAGGGATTTCTGCACAATGAACCTACCTGAACAACAGTAGAGATAAAGGTGTGCAATTCAGAGAACTATATTGCATTGGTGTATTTGATCTTTTGAAGGAGTATTTGCTGTAGTCTGATGTATTTGAAGGAGCTTCATTTTCTAGAGTCTAAATATTGACATTTAGATTATCTTGTTTAAATTATCTTAGGTGCTTGCCTTTATAGTCCTTGCACCTCCTGAGAAATAAGTGTTATTTTCTCTTCATATTGCAATATGTCCACTTGAGAAACTTTTCTGATAGCAAAGCAAATTTGTATAAAACATCCAGAATTACATATTAGCGAATGTGCTTGCTGTACCCCAGCAGCTGAATGTGAGTGGCCTCTGTGGACTATCTCCAAGAACGTTTGAAGGGGACCAGATGTAAATACTAAGTGTCAAGGCACAGTGCAAATAAATTCTTCTGGCTGATTCAAGAAAACTTTTTTATTTTTTTCCTATTCAATGTAGGCTTTAAAAAGGTTCATTTCTGGTTTCCTGAAAACTGGGGAAGGTTGTCAAAAATCTAAAATTTGCTCATGTAAATTTCAATTTTGCAGATCCAGCCTCTATCTTCAAAGAACCTTCCGCTTTGGTGGTATCAGTGACAGTCATCTCAACACTTACATTTTAATACTGGCAAATGAGAAGTTGAGTAACACACACAAGATACCACATCTAATTAGTACTGTTCATGCAGATGGTGTCCTGACAAAGATTTTGGCCTTTAGCAATTTCACCTGAGTCAGTTTTCTGTGACATCCAACATCTGAGTCAGCTTTCTAACCAGCTGGTAATTTTGAGAGGGCAGAGGGTTGAAGTGCTTTAGTGCTGCTCCTTCCTGTATAATGTAAATGGATTTCTATTGTGGTTTAATGTAAAGTACAAAACTCAATCAGTGAAGCTTAATTTCACAGTGAACAAATAACTCCCTCTGAGAGAAAAGATGGACTGGAGCTGTGATTCTGTTTTAAGCAACAAAGTATTTGATAATGAATCATAATGAAATTAGAAAGTGATAATATTAAATTAACTTAACCTTGCTCTGGCTGCCTGCTGACTATAGCAGATGACTGGAGAATTGTTGATTACGTGGCTTTGGGGCTGTGTTATGCAAAAAGAAATTAAGACAATTTGAAGAGTCAAAAGTGAATTCTGAAATCCGTGGGATGCCCAGCGTTTTTCTTTCTCTCTCTGCCTTGTTTTACAGTTCCTCTTTCACTGGTATTTGGCCATGGCTTGTAGGCAGCCTTTACTATTGGCGGCCAGATGACTGTTCCCGAGTCACATTTTTATCACCTGAGGATCTGAATGTGCTGCATTTCTGTCACTGTGACTGAGTAGACTCAGGAGCTGGTGTTCAGGTATCAACAGATGTCTTTCCTGGTCATTGCACCGATAGATTTTCTAGCTGTGATGTTGTGAGTGGACATTGGATTTGAAGGTCCTAAATGATCTGGCAGTTCTCAATGTTGGAGGTTAATGCTTTGTGTAGCAGCTTGCAAAAAGACAGAGCTTTTTTGATTTACAGAAGCCTGTGATGGTCTGTGGACCTGGGAAGAGTCTTGGGGCCAGAAGTAGGCTGAAAATGTTGGGGTTTGTATCTTAAGCCATCCCAAGCAGTATTTGAGGAGACAGAGGCAATTTGAGCTGCTGGGCATGTGACCGGACTGGAAGGCAGAGGGTACCCACAAGCTCTGGGTGGGCACTGACTTCTGCTGCTTTGAGGCCAAAGACAGGACACAAACGGCAATGAATGAAGGGATGCAAATGTAATTAAGCTTTCTACTGTCCCAGAAACCGTTTTAAAACCCAGGTCTAGTGAAGGTGTCCCTGCCCATGGCAGGGGGATTGGAACTCAATGATTTTTAAGATCCCTTCAAACACAAATCATTCTACGATTCTATGATTTTCTTCAAACACTTTTCACTTACAGAGAAAATCTTCCTATCCTACTGGAATAAGCTTTTCTAAGGAAAAATATATTACAGCTACTATTTGTTCTGTGATTGTTAGAAGCCTCACTGGGGAAAGTTTTGTGCAAGAAAGAAACAAACCCCCTGGACAGCCCTCATCCCAAGAGTTAATACAGAAATAGTTTGTTCCAAGCAGAGGGAGCAGACTCTGACGTACGAGAGAACGACATGACTGCCAGCAGACATTCTGAAACCATCTTCTGATTCAGTACTAATTAGACTTTGCTTCCTACTGCCAGAACACCCTGCCATTAGCAATACTGAACTGGGGCATTTTCTATGAACCTTATCTAGACCTGCAGCAACAAAAAACCATTATTTCCCATGAGAGTTATAAATCCCCATCAGTGAAAATAGCTACATTTATCACACTCATCTCCCTATGTACAGGGACACAAGGAGTTTATTTGTGGGGTGGGTGAATAAGTAATCAGTTTAAGACACATGGGGCTTTCTGGGTGGTTAGACAATAGCTTATCTACTTGGTAGACATCAAATCCTTTTCCAATGAATACTCTGGAGCCAACTGTGCCCTCTATAGCCAGTAGGTATTCCCCAGTACCAGGCAAAATCCATCTACTTCATTTCCTCCTGCACCTCAATGGACAAAAGTCACTGTTTCCCCTTATCAGGCAATAATTTAATCAAAATATACGAGTAAATTTATAATAGTGCTCTGAGGTGCTTTGCCTTTGGGGCTTGACCATGTGAAGAGACAGTGTGCTCTAATGGTATAGTACCCCTCATGTGAAAGCTCAACAGAGAGTGAGGAGGATGCACAGAGAACAGCGAGATATTACACTCAGCAAAGGAGTCTTCAGACCTTCAAAAATACAATATGCTCTAAGCAATAGCATTTTGTGAAGTTAAAGTCTCCCTCCTCACCTTCAAAAAAACGTGAAGCACAATGGCTGGATTTTGAGTTACAAGGTTTAACATTAGAGCAGGAAGGAAATGAGCTGAGTGCCTGTGTGTGATTTAACTCACAGCACTTGCCGTTACAAGCGTGCCAATGCAGGATGTTTTTGTTAAACTGGGCATCTGAAACGTGGCTTCCGTAAAAAGCAGAGCAGCAGACGCCTGTGTATGTGTGTGGCCAGTCACAGGAAGCTGTTCATTGGAAACCCTTAGCAGTTCTCTGCATTGTGAAGGAAATATTTGTACCCAGCAATGGCAAAAGTCCATCTCAGGCACCCACAGACGTGCCCCTCAAGCCCCGAATCGGCAACTGGCAGTTCAGTAAAATGGGGTCCTGGGTTTGTTACGCAGAGGTGAACTGTGCGCTGCCTGAACAGGCAGGAACACTTCAGGGGTAGGCACGTGAGGTTTGATAAACCTGCAATGAAAAGCACCTACATCCCAGCAAACCCCAACAACACCTAGCAGGGCAGGCGGTTTCAGGGCACAAGAAGAGACTTGGATTTGGCGTGCTGATTATTACAGAGACAGAGTTAAAAGAACAGTCTTATCACTAATTGAAAATGTTGTTTAGTAAATATCACCCCTTCCAATGCATCCTTTACCTCCTGCTTTCATCAAAAGCCCTGTGCTTAGACATGGCTAACGAAATTCACATCCACTTGATCCACAAAGCTCCTCATGCGCTCACTAGTGTGCCTATGAAAAACCTTTGGTTTCTGGTCAAATCCCTCAACTTCCCACAGAAGGATAAGAAGGTGTAAATAAACCAAACGCAGCAGCTCATTCCGGGAGCTAATTTACTTAGGGGATTTCCTTCAGACATGAGCTGCAAGCTGAGATGACAGAATAATCCCCTGTTCATCCCAGTCAGAGCACACACCTCTGGAGCGTTTCTCAATTGCCCAGAGAAGTGCCAGGCAGCAGCACAACAATTCAAAATAGCCACCACCAGCTTCAGTCTCCAGCATGGGAAGAGGGGTGGCTGGGCCAGCAGTGGCCCCTCACAAAGTCCCTTTGCCCCAGTGCTCACTGCTGCAACCCTGGCTCCACAGCACCAGTGGGACACCACCACGCACCATTATTCAGCTCACCACGGGCTTCCTCACTGTTAGTGTCATGGTGTGGTGGGAATTTAACATCAGCAGCTCAAACATCCCTGCTTCTCCAGACCTAAACCCAAGGAAGCTCTGCTGTGGAGCAGGGAGTCACCCACTGGGGACAGCGTGAGGACAGGGTGTCAGCGGTGGGATGGGCAGACTTTACATAGAAGAATAGGGTGAGAAGTGATGATGACGGTGATATAATCAGGAAATGAAGAAAAACACATTCCTAGCATTAGTTGTTGGGCTCCCAGGATGTTATATAGCATCAGTTTCCTACACCCTAGGGGTTTCACACTGGCAGAGGCTGGGGACTTCTCCTTACAGTGCTTGCTGGTGGCCATCTGGGATAGAACCAGCAGCACTCTGATGTTTGCAATGTTATGACCCCAAACTCAGCCCTGAGCAAAATTGGGAGACAGTATCCCCAGGGAAAGGAGATAATTCAAAGCAGCCATGTTGCTTGGCACCATCAGCCCCTTTATGGGCCTGCTGAAGCGATCCCAGTCCTGCAGTGGCTGAGACTCCTCACAGAGGATGGCTGAGTGAAGGGCTTGCACCAGGGTAGAGTGCAAGGGAGCTGCTTCCAGCTGGTCCACGGACTAGACTGATCCTCAAAGAAATACAGGAGAGCCTGCTCTTCCCTAACAAAGAGCCTTGGAAGAATGCTAAGCATTGGAATGGGCTGCCCAGGGAAGTGGTTGAGGCACCACCCCTGGAGGTATTTAAAACATGGATAGACATAGTGTTTAGAGACATGGCTTAGTGATGGTTTTTATCAGAGTTAGGTAGATGGTTGGACTAGATGATTTTCAAGGTCCCTTGCAACTTAGACAATTCTATGATTCTATAAGAGCAAACCCTGGGCAACATCTGCCTACAATGGCACCACCACTCTGCTTCCCCCTCTCCCCCAGCTCCAGTTTAACATCTGAATGTGCTAAAGTTGCCCTCAGCATGGGAAGGCCAGGCACACAGCTGGCTGCTGCACACCTACGTGGCAACACTGGTAGAAATCTGCTTGGTACGAATCCAAAGAACGTTTCACACTTGTTCTTCAAGTTTTGGGAGTGAGGTTGCATGGTCCCCTTTAAAGCAAGATCCTATCCCAGCCTGCAACCCAGGAGGAAGCAGACAGCCCAAAATAACAACTTAGCTCTTCCTAGAAGAGCAAGAAATTACTGTTGTTTTGATTTGTGGTATGACTGGGCTGCAGTACAGCCTGTGGTATCTACGCATTCTCTCAGAGGGGTTAAGTGAAGATGGGTCCCTTCACTAGCTGTTCACTGTGTTGCCTGACTTCATCTGCAATCAATGGCAGATTGAGGAAGACCAATGAGTCATTTGCTGCTTTGTTATCCAGGAATTTTTTTTTTTTTTCCATCTGAATCAGAGCCCTTCTGCCTTTTATTGCAAGATAACCAAATGGGACTAGCAGAGAAATTAGGGAACATGGTGTAACAGTCCTTTAAGATATGATCTAAAAGCCTTTTCTTGCCACAAAACTCAAACCAGCCAAACCACAGGACAAAAACAGCTCAGAGCCCATTGTCTACTTTTCTTATACTGACAAGATGCTGATGATCTTCACTGCATGGAAAAACAACTCCAAAGAGTCACCCCTCAAACATGTTTTTTATACTCCATTTCCCCATTTTCAGTATTCATTTCCCCAACTATGTCCTAAACAACATCTACTTGTGTACCATACTTTACATGGAAGCAATTAGTTTTATAAATTAATCACAATGCACATTAAAATCTACATTGCACTTGCATCCAAATCATCATCACATTGTCATGGTTATATTATTTACTACAGTTTAACCACCACCAGTCTGCTTCGGAGGAAAACAATTCTCATAGAGGACGCAGCCATTCCAGAAGTTACCATACTTGCAGTTTCACTCCTGTAACTGAAACAGAGCTGAAGTATAGCTGAACGTCAGCTTATGAGGTTCTTACGTGCAAGGCAGAGTTCAAAAACATCAAACTGTAAAGAGTTATTTTCAGACAAGATATTGTTACCTCTGACATCCTTTTTATCGGGGTGATCTCGTATACTCCAAGATATAGGCTGGGTAAATCTTGTGCTTCTCAAAGATGACAAACATGGAAGGATTTTTTTTCCTATCGTCTACACAGCTGTCCAAAAATCTGTTTGAAATCCCAGGTCTGGTTAGAGAGTGAAGGAAGACTTGGTTTCCCTGAACAAAGTCTCCAAGAACTCGAGGTACAAATATGGTGGTTTGTGCTGGATGGACAGCATTGATGAGAATAACTGGCATCTCTGTCAAAGTAGCTTCCTAGGGACCAGAAAAAAGTAATGGGTAAGAAAATGCATAAACCAAAGTAACACAGATCTGCTATCTGCACTCTGGCAGCCAGCTCCTCAACAAGCATCTCCTTCTCTTACCTATTCCAGGTAGCTCCATCTATCAGCAGATGGGCTTGATCTAGAGACCTTCACCGTTGCTTTTTGATGCTTTACTGGTTGCAAAAGGCATAAGGAGGCAGCATCAGGCCCACACAGCAGGCCCACACTCTTTGCTGCACTCTGGAAACACCCCAAGCATTCTGATGCAGGTCCAGCTCAGGCACTTGTACCTTGAGGACAGCTGTACCTTGTTGCCGATGGGAAGCAGTGAATTAATTCCTTGTTTTGCTTTGCTTGCATGTGCAGCTTTTCCTTTACTTATTAAACTCTCTTTATTTCAACCCATGATTGTTTTCTCATTTTTACTCTTCTGATTGTCTCCCTTATACCAACCTAGGGATTAAGCAAGCACCTACGTGGTCCTAATGTCCAGCTGGGATTAAACTATGACATCAAGACAATGATGGCTGGTGGTGGTTTCCTACTTGCCATGAGAAGGCAGGTATGCCAATACACACAGCTACTCTCTGTTCAGCATTGCCTTTGCAAAAATTCCTGAAGAGAAAATGGGGATATGTGGCTGGGGGAAAAAGAAAAATAACCTCTTCTTTTTGTGCTGTTAGATCTGATCACAGCAGACTATGGTCTAACACAGAAATACTGAGCTAGATGACTGAAATCGATGGCATGGCTGAAAAAGAGGCTTGATCCTTTTTGAAGGATCAAGGATTTTGAAGGATTTCTGAAGCTGAGCTTCAGAAAGAGCTTTCTTCTTTCCTTTTCATATCAGTACCAAGAAGGCAAAGATAACTAATGTGTGTCAGGTGGTCTCCCTCAGTCATGTCTTCTCATTCCCTAGCCACCATCTTAAGGAAAGTGTCTTAGACCTTCTTCCCTGCAAAATTAGCAAAAGAAACACGGAGCTTCAAGCTGGAGCTAAGAGGAACTCCTGTCTCATTACAAATGCAAAAAATCCCACTGTGCTTCAGATATTTTTAAAAGAAACTTTGCTGCTAGTATAGTATAACAGCAGATATTTCAGAAATACAAAACTGTCTTGATGGGGGATAAGAGAATCAAAACAAGAAAGCTGAGTTTCTGATATATAGCAAATAGCTGCTCCTCACACCTCATACAGGAATAAAGACAACAGATCACAGGCCAAACAGTGCTCTCTCACACTTCTTCTGCAGCCCTGAACTCTAATTCTTGATAGAATTAGTACTTAAAGTTTTGGTCTTAGACCTCAGTTTTTCTGATAAAACACTGGCCAGCAAGCAGAGCACATTTTCTACAAATTCAGTATATCTGTTCTTCTCAGAACTTGTTTAGATGTATTGAAACATTTGCAGTTCCTCTCTCTATCAGAGGGGTAAAATTAATTTAATCAATTATATCTGTCCCCTCACTGGCCTTTAAATCAAACCTACTAATTTCTCATGCTCTGTTCAGTCACAGCAAAGTCTGAAACAAGGAAATGGGTAAAACTACACACTGCACCTACAAAACAAAGAACCCACTCCACCAGAGTTTTGACTAAATGCTTTTGCTGAATTTGTGGAAAATGCTCATGCCAACTGGAACTATTTTTTTTTTTTCTCCAGGAACATTCAGTATTTGTGCTATTTTTTCCTTGGAAAACTTCAGACCTAGACTGGCATCTCTGGTTACTATACTCAAGCACAACTGATGCTATCCTGTGCTCCATTTGTGAAATGATAGGGGCAGGCACCCAAAACGGGGAGCCTTAGGTTCAGTTCAAGTGTTGGATTAAATGTAGGTCTCCCAGATCCTGGGGAAGCAGTCCACCCACTCCTTTGGCTGTGGTTAATCAAACTCTCAGATTTCATGAAAAACTAAAACTCTAGCATTCTCCATTTTGAATGGGAACATTGCAGTTGTGAGAAGCCAAACAGTAAAGAAAACTTTTTCCCAAATCCTGTTGTTCTATCAACAGGGAGGGTATGTACAACTAAAACTTACAATGCCTGGGTTTGATGATTGATTTTTTTTTTTCTAAAAAAGGTTGTAGAATCTGGTCGTTTTAAAAATGGCTTATGCAAACCCAGGCTTACAAAATAAGATTTGTATGCACCCCAAATCTTAACCCCAGGTTTATAAAAGCCATCTTTATAATAAAAATCTTTTAAGTTGCTGGGTTTTCCTATTCAAAACACAGATTTCCTATAAACACCAGGTCTAATTCCACAGGGCCCCAACCTTTCTGCCGTCCACCCTCCCATTTTTGGATTTGGTTATTTTTCCACCGTAAATCAGAGAATCGGAGCAGTCCGCTCACGAGGAATGTGCCTGAGCCCACGAGGGCTGGGATACTGGGCTGTGTGGAAAGGGAGGGCAGTTTGCCCTTTGCCAAGGGGGAACCACCCACAGGCTGAGAGGACGGGATGGGGTCCCAACCATTATCTGAACGGCTCCGCTGCCACCAGGGGAATGAAGTAAAGCGGATACAAACCACTGGAAATGCTGCCAAAGCATCGGGCTCCGAGTCCTCCGGAGCCTGTGGATGCCGTAATTCTTCATTGTCTGCTGAAATAGGTTCTCAGTTTCCCTGTCTTTGCTGTCAGCACAGCTGACTTCTACTAACTGGAAAAACGTTAACGCAACACAGACCAACGTGTCACAGCGCTTTCGGTTACACCTCCCCGGTCCCTCCCAAAGGACCTAGCACCACCACCGCAGGTGCGATCGTGACCTGGGAGTTTTCAGAGCCCTTTCTCACTTATTCATGGTGCTTTCCTCACTCTTACTCCTGTCCCAGTGTGCTCTAAACTACTGCTCTGAGAGCTTGTCTGTAATACAAAGGAGCTATTGCTCTCAGTCGAGCACATTGCTTCTGCCCAGAGAGCATCTGCAGTCCTAAGCAAGCTAAAACCTAATCGTGCAAAGACACTGGGGGTTTGGAATAGGTGTCCAGCTAGAAAAGAGAAGGTGAAATCATTGTTCTGTATCAAATACATACTTACCTGTCTTGCTCACCAACTGATCTTTATAGACAAGCCCTGGTGTTACCTTTGTCAATCAACAAAGCAGCTTTATTGATAATCATGCTGCCTGATGTTCCAAAAACACACAAGACCTAAATCCCATTATAATAATTCCAAATGAGCTGATGGTCCCCATAATGCACATGCTTTGATCTGGAATTCTAGAGTGCCACTGATTTTTAAAGGAGAAGCAGTCCTGTAAACAGGGAGAACTGAGGTTGAACCTCCATCAGCTGTTATCTTGGTCAAACCAAAAGCACAATGGATAAATCAACATTTCTGTGCATTCTAGCTATTTAGATGTACAATGCCATGGGGTGAATAGACATCCCCGTGTCCCCTGCAAATATCTTCCTTAAAGCCTCTCGTAGCTTTTGGAGTAACACATTTGCAAGCTGAAAACTAACAAAACCAGTCCTTAAAACTCAAGTAATGAGCAGATGTGAACACATATATACCTGATACCCTATTTCAGACAGTGCCCAACGGCCCCAGTCTGAAGGAAACATGATGTAAGTGAAGGGGATCCAATTGCCTGTTTAAAACAAGTTTGACCCAGATTAACAAACTCAAGGGCTTTCCACAAGACAGTCTCCTGGTCATGCTTAGGGACTGCCTTAGAAAACCTTCCGTCTTTACATATATAAACTATTCTCTCTTACTAATGCAAGCTACAAGTAGAGAATGTCCATGTATGTTATAGTGATGCTCTGCAGCAAGATGCATCACATGGTACTTTCAGCAGCGCTACCTTTTCCTTCCTTTCTTGGCTACATGCTTATAAAGATGCTTAATGATATCATGACCTAGTCCTGTCTAAAGAAATTACAAACAGCTCTTCAGGCATGAGAGCTCCATAACCTCTCCTTACCACAAGGCCACATTGGCCTCTTCTGGCTGTTAGCTACCAAAAAAAATAATTAAAAATGCAGTGGCATGAACAGTTCACACAGTGCCTGTTGAGACCCTAAGAAATTATTAAAACTAACTTCTTCCTGAATTGCAGAGCAGAACTATGCAATTCAACCCATTGGGAGAGGAATCAGAGAAGGAAAAGCCCACCAAATCCAGGCCAGATTATCTGATTATTAACATCTGCCTTTTGTTCCAGTGAGAACAGCTCCTTTCTTCCCATTTCTCTTATTTCCTCTGACTGCCATAAAATTCTACCTGTGCCTGCATCAACAACACTACACAAATTTCCCCTAATTGATGTCTCTCTTCTTCCAGTCCCACTCTTCCTCCTGCTCCAGACTACAGCATCCTCAATTCATGATGTCAACCTTATTCCCTGAGCTTCCCAGCTCACTAGCAGGCTGTGTGGCCAACCAAAAGTATGTTTTCCCCAGGCTATATGGCTATTCACATCTGAGTTGGACTTGCTGTTTCACACTGTGACTAGTATCAGCCTTGATAGAAGAATATAAAACGCCACCCTAGAAACTCCATTACGGTAGAGTTTTTCTGTCTCCATCAGATTTATTTGAACACCCCCAGCCATGTAACTCCCCACCAGCAGAAAGTGAGAAGTTTTCCTGGCAGTTTCCAGGCCGCTGGGATTTCTCCTGTGACGCCTGGCACAGTCACAGCCTGCTAAGCCACCTGTCAAACCCACCACCCAGCACCTGCAGCAGCAGATAAATGAGTCATCCCAAAGCAGGAGAGGACTTAATAAACAGATGCTATTTTCCACAGGAGGAAAATAATGAGCATAACATCCCGTACCTTTCCTTGTCCTGTTTCCTACTGCCACTCATTGCAGCGCTAGGACTTCTGCAGATTTTTATCACAGTCTGAGGATTCGGATTTCTCTGGACTGTTTCTTGAAAGAGAAGACAAATGCACTACAAATGAGAAAGGAGGTTTTTGCCATCTGGGAATGCTACCCAGGAGAGCAGATGTCACTGTGCATACATAGTGGGATTACCCTCGCTCATGTTGCTCCTGCACCCAACCCCTCCTCTGCTCCTTGGCACTTCTGCTTTGGGCATTTTGCTGTCAGTAGGAAGGAGCTGTGCAGGCATTTTGAGCCATAGTGTCTGACTGAGAAGCTGATTATCACCATCACCTGATTTCATGTTGTCTTGCCATCACATATAGATTCTATCTCCAAAGCCACAGAGACCTAGGGGATGCTGACCTGGCTTCCAACCAGCACCAGCTCCTCTTGTGGTCTTGAAAGAAGGGACCATCTCCTTCTCTGAACTTATGGTGATAGCACAGGACAAACACTCACAGGCACCTGAAGTACTGCCTGTGAAAGTTTTGGGGAGGTTTGTGGACATCTTTTTGACTGTGCCTCACTCCAAGTAGTCAAAGTGTGGTGATACCCTTCAAACTTCTAGTTCCATTTATAGTAGTGTTATCTCTATCCCCAAAACAGGCCTCTGAACTACATAGTCCTTCACTGGGGATCCAGACTCCACTTTAGTCATACTACATCTTTTCTGCTGTCCACCAATATGTCATAGTGCCTCACGTTGAACTCCCCATCCCACGCACTTTCACTGTTTTGCTGGAGATCACAGAATCATCTAGGTTGGAAGGGACCTTTTGAGATCATCTAGTTCAACCAATGAAAAAAACACCAAAAAAAAACCCCAAAACAATTAAAAAACCAACAAAACCCACACAAACCACACACCACACCCCAAACAACACCAGCCCAACCCAACACTAATCCATATCCCCAAGCACCATGTCAACTCGTCTCCTGAATACCTCCAGGGATGGTGCCTCAACCACCTCCCTGGGCAGCCCATTCCAATGCCCAATAACCCCTTCTGTAAAGAACTATTTCCTAATGTCTAACCTGAACCTCCCCTGGCGCAATTTGAAGCCATTACCCCCTGTCCTATCATCTGTGACTTGGGAGAAGAGACGAACCCCTGCCTCTCTACACCCTCCTTTCAGGTAGCTGTAGAGGGTGATAAGGTCTCCCCTCAGCCTCCTCTTCCCCAGACTGAACAACCCCAGCTCCCTCAGCCTCTCCTCATAAGGCTTGTGCTCCAGACCCCTCACCAGCTTCATTGTCCTTCTCTGGACCCGCTCCAGCACCTCAATATCTTTTTTTGTGGTAGGGGGCCCAAAACTGGACACAGTACTCAAGGTGGGGTCTCACAGTGCTGAGTACAGGGGATAATCACCTCTTGGGTCCTACTCACCACACTGTTCCCAATACAATCCAGGATGCTGTTGGCCTTTTTGGCCACCTGGGCACACTGCTGGCTCGTGTTTGGGTTGGCAAACACCCCCAGGTCCTTTTCTGCCAGGCAGCTCCAGCCACTCTGCCCCCAGCCTGTAGTGCTGCCTGGGGTTGCTGTGACCCAAGTGCAGGACCCGGCATTTGGCCTTAGTGAACCTCATCCCATTGGTCTCAGCCCATCCATCCAGCCTGTCCAGATCCCTCTGTAAAGTCTCTCTACCCTCCAGCAGATCATCACTCCCACCCAACTTGGTGTCATCTGCAAATTTGCTGAGGGTGCATTCGATCCCCTTGTTCAGATCATTGATAATGCTCAAGGTAATTCCTACTGCTCCCCACAATCTGGCAGCTGGGACTGCCCACCCTAGACAAGGCTCCAGTAGCTCAGCAAAGAATTATGCCTCCCTTGGAGCCTGGGGAAGCCCAGAGCCTGCTGATTGCAGATGCCCCAAAAGTCTGGCAGCTTGTCCAGTGAACCTGTCAGGTTCACCAACCCCGACCTAGTGACGTGCTCAGGTTGTGTCGGATGATTGACACTCGGTTTTATCACTGGGGGAGATGGAAGAATAACGATTCCACACCCTCACTCACAAGAGCACAGTAATGGAGCAGAGCTCTGAGAATATAAAACCCAGAAGGCGCTACCAGGATGGTGCTCAGCCACTGTCTGGGTGCTAATTCACCAGCCTGCTTACAGCTCGCTTGCCCTGCAGAGATCTTGAACAAACTTCTCTCTTTTTCCAGCTGAAAAGGCCACCAGAGAAAGCCACCAGAGAAGCCATACTCTTTTTCTAGCCCCAGACAGGAGAAGGCAACATCCTACTTACCTTTTGCTCCCTCAGGCTAATTTGGAAGATACCATAAGGCGATGCACATCACCTCCTCTCAGCAGAAAGACATACACAGCCTCCTTCGAATACGATACATCTTGAGCAACTGTCACTGCACGCAATTTCTTTTTAAGCTCTGCACAGAATGTGTATATCCCATAGAAACCCAAATACAGTTCACAATTAGCCAAACTCTGTGGTGCCTCTGACCTTTCTTTTTTCCTGCTCCTCTCCCACAAGGCAACAGCCCCAGCAATTTGGGGATTTTTTTCCTGCTTTGAAAAGCCTTAGCTGTATGGCACATTCACACCCAAGGACAAGCAGGGTCACCAACATGTCATGCCCACTCTGCACCATGGTAAACTGGATTCTCGTAGAAAGTCAAATTACAATGCATGCAACAACCACCTACACTCTGTATGCAAAGGAAGGACAACATATCCATGATGAATTAGTCACTGTCTTTCCCTTCAATGTACTTGCATCCTTATATCAGCCCTTGACTTTCCAATTGTAAACACATAAGAAAGATTCCCATTTTTACAACCTTAGCTCAGCGTAGTGTAACATCAAGGGGACAGAGACATTACTCTAAAATGTCTCTGTTCAGACCAGACACAGCTCACGTTTTGATTAGTCTGCAAAAAAACTTTTCCATTTTCTCTATTCCATGTTTCACTTCCTTCCCCTTCTTACTGTATGAAGAGGTGCTGCTTGTACTCCATGAAATGTTCTGTCACTGCTCTCACATCCAAGCAGAACAGGATTTTCGATGACATTTTGGAAAAGAAGCTGCATGACAGTTATTTCTCCCATAAGTGTCTCAGGAGCTAAACACACAGGTCTTTTACCTTTGAAATCTATCTCATTTCTGCGAGCCAACTTCAAATTCACAGGTGCACTGATGAGTTTGAAACCACGGTTCCACATCTGCCAAAGTTACAGGGGCAGCACCTATTCTACAAAGGAAAGGGATATTTGTTAGCAGTGGGCCATGGGGGTGTCACACACTTTGCAGAGCTGGAAGTCTGATTACCTGTGTGTGTCACCTCCCTTCACCATCCTTGTGCAGTGCCACCCCTCCTTGCTCCTTGAAGCGCTTCACCCTCCTTTGACTGGACTGGGGGGACAGAATTTTCAAATTAACACGAGTTTTCAACAAATTTCACAGCCGCCTGTTTTCAGAGCTAGATTAACTGGGAGCATTGAAGAAAATCGGCAAAAATGACAGAAATGTGTGAGGTGATCAAGAAAGCAGTGGGACAATATGTGCCACATTTCTTAAATAAAACCAGCAGGTGCTAAGTTCAAAGCAAGGAAAAGGAAAGCCTCCCTCAAGCAACACTCAGTTCAGCTGTGGGAATGCTTGCCCCAAAATGTTGTCTATGCTAATAGTATATACAGATTTAAAAAGTGATGGAATAATTACTGAAAGAATAATACAACCAGGATTATTATGTATATAAACATCAACTCTGATGGGGAACATCCCCGAAACAAAAATTGCTGGAGACAGGGAGAGCATTTTGGGAAAATATCGCTATATGTGTACCTTGATCTTATAATTTCCTATAGGCACCTATGTCATCCAATGATGAGATTGGCTCTGGAGCGACAGGCACCTCTTGTCCTGGCATGCTCAAGCCTTTTCTACAGAATCACAGAATCTTAGTGGTTAGAAGGGACCTTTGAGATCATCGAGTCCAACCACATTAAAAAAAAAAAAAAAAAAAAAAAAGGAAAAAAAAAAAAAGAAGAAAACCGACAAAACCCAAACACTTGTGGGGAAGGAGACAGCAAGAGTGCAGTGACTGGCATAGGGTGCTGAGCATGAGAGAGATGTGCTCACCAGCTTCCATGTTCAGCCCAATAGTTGCACCCATCCAGCCAATACCAGCAGCTTTCCATCCTGCCCATGGAGCTGGCATCCATGATCAACAGATAGTGTAGAAAGATGACCGTGGGCAATAAAAAAGGCACATCAGTTTCTGGCAGTCCCGAAATCATTTGCAATAAACCTGCAGCCTTTCAGTGTGCTCTGCAGCACTCCCTGTCTCTTACATGCTCTTCCAGCTCTTCCTGCTGTGGGTCAAAATCTGTGCTAATCTGCACTTGGTGCTCAAAAGCTGCAACTAAACCGTGGTTTTTGTGGGGGAGGTGGAAGTGACCTGTTTGTGATGCAGATGCTCATCAAGAACAGGACCCAGAAGATCCTACTAGCTGCTGACTGTCAACAGTGGACTTGGTGCAGTATCTCCCAGCTCTCCCTCAGCCCCACACCTCATCACGACCACCCTCAGCTCTCCCACTGCCTTCTCATCCTGTTCCAATCCCGCACGGTCCTACATCCTCCTCCTCCTCCATAGCAGACTACAGCTCCCCGCACTCGGCCAGCTCTCCACGCAGTGGTGTTCCCGGAGCTTTTCCCGCACTGTCCGGCCGGCGGGGGCTCCCTGCAGGTCCCCAGAGCTGGACGGGCACTGCCACCTAGGGACCCGACAGCAGAAGGCTCCGGCACCCCGCCGCATCCCGCACCCGTCCCGCGGGGCCACCGGCAGATCTGCCTCGTCGCCTGCGTCTGGGCCAGTTCCTCCGGAGAATGGCTGGAAGGAAAACATGAAGGCCTGCAGAAGGAGAAGGACAGATTTTGGCGTGGAGGTAAGTTGGCTGTGAGCAAAGAAGCGATCCTTGCAGCGTGCCTTGAACACCTCCTCTGCCTGCCACAGGCAGCAAAGCATGAAAGTTTGGGTAACATTCCTTTTGGGGTGCTCTCAATTTATTTATTTTTTCCCTTTTATTCTGTACCATTTCCATTTTCAGTGTCAATCTCAATGACTCTGCACACAAAGACTGGAGAAGAGAAGGCTCCAGGGACCTTATAGCAGCCTTCCAGTGCCCAAAAGGGGCCTACAGGAATGATAAGGAAGGACTCTATCAGGGAGTGTAGTGATAGGATGAGCAGTAATGGTTTTAAACTGGAAGAGGATAGATTTAGATTAGATATTAGGAAGAAATTCTTTACTTTGAGGGTGGTGAGACACTGGAACAGGTTGCACAGAGAAGCTGTGGATGCTCCATCCCTGAATGTGTTCAAACCCAGGCTGGATGGGACCTTGAGTGGTCAGTAGAAGGTGCCTGTGCCCATAGCAGAGGGGTGTGTGGAACTACATGATCTTTAGGGTCCCTTCCAACTCTAACTAATCTATGATTCTATATCTGAAGATCTACCTGACCGCTGAAGAACAGATAGTCACCTGGGTTTGCCCCACTTCAGGGAACACTTTTTTTCTTGGAGTTATCCTGACTAAAAGATCAAGAGACTTAGCACAGTATGGGGGGGCCTGTACCCCATCACATCCTGCAGTCATGCTCAGAGGGCTCCCAAATCCACCCTCAGCTCCCACCCCTCGTGCCTGCTCAGAGGAGAATCCCTTTCCTCCCCTCCTCCCCTTCATGCTGCTGTAGCACAACTGCTTACAATTCACAAAGCCCTTCTCATCTCTCTTGTGCTCCCACCTGCCTTCTCCCAGGACGTGCTGCATTGCAACGCCAGTCACATCCCACCCGCATTAGACATCAAACAAACAGATATTTCACCTTTGATCTCATGCTGCTGAGAACTTGCTTGAAACTGGAGAGTGATTTTCTGGTCAGTCTGAAATGCCTTCTCCACCTGTATTAAGGTTACATTGGCAGCACAGTGGTTTGGACAGTAGAAAAAGGAGAATTATCCACCAGAAAAAAAAGTTTGGGCTTAAAGGGCCTTCAAAATAGCATTTTATTTGCTAACCAGGGGTAATTAATTGCCAATGACTCAGAGTTTTCCAGTGTACCCCAGCCCTCTCCCACCTCCCACCGGGGCTGTTTGCTGGAGGCTGCTTTCTCCTCATTAAGTATGCACAGATGAGGTCTGGTGGGGTGGTGTATCCCTAGAGTCCTGTCCATCCCTGCAGTCTGTGGTACTTGCCTCCCTCTCCTCAGGCCTTCCACGTAGGATTGGAGAACATCACCACAGCTCTTGAAACAGTCATGTTTCACTATTGTTCCTTATCAGCACATGGAATAGCTTTCTGGCACTCTTCCACAGTCAGTTATTAGGATTTCCAAAAGGCAAGAGCACTCTCCTCACAGATGCACACACAGCATAAAAATTGTTTATCTTAAAGTAATTTGGAAAGGCTCTGGTTTGGCCAAGAAAATAAACAGTGTTCAGACCTCAACCGCACTCAGGGTCCCGAGCGATGGAAGTAAAATTATGAGAGGCTGTCAAATACATCAAAATGCACATTTGCCATGGGGAGACACTGAGGCAAGACCTGAGTCATGAGTGAAAGGCACTGATTGCGAAGGGCAAAAGCAATGGCAGCCCCTGAGTTGGACTTGATGATCCCAAGGGTCTTTTCCAACCGAAATGATTCTATGATTCTGAGGGGTGGCCAGCACACAGGCAAGGAGGGAAGAGGTGCTTGTTTCCTCTCCATATACCCACCTCTGGGCAGTGTCATCCAGAGGTGCTAGGTACTGACCATGGGTGAGCACCAGGGTGTGACACATTGGGAGGAAAGCTATAGAGATGCTGCTTTGAATGGGACATACCATGGAGTTACACATGGTAACTCCATGCAGAAATAGCAGCAGCTGGAGGAGGTCCTGATGGGAAAAATATATTTTTGATAGTACTGTCACAAAGTTTAAGTTTGGTTAGTAGCCTAGAGTTTCACACAGTGAAACTAAACACATCTCAGACTATACTAAAGAAATGTTAAGAAGCCGTTCTGTTAGTAAAGAATTTCAGTTGCTGAATCAACAAAAATAAAAAAAAATAGAGGTATTTTTAAAGACATTATGGTGAATACGAGGACTTGTGGTCAAATGAGTTCTGTTAAGGGAGATCTTGCTTAATCATTAATAAGAGGTCAGATTGTATGAGGATCCAAGAGGAAAAAGCATGGAGAAGACTCTTAGAGGAACCTGCTTGAACTGAGAGGCAAAATGAAGGTCAGCTGGCCTTCAGGACAGAAAAGCAGATCACAGCTTCAGACAGATCATAGAATCGTTTTGTCTGGAAAAGACCTTTCAGATTATCAAGTCAAACCATTAACCTAATACTGCCAAGTTACCATTAAACCATGTCCCTCAGCACCATATCTACGCACCTTTTAAACACCTTCAGGGCAGTTGTTCCAATGTTTGACAACCCTTTTGGTTATTAAGAAAAATTTCTTCACTAATCTAATCTTGAGGCCGTTTCCTATTGTCCTACCACCTGTTACTTGGGAGAAGAGACCAACCCCTCAGCAGCTTTGCTGCCATTCTCTGGACACGCTCCAGCACTTCCATGTCCCTCTTCCAGTGAGGGGCACAAACTGAACACAATACTCAAGGTGCAGCCTCACCAGTGCCAAGCACAGGGGGATGATCACTTCCCTAGTCTTGCTGGTCACACTATTTCTGATACAAGCCAGGATGCTGCTGGCCGCCTTGGCACACTGCTGGCTCATACTCAGGTGGCTGTTGAACAACCCCAGGTCTTTTTCAGCTGGGCAGCTCTCCANNGTCATTGTCTCAGCTCATCGATCCAGCTTGTCCAGATCCCTCTGTAGAGCTTTCCCACCCTCAAGCAGATCATCTCTCCTACCCAACTTGGTGTCATCTGCAAACTTACTGAGGGTGCCCTCTATCCTCTCATCCAAATCATAGATAAAGATATTAAAGAGAACAGGCCCAATGCTGAGTCCCAGGGAATACCTGCACAGTATAGTTAAAAAAATCATAAACCTACAGTAAATTTCAAAAGGCAAATAAAGTGGAGATGCACGGGGCCATGTGCAAAATTCAGTCAAAAAAGAGTCTGCAAGAAGCAAGAGTGAAAGAGTGTACAAGCAGAGACCAATGCAACTTCTAACAGCTCCTTTGGACTTCGTACAGGCAAAACCATTTTGAAAAAAAATAATAATTAATGAGACCAAAGCTGAAGATACAGCCCAAGAAAAATGATTCAGAGAATACACAGTGAAATAAAGCTTCCCTTTGGGAATTGGTAAAGACATAGCTTCCTCCAGTGGTGGGGATATCATGTGTAGCCACTTCCCGAATATTTACAGGTTAAGCACTGGCACACAGACTAATGGGTCCTCTGACATTGCAGTAAAGCATCTGGAAAGAAAATCTAAGCTTATTAAGAACAGATGGATAAGAACCAGGTCAGCCTTTCCTATTGCTCCTATATGTAAGCTAACTGTATAAGTGATGTTGGAAAGATGGTTTGAGCCATTTTGGGAAATGGTGTCTAAGACTCACCATGCCAGACAATAGGCTTCATCAAAAGAAACAGGACTGAAAAAGAATAGGAACGCATAGAAAAGGTTGCTCCCTGAGCAGTGGAAGCCTGATTCCTACAGATCTACCTCCTGCAGCCCCTAGCTGAGGACCCCTACCCTCCCCCAAAGCCTCAGCACACACACCCCCCATCATTACCAGAGCTACACATTGATTTGTGATCGTTATTCCCTCGATCCCAAAACAGTCTTGTTAAATAGTGCAATCATCGAGCATGTCATGCCAAGAACAATATCTGTGTTTTCTTCACCTGGCACCCATACAGTGTTAGTGCCAGGTTATGGGGCTCAGGTTGATTTTTAAGAGTTTAAATGTTTTGGAAAATAACATGCCATTCAATGTTCCCAATCAAGCATTAAGTTTCTACAGTTTAATCATCCTGTAATATATTCTGTCAAAATTGTTAAAAAGGGGTCTTAAAAATGCTGAAAAGTCAAATTTGGCACCAGTAAATTAAAAGAAAGCCTGCAAACTTGCTAGGGTGTTTTTTGATAGAAAATCTAGAACAGGTGCCTGAATATGTAACAACAGCATTAAAACCAGGGACACAGTGAAGTCCTAAGAGCACCACAAGAAAATTAATTAGAAATGCATTACATCGAAAACATGCAAAGCTGTTAGCTCAAGTCATGTGGGGGCTGTTGTGGAGGTAGCTGGGCTAACAGCTGAGTCCTTTCCCTCTGACCTCCTGAGCTGCCATGCTCCTGAAGAACCTCTCCATGGTGGCAGAGATGGAGTTCTTCCACAGCACCAACCTATCAGGGACTGTATTCAAAAGGTGGAGAAGTAATTACCCAAGATACCAACTAAACATTCCATCTCATGTTGAGGGCAGCCTTACTCCCTACCGTTGGGCAGACAGAGCTCAGTGAACCATGGAGGCTACAGGACAAGCCCGCCCCAACACCTGCTTGGCTGGCACCCGCCCGGCTGGTTGGGAAGGCAGCAAATGCCACAGAAACCAGCTTGGCTGATCACAGCATTCCTCAAGTTAGACCTTTTCTGCCATGCCACAGGCCTCTGCAACTGTCAGCCCCATGCATATGAGTCAGAAGTCATTTAACCCTTTCTCAGCAGGGTAGGGAGCTCTTCAAATAGTTTTTTTCAGGAAGAGAAAAAAAGAAAAAAGAAAAAACCATAGATCAGACCCATACTTAGTGCTTGCCAACAATTGCATGGGCTGCTGATGGTTTGCAAGCATTTCTCCTCTAAAAAGGTAGCCTAGGAATGCTTTCTGCTCAGTATTTTGGAGGCAGCCAGGCACTCCAGAGGCAGCAGAAGGTTCAGGTCTGGAAAAAGTTTTAGCACATTTGTAATACTGGATAAAAATCCCAGGAAGAAGCATTCACAGATTAAGTTGCTTTTCACTTTCACGCTCTCAGTGCCTCACTGACCAAACATTCCCAAGTCTTTTACCATTCTAAGCCCTGCTTGGACTACAGGCTCAGTGTCATCTTTTGCCAGTCAAAAACTATCCTGCAGCACCTCTTCTTCTTTACCGGTGTTGACACAAGCAGAATTAGGAACTGTTCTTGCTGAACACCGTATTTCAGGTTTGGTTTTTGTAGGGTTTTGGGCTAAGTCAGTTTTTCAAGTAGGTGAATACTCTGCATCTGATCCTTCCCACTCCAGTACAGTCACTGGTACTGGCATAGGTAAAGCAGGAGCAACAAGCACCTGGAGGTGGGACTGCTGTTTTTGACAGCGGCACAAACAGTGACTTCAGAGAGTGACTCTGAAATAGTGAGGGCTCTTCAAGGAGTGCTTCTGCTTCAGAGCTGGTACTCCAACCTACAAAGCCAACAGCAGCTACACCTCAGCAGCCCCATGCCACAGGACACGGCTACAGCTGCGCACACCAGCCCCCTGACTGATCTTCTCAAAGTAGTATCTAGCACCTAACAGTTGGAGGTTCTCCCTGAAGACAGAAATAGTTTTCACTCATTGGAAAAATCTCCTTTTCCTCCAAACTCTGCATGCTTGCACTTGTCCTCTCCTCTCTGCCTAGTTTCCCCTTTTCAGTGACTGACCTGCCCCTCAGCAAGCTCTCCCTTCTCCTGACCTCAAGGAGGTTGGCAGTCACACCTCAAAGCCCACCTTGCTGGAAACAGCTTTCTCCGAACACAATGGTTTCTTCTGTCATGGTGAAGAAGAATGGGGGAAGATAGTTTGTAAAGGGCATCATTTCACAGAGCATTTTCTCTAATAGGAAAACTCTTTCCAAGCCCTCCATCTCCCAGCCTCTGTCCTGAACAAAGGCCACATTCGCAACGCCCCATGAAACCATGGAGAAAATATATGCAATGTTGCAAGGACCAAGACAGCGTGACAGCTGAAAATGTCCACTATTGAGTCCTTTCCCACCTCCTGAGCCTGCAGCTTGGAGGGAAGAAGGGGAGGGTAACTGTGGGGTAAAGTCTGCCCATGCACGGCATCTACTGGGTGCCATAGCCAGGAAAAATTCTGTATACCAAGAAAGATGTTTGTATAATCCTACCTATTTATAAAACTAAGCTTAAAAAACACTTTCTGTTATTGCATGTACAAAAAATGCTCAGATTCATGTTTATGCAAAGCACAGGATACAGATCTATGATGACTGACTGATCTTGGGCAAAAAGCTCTCCAAAATCACTGCAGTTTTCCAGTGCAGTGATATTGATAGCGCAGGAAAGCAATTAACTGTTGTACACCACTTTCCTTATTGAGAAAGGAGTGTGGCAGATAACTTGCTGACATTTTATTTTCTTTTCTTAATTAAAAAATATCATATATTCAGGAAAGAGTCGTTTTTACTTCCTGGATATGAATAAAACTCTCTGCTCACCTGTGGATGACAAGAGGAGATCACTAATTTGCAAAAGAACAACGTTTAGGCTCCTGCAAAAGAGGTGGGATGTGGAAGCACACTAAATATGGCAGCTTAGGCATTCATTGCAGTCAGCTGCCTTTCTGATGATTTCTGAGGGCACTGATTGTGCCTGAAGATATAAGGCTTTAGGAAAGCTGATGAGATCCTACACACATCCCCGCTCTTGGTTCCTCCCACTCATGGTAGGCACAACTGAACCACTTGTGACTCTTTGCTGAATCAGAACAACTTATACAGCAAGACTGTTTTAAGATAAACCATTAATTTTTGTTCCTATGCTATCAGTCATCCTGAATGTTATCTCACCATCCCCAAAGTTTCAACTACTATGTCCATCATCCAAGCTTTCCCTCATCCATCCCAGTCAGAGCACACACCTCTGGAGCACTTCTCAATCACCCAGACAAGTGCCAGGTGACGGCACAACAATTCAAAATAGCCACCACCAGCTTCAGTCTCCAGCGTGGGAAAGGGGGTGGCTGGGCCAGTGGTGGCCCCTTACAAAGTCCCTTTGCCCCAGTGCTCACTGTTGCAAGCCCTGGCTCCGCAGCACCAGTGGGACACCACCATGCACCATTATTCAGCTCACCACGGCCTTCCTCACTGTTTGTGTCATGGTGTGGTGGGGATTTAACGTCAGCAACTACTTCTCCCTGCTCCTCTTCACCTAAACACAGTGGGGAAAGAGCAAGGACAGGGTGTCACAGGGACAGGCAGACTTGACATAGAAGAACCAGGTGAGAAGAGCTGTCAGAAACGCAACCACAAAACAAAGCAATGTTCATTGCCAGCATTAATTACTAAGCCTCCAGGATGCAGGAGTTTTCTGCCATTTCCTGGAAGAACAGGCCAGGCCGTGACTCCTGTCCCATGCACCATGATGCACTTTCATTTTTCCTCCTTCTGCATTCTCCACCCAGTCTCCTTTTGGCACATCAGCACCATTGCAGACAGGGATCATCCCTAGGTGACTATATCAGTGGATCAATTAACAATATACTCATCAGTGCCTCTTTCAGCAGCAGCATCAGAGCACACAAGGCAGGTACATCCCTATCTCAGGCTGGAGATAAAGTGGAGGTTAAAGTTTAGCACTTTCTACTGATAAAGGAATAGCTCCTACCAAAAAAAAAAATTCTTCAGGGGATTGATATTGGCTTGCTGCATTACACAATGTTCCAAAGCTACTACTAAAATTGAACAAACTTTAAGAAAAAAAAAAGATGTACTAAAGTATAATTTATTCAGTGTAAATTCAATGGAGATTCCACCGTTTATTACAGGATCATACACTGGCCCCCAGTGCTGTACTCCACGATATAGGCAGGGTAAATCTGGTGCTTCTCAAAGATGACAAATATGGAAGGGTCTGTCAGGTCATCCACGCAGCTGTCATAAAGTCTGTTTGATTTGCTGTGCCTGGGTGGAGGGCGAAGGTATTTTGGGTTTCCCTGAACAAAGTCTCCAACAAGAACGTGAGCTACAAACATGATGTAGCGACCACCGTGAGGGGAACAGTACATGTGAGAATAGCTGGCGTCTCTGGCAAAGTAGCTTCCTAGGGACCAGAAAAAAGCCATGGGTAAGACAATACATCAACCAAGGAACAAACATCTGCTATCAGCACTATAGCAGCCAGTGATTCATCAACCCCAGGTGGCTCTACATGCTAGGTAGAGGTTTTGTCAGGTTTTTCCGCATTGGCTTATTGTAAAGCATCAACAGACCCTAGCCACATTTTACCACCAACCTCCCAGTCCCACCTATCCAAGAACTTTGCCGAACAGCAGGTACCTGAGGCAAAGAGGAGTGGTTTTAGGCCCTCCTGGAAGGAGATTGTTGCTGCTGCTGCCTACAGCACCACACAGGTGAGAGTGGCCTAACTGGGGTCAGGGACAATCAGTCACCTTGCAGTCATCCAGGATGGTCAGAGTCCGCAGCCCATGCTTTTATGGCCCCTGAACCCACACTTCTGCACTTGTACCTTTTCCATACAATGTTCCATGAGTCCCACATATCCTCCAGTCAAAGTTCTGCTCACAAATGGCAGATACATGGGACGGATTTGTCCCATGGAACAGGAGCCGCTCATCGACCCAGTTCGATTTATTGAGCTTCTTCATCTGCTCCTTTTGCCTAACAACAAAAAAAAAAAAAAAAAAAAAGAGAGAGAGAAAAAAAAAGAACGACACGTTAGCCTGATTCAAACAAGGACAATTTCCCAACTTAAGCCCTCCTACTTTTCATGGAGAAACAGTGACACAAACCACTCTCAGTGGGGTTACTGCCCACTTTGCACTTTTGTTGGTACCCTGCTGCACAGCCGGCGCTTCACAGCAAAACAAAACGTTCTCAGCATCTCTAGACTGCGTCACGCACAACTTCATACCACATGAGAGACTAAAGAGACAAACAACTTTTGACTGGGAATTGGTCAATTCCCAGGTTACATAAATCCTGAATGCATAAATATGGTTACAAAACTGAGCTCTATGAAGCCACAGTGAAGATTGTATAATCTCTACCCTTATCTTGATCACATTAAAATTCTCAATTTTTAAAAAAATCCCATATGGAAGAGACTAAGAAATGAAACGGATAAATTTGAGACATCATAGCTTAGTCATGGTAAAGGAAAAGAACATTCTTTTTGAATAACAGTATCAAGAACCACACATAGAACCTGTTAGGTTAATGATAAAAAGAGCACACAGATAACCCCTATAACCTGATCATGGAATCATGGAATCACGGGATTGTCAGAGTTGGAAGGGACCTCTAGAGATCATCTAGTCCAAGTCCCCTGCTAAAGCAGGAATGCCCAGAGCACATCACTGAGGACTGCATCCAGGCAGGTCTTGAAGATCTCCAGAGAAGGAGACTCTACAACCTCCCTGGGAGGCCTGTACCAGGGCTGTCACCCTCATTGTAAAGAAGTTTTTCCTCATATTTGAGTGGAACTTCTTATGTTCCAGCTTGAGCCCATTGCCCCTTGCCTACTGTAAAGAGTCCAGCTCCAACATCCTTTAACTCACCCTTTAGATACTTATAAACATAAATAAGGTCTCCCTTCAGCCTTTTCTTCTCCAGGCTAAAGAGTCCCAGCTCCTTGAGCCTTTCCTCTTAAGGGAAGGATCCCTTAATCCCTCCAATCCCTTAATCATTTTTGTGTACCCTCTCCAGCAGTTCACGGTCCTTCTTGAACTGGAGAACTAGATGCAGTATTCCAGTTGTGGCCTCACTAGAGCAGAATAGAGAGGGAGAATGACCTCCATCGACCTACTGGCCACACTCTTCCCTATGCAGCTCAGGATCCCATTGGCCTTCTTGGCAACAAGGGCACATTGCTGGTGCATGGAAAGTGTGCTATCTACCAGGACTCCCAGATCCTTCCCCTCAGTAGTATTTCCCAGAAGATCCATCCCTAACCTGTATTGGTGCCTAGGGTTCTTTCTCCCCACATGCAGGACCCTACTTTTGGGTTCTTCTCTGCCCAGCTCTCCAGCCTGTTCAGATTGCACAGAGAGAGAAGCCCCAGCCCTGGCCCCTCCCAGGGCTGGCTCAAGGGAACCTCAGCACCAGACACCAGGGGGACACCCAGCACCATGAGCAGTGGAAAGGCTCTGGCTTCATGGACAGAAGTGAGGTACCACCCATGAGAGTATGGGACTCATTATGGATCAGCTGGGAAGAGAGCTTGGGGATTGCACAGGACTTATAATGTTTTTTTTAACAGAGGAACTGTAGGTGGGAGACTTTCCAGGTCTGCATACACTAATATGGGGGTCTGGCTGCAGCAACTGGAGTGGGACCCTGAGTCACAGGAGCTACATGTTCACAGAACCACCAACTGCAGCAAGCAAGGGGGAGTGTGTATCAATGTGTGACCACTAACCAATATCAAGCTGGACAGCCAGTCAGGAGGCTAGCTGGCCTGGGAGTCAGGTATCGGAGCAGTCATAAGTCTGGGCCAGATGCTGGAGAGACCAAAAGGTCTGACCTTGCTTACTGGGGGGATCAGGAGGTCTATACAGACCCATTTGCAAGTGTGTGTGTCAATGCAGAACATAACTGGAGACAAGAAGACCAGCACATAGGTAGGCTGTCTAAGACCAGTTCCTAGAGAGACCCATACACTTATGTATGTTCCAGTAACAGGCTTTCAATCCAATCAGCCAAAGGAAGGGAATAGGATGAGACCATTGGTGCTGTTTATGATTGGATGACTCCTGTGTTATTTTTTGTGCCCAGTTGTGAGCGTATTCATACATTTTGTGTGTGTACATGTGGTCATGCATCTGTGCCTACTGGGAACATGTTCTGAACCTTGCTACCAGATGGATACGTGTCAGTCTCACCTCTGCTGGACTTGTCAACTCTTAATGCAAACTATGTAGGAGACAATAAATCAGGAAATACCATTCCTCTGCTACCATAAGGATAATGGAATAACGTAGATACAAACCACTGAAAAACTTGCCAAAGTGACAGGTTCTGGATCCTCTGCAGTTGGTGGATGTAGTAATCCTTCATCGTCTTCTCAAACAGCCTCTTAATTTTTCCATATTCACTGGAAGCGTAGCTGAGCTGTACCAACTGAAAATTTTAACACCAAAAATAAAGTATTACTGAGAGTAACAACTCCCATTCCTTTCAAAGGACTCATCAATGTCCTCACATCAGAAGAAAAGTCCTGCCATTAATATCACAAGCTTCTCCTGTCTTTCCAGTCAACCGTCCTCTCCCTACCTTCACCCCCACTCCCCACATGGAAGCACAGGTACTGACTGAGGGAAATGAATACAATCCCACATGAGCTTCCTTCGGAGGATACACCTCCACATCTAGATTATTTTTATTCCAGAGTAACCTAAAGATGAAATGCACAGCAGTATTCAAGCTGCAAAAGAGTGAATATCAGTTTCAGCTTAATTTGACACTCTAGTTCCTTCCTTACAGGGCTAAGCCCTCGTTTTACCACAGCAAATAACATTTTGCCTCAAAGAAACTGAGAAAATACTACAACACCTGTTTAAGATGCAATTCATCAAGTTTTATCAGAGGATCAAGTGCCCTGGGAGGATGCAAAGGACAGGTCAAACCAGTAATGGCCAAAAGGGCCTTTCTTATCCTGCATGCAGGTGTATGCAGGAGGTCTCAGAGAGCCTCCTCAGGAGACACAGGTCTGAATGTGAAACTGTCAGTCTTTGTTCATCTCATAGTTGCTTATTTTATAAGACATGTTTAAAAGCTGGGAACATCTCAAGTGCCTTGGGTCATGTTCTCAGAAAAATCAGTACAAGACACAGTTTGCCCTGCCCATCGGAGAGCTGGAGAGAGGTACCTTGTACCCGACATCAGGCAGTGCAGACTGGTCCCATTGTGGAGGACAGACAGAACATGAGAGAGTCATGTTTTGGCTGCAGGAAAGAAAAAAGGAGTGAGTCAGTCCATGATACTCCTAACCAAATCCCCCTTCTGAGGAATCCAGCCGCTGGCTCTACGGCAGCCTTCGGGTATCCCTGGATCTTTATTTTTGGTTTAACTTTCCACATCACCATTATCCCTTTCTCCAGTTTAGATTTCCATACACATCTTAGTGGCCCTAAAGCATCTCTTGGCAGGTCAAGACACCAGTAGGAGAGCTTCAAACGAGAAGTAACACGCTCCTAGCTAGGTGGTTTATACAACTGCTCCCAGCTAGCACTTCCAGTGTGTTCCTTGAATCTCTAAGAAACTGGAGTGTGAGCCCTCTCCCTCCATGTGGCTACTCACCTCTAAATCATCAGCCAGATGGGTGGCCCATCCCTGCTTGTCCCCCAGACCAAGCCTGTCAGGAAGCTGTGGGTGGACAGTTGTGCCCTGCAGAGGCACTACTGCATCAGCCAACTTCCAGCACTAATGGCCTCCTGGCATGCATGTTTTAACCCAGGTAATAGGAGCATTAACATCCATTCAGGAGCTACAGTTTGGTTTTATTTTTGAATGACACCCTGCACTCCTTACCCCCTACCTGCTTTGTTGAACCAACCCTTAAATTGAACCCTCGGCTTCAAATGCACTTGCCAACTTGTCTGCTTGGCAAGTTTCTGAAGCAGAAAAGGCTCTTTTTAAAACAGAGCAGTAGTGCAACTAACTTTTACAGCAGACACGCTCAGATTCTGTCAAGCTGAACTTCCTTTAAAAAAGCCATCAGACAGAGTATCCCAAATAAGTGCATCCTGTTCACTTCATTTAGAGGGATTTGCTCCCATGTTTTATTTATCCTCAACTTTCCAGGGGATGGCATCTATCTGCTCCACAGTTTTTGGTACGGGCAGTCCCTTGCTGCTAGCTTCTGCACGGTTTATTTAGTATTGTAGAGCCATAAATTAAGGAATAAAAATGCCTGGCACAGTTGTGTCAGCCCTATGGGTCTTTGCTTTTGCAGAGAGAACAAATTTACTCTCAGGGTCTCTCACAGCTGCCAGAGACTGCCACCAAGCATCCCCCCAGCACACTTTACAGAACTATTGCATAATTTATAAATACCGTCACTACATAATTTGCCACTAAACCAGTCAGAAAAGATAGCCAAAAAATGAATGTAAGAAATCTAAAAAATGGATTCTGGATAGGTAGAAGGAACTTCTTAGCAGAAAGGTGCTGTCATCTAGAGACATTAATAATAAGGAATGTATATTACCTTCTATTTTGTCCACCTTGAGAGAACAGAAATTTTGGCAGTCGGGCAACTTTTCTTTGAGTTTCAAAGACCAAATTTGTTTGGACCATGTCTTGAAAGAAAAACACAATGATTCCTTAATTAGACAATTTATTGTCCAGGGACACACTCTTATGTGTTTAGAAAAAATTAAAAAGGAGGTAGCCCTGAATACCACATCATGGTGCTCTCTCTACCACCCCACTCCATACCTCAAAACCATTCCCACGTGGAGCTCAGCAAGGCCAACCACCTGCTAGCAGAGGTTGTGAAGCTCAAAGGCAACCAACCACCAACTGCACCTGCACACACACTCATATCCAGGCTGTTGGCCAGAGAAAACCACATCTGATGTCAGGCCTGCAGCAGGGAAGAGTTTTCAATACGATGGAGGCCATAAATCTAGCCTTCCCGGCAGTGCGGGACTGTTACATGGTGCTAAGAGGAAAGTCTGTCCTCTCTTCTTGGTCCTGTAACAATATCACAGAGCACATGCTGTGTGACATGGCTAATTATCCATTGTTTCCCCCTTTAAGCACCACTCTCTTTATTCATGCCAGGAACCAGATTTAAACTTTGGAACGCTAAGAGGAATTTTGAGTAAATAAATTAGAAACAGAAAAACATCCCTCATTTTCCCATTCTCTCTCTGTGCAACCAGTGCTAAATTTTCCTTTGCTGCACTGTGTGCTTTCTCTTCACATGACTAGCTTGCAAGATGTCTACCATGGGCTGACTTCTTCACCACTTCACTTTTCAGTGCCTGCTTCTTCTTTTCTTTTTTTTTCCTTTCTCATTTCTTCTCTTTAGTTGTATAAACCCAAATGCATAAGCCAGATGCCATGGAACATTTACTCTCAGCTCTTACTTTGAATATATAGTATTCTCAGAGAGATGCTTTTTAGACTACAGATGCACAAGTCTAGAGGCTCAAGTGGGGCATCTCAAAGCTGCAGAGAAATAGAAATGCACGTATTGATCAAGTTCTGCTTGGAGAAAACTTAAAGAAGGAAAAAAAACTGTTCAAAGAAATCCAGACACTGGGTGACAACTCCATATGAAGGAGGCTACCTTAGAGCCAGCCATGCTGTGTAATGACCTCAAAACAAGGAGATACTTTACCTTCAAAGCTTAGTTTATACTTCTGAGAACCAGCCCTGAAGAACACAACGCCTTTCTGGTCAGCTAGAAATTTCTTCTCCAGATCTGCAGATTTCACCGTGGCAGAGCAGTGATCCGGATGCTATAGAAAGAACAAGCAAACCTGTTAGAAACCAGTCTTTGGTTTAGGTGACACTGTGGTGAAATACCAGTGTTTCCTCAGGCCCCTATCCCAGGATGCCATTTTGAAATTATTCTCTATGGCTTCAAACCTTTCGTTCTTCAGCGACAGAAGGGAATGCCACATAACAGCTGCCTATAGCAACAGTAACAAAGCAGCCTTCAGCCTGAGTAGTCAGCTTCAGCCAAAAGACATCCGTCATCCCCAGAAAATGTACCCACTTTCAAAGCCAGTCCTTTGAAAGCTTTCACAGAGCAGAAGTACTGCTTTGAGGGACAATTAATAAGACAAATCCACCAGGGCATCGGAGCAGCACTACAAGGGCACCCAGTGGCACGTGAAACACACCAGCTGCAGAACAACTTGCCTTAAATAACTCTCCAAAGATGGCTTAACAAGAGCTTTTGGCATCAACAGCAGATGGATCTCACCTCTTCCCCATATTCAATCCACTGCCCAGAATCATCAAGCCAACACCAGGTATACTCCATTTTGGGAGCAGACGGACGAGTCAGAAGACACCACAGGCACAGAAGAGCTGACCGACGCCTGGCAGCTTGCTCGGCTCTAACATCAGAAGAGAAATCCAGATTAAACTGTGGGTCTTTCCCAAATCTGTCAAACTATATGATATCCTTGGTCTGGTAAGAAGCCTAATAATCACTCTCAGAAAAGGTGACCCTTCCCGCTGGAAAGTGCAGGTTTGGCCCAGAACTGAGGAATTGATGTTTATACATTTATGGGGCATGGTAAGCATCACAGAAATTACCTTGACCTTTCCAGCTTGGTCCTGGGTGACTGTTTTTCTCTAAAATATATCTTTCTAAAATACACATTGCAAGAAAATACCACTTGACATGATAAACTCAGCTCGTTACATGAAGGCCAGTGGTGCCACCTGTCTAACAGGAGTAAGATATGGTTTCTATAGGCAGTGTGTGATCAGCTGCAGACATCAGAGTGCCTTCAGTCACTCTTTGTCACTATATTTCTGTTGCAGATGGAAATATTTGACATGGTTGTGATTTAGTGGCAATTCACAATTTATTACTGATTTGAGTTAGGTGAAGAGGTGGAATTTTAGCAGCACTTAAACATTAACCGATTTTACAGAATCACAGAATCACCTACGTTGGAAAGGACCTTTTAAGATCATCTAGTCCAACCAATGAAAAAAAAAACCACAACAAAAAACCACCCAACACTACAAACAAACGAAAAACCCTACAAAAACCACACACTACACCCCAAACACCAACCCAACACTAATCCATATCCCAAGCACCATGTCAACTCGTCTCTTGAATACCTCCAGAGATGGTGCCTCAACCACCTCCCTGGGCAGCCCATTCCAATGTCTGACAACCCTTTCAGTAAAGAAATATTTACTAACCTGAACCTCCCCTGGCACAACTTGAAGCCATTACCCCTTGTCCTATCATCTATGACAAAATAATTGAACAGCAACTTAATTGCAGATTCAAAATTGGCAAGATTCACACTAACTTACTATTAGGTATCCTAAATCAATACATATGCACATGAGCATAAACATACAAACACTCAAGGGGTTGCGCACACACAAATACATGACTCTGACTGCAAGGACCAAAGGTCCCTTTTGCCTCAGATGAGCACAGAGAAATGGGAAGTATTTGAATCCAATAAACTATAAGAACATCCACACTCTTAAGATCTAATGTGTATATTAGAGACGCATGTACAGAGGAGGGAGATGAAAGAGAGGCCAACCTATAGTTAAATTTTCCCTTTTCTTGAGTTTGGAGTAAATACTCACAAGGCATTGACGTTCCTCAGCTGGTAATAACTAAGATGAGAGAGAGGGCTGACTCGCCCTGGCCTCTTAATCTTCAAGGTGTCTGCCTGAGCAGCCTCCCAACTCAGGGCAGATGCTGGCCACAACCCATTGCAATACAGAAAAGCTCAAAGGGTCTTGCTAGAATCACTGCTTATAGGGCCTGAGATAATCGACTTTCATCAGGTACTTCTCTACTCCAGCCCTATTCACACAATGGGATATTCTGGCACTTTCTACCAGCTGCACAAGCCCAGAACTTGCTAGATCTTGAAGTTCTAGTGTCACATGCCTATTTGGGTCACAATCCATATATTGTCAGGAGTGATAGATTACTCTTATTCTTCCCAAGAAAAAGGGATCATGGGAGCCAGGTGTGTTAAAGGGTTGCCATAGCATTCTGGTCTGTCACCTGTCACCTTTATTTCTTCCTTTTTATACTGGACCATTATGTATCTCAATGAACGTTCTGGTCCCTGATATTATTACATGGCACAGCTATGTGTGTGAATCACATCAAGCACTGAGTGGCCTACGGTAGGGGGAGGGGAGCTTGCACCACCACCCTCACATACAATAGAGGATGGAGATTGTCCTTTGCCCTCCTATTCCCACTAATGGATTTCTAGAAGCATTTTTTATTGTCTTTTATGGCAGTAGCCAGATGAAGTTCTAGTTGAGCTTTGGCCCTTCTAATTTTCTCTCTGCATAACCTCACAACATCCTTGTAGTCCTCCTCAGTTGCCTGCTCCTTCTTCCAGTGGCTATAAACTCTCCTTTTCCGAGTTCCAGCCAAAGCACTCTGTTCAGCCAGGCTTCTTCCCTGCCAGCTTGTCTTTTGGTATTTCACAGAATCACAGAATCCTCATGGTTGGAAAGGACCTTTGAGAGGACAGCCTGCTTCTGTGCCTTTAGGATTTCCTTCTTGAAGAATGTCCAGCCTCGCTGCACTCCTTTGCTCTTCAGGACTGGTTCCCAAGAGACTCTGTCAGCCAGACTCCTAAACAGGCCAAAGTCTGTCCTCTGGAAATCCAAGGTAGCAGTTCTTCTGACACCCCTTCTTTCCTTATCCAAGAATCAAAAACTATCATTTTGTGATCACTATGCCCAAGACAGGCTCCTAACATCACTTTATCCACAAGTCCTTCTCTGTTCATTAACAACAGGTCCAGCAGGGAGCCTTCCCTAGTTGGCTTGCTCA
The DNA here is from genome assembly GCA_004320125.1 of Scolopax mira. NCBI lineage: Eukaryota > Metazoa > Chordata > Aves > Charadriiformes > Scolopacidae > Scolopax > Scolopax mira. The sequence goes on along the minus strand of BJBW01000098.1, from coordinate 372 downwards.
CCAGCTGCATCAGGAAGTTATCTTCCACAGACTCCAGGAATCTCCTAGACTGTTTCTTCTCTGCTGTATTGTATTTCCAGCAGACATCTGGCAAGTTGAAGTGCCCCACAAGATCAGGGGGTAGCAATTATGAGACTTCTCCCAGCTACTTATAGAATATTTTATCACAGAATCACAGAATCACAGAATCTTAGTGGTTGGAAGGGACCTTTGAGATCATCAAGTCCAACCACATTAAAAAAAAATAATAAAAAACCACCACACCTTAAAAAAAACCAAACAACACCACCCCCAAAAACCCAAAAACACCCCCCCCCCCCCCCCCCCCCACCACCCCCCCCCCCCCACCCCCCCACACCCCCCCCCCCCCCC
>BJBW01000097.1:28642-124655 GCA_004320125.1 Scolopax mira | reverse complement strand
GGAAGGGGACGCTGAGCAGGCAGAGGGTCTGCAGGCGTGGGGCATGGCTCAGCAGTGAGGCCAGCGTGGCACGCAGTGCCAGCCCATGCCCAGCTGGGAATGAACCAGTGGTGCTGCTCAGGGTCAGGGAGAAGCTCTGGAGCTGGGGGAGGCTGTGGGGAAGCAGGTCAGTGTCCCACTGGGATGGCTCGGCCGGGGTCTCCCCATTGGGGTCAGTGTCCATCGGGGGGTGCAGCTCAGCGCTGAAGGTCTGCAGGCTGGGGCAGCTGGTGAGCAGGGCGGCCAGGGAGAGCTCATCCTGGAAGCAGAAGCCGTGCAGGGCCAGGGTCTGCAGGTGGAGGCCCAGGCTCCGTGCCAGCGGCAGCACCTCTGCCAGCACCCGGCCCTGCCGCCCGGTACAGCCCAGGGTCAGCCGGGCCAGGTGACCCCAGCCCAGCAGCTCCCAGCCACCTACTGGGCCTGGGCCATCCCCCAGCCACACGCCAGCCTCCTCGACCTGGGGACAGATGGCGTGGATGGTGGCCAGGTTGGGCTCCTCTACCTCCTCCACCCGCCGCAGGGGCAGGGTGAGCTGGGGACCCCCTGGGGCAGCCCCTCGCCGCCGTGCCAGCTCCTCCAGTGAGGGAAAGCCTTCAGAGTCACCCATGCCACTCAGCTGCCACCCATGGAGGAGGTGAAGAGCGTCCGGCACGGCACTGTGGGCCAAGAACTCCAGGCACGGCAGGGCCAGCAGCAGGAAGGCCAGTGCCGCCACCATGCCACTGTCCCCTGAAGGCTCCAGACCATGGGCCAGCAGGATGCGGAGCACGGGACAGCAAAGGGACTGCGCTAGTGGGTCGTAGGCCAGGTACCGCAGGGCACGTGGGGACACCTTCTTGCAGTGGGAGACATCCAGCTCCTGCAGGCGCCGGCAGCAGGAGCCCACGGCCGAGAGCACCTGGACGTTGGCCTGTGTTTCCGCCAGCCCCAGCCGGCTCAGCTGCGGCAGCCCCTCCGCCAGGTCCACCAGCACGTCCGCCGACAGCCGGCTGCAGCCATGCAGGTCCAGGGAGCTCAGGTTCTGCCACCAGCACATGGAACCCCCTCAGCAGGGTGGGTCAGAAGGGACACTGACACCCCTCTGCCCTCCCTACACCCACTCACAGAGAGTGGGCATCCCCATTCCTGCTCACCCAGCCCCACGGAGGGTGAGAACCCCCTGCCCTGCTCACCCAGCCCCACGGAGGGTGGGTGTCCCCAGCCCGCTGACCTTGCAGCGCAGGATGATGAGCTGGCCGATGGCGTTGCTGGCGAGGCAGGGGCAAGGCCGCAGGCTCAGCTCCCGGAGGTGAGGCACCAGGAGCAGGTGGAGCGCTGCCCGCGTCAGGCGCCGGCTCTCGCCCAGCAGCCGGATCAGGTCCTGCACCAAGCTGCCAGCTGCGGGGTGGGGGATCACCGTTACGGGGCTCAGCGAGACAGCCCCAGCATCCCTCAACCCATTCGCCTCCTTGCCTGCATGGAGGAGGTCCCTGGACCCCGTGTCTCACCCAGGTCGTTAAAGGGGCCCATGACGAAGCGGAACTGGTACTCGTCCAGGTAGTTCTCACTGTAGTCCTTCACCCAGATGCTCTGCATGTGCCGGGCCAGGCTCTGCAGGCAGAGGCTGCCCAGCGCCGGCACCTCCTTCCTCCTGGGCATCTGGCTGCTGTGGGGGAAAGGGATGGTCAGGCACCATGCACTCGTGTTGGAACTGCCCGCAGATCCCAGCACACACTGCAACTAGTCAGGGCCCAACTTTATTTTGGGTGCACTTTTACCATTTCTGTAAAATTGGTCAAGAAAGTCCTGCCGTGGTACGTGTGGCCTCACCCAGCCTGACTACGTTGCAGCGCAGCCCATGGCTGGGCGTCTGCTCTGCCCAGACCTTGTCTGAGGAAAAGTGAGCTGTTTGGTTCTGTTTTCGGTTTTGCTTGGCTTTGTGCACTGGCACCGTGGTTCCCCTCAGCAGGCAACCCCAACGTGACCAGAGAGGACTAACCAGCACGGTTCCCAGTGGCACAGCACACCCCAAACCCACCGTCAGAGAGAAGAAGGGAGCACAACAAATAAACTACCCCAGCAGCCTTTCACCCAGGGGGACACCCCAAATCTCACCACCTCCTGGCAGGCAGGTCGGGCACCAGAGGCCAGCTGTGGCAGCACTGAGGACGGGAGAGAAGTGTTAATCGCAGTGTTAATCGAGACTGGTAACACTTGGGTAATCACACTGTGTTGGTGTCCCTGCAATTAGGCAGGAAACGAGGGGCTTTATCTCAATGAGATGACTAAAGCATCCGTCAGACTAACACTGAACCCCAGTTCCGGGATCTGTTAACTTGGGACACACCCCAGTACAGCCCAGTGGGCTGGGGAGGGCTTTGGAAGTCCTAGCAACTGGAGAAAGGCACACATCAGCCCTGCCTGCGAGGGTGCTGGGGACTGGGAGAAGACCCTCCTGGAAGCTGCCTCTAAGCACACAGTGGGTGACAACAGGCGGCCATGGGCAAACTGTGACGCTGGTGGGCACCACTAGGGCAGGGGACATGTCACAGTGTCATCGGAGCCCTCGACACAGCCTCACGGTTGGCAAACCGGGTCAGCTTCGTGGGCCATAGGGTGAACCCACGCTGGCGGGTTCAAAGTATCATGACCAGCGGGACACGGGCTGTCACTGTGGGGATCGGTACCGGGACTGGTCCCCGCCAGCCCAACGCCCACTTCAGGCGCCGGACTGGCCCTGCGCGGGGGCACAGACCCCCAGGGCCCCGCCACACCGCGGGGATCTCCTGTTCCCCGGCCCAGCTCCCCCTTTCCCCCCACCGCGCTGGGGACGTGGTACCGCTCCTGGCCCTGCGCTCCCCCAAGCACCGGGCCCGGGCCCCAACGCACCGGGGAATGAAGTGGGGGGGCGTCCTCATGGCAATAAGCCCGGTGCACTCCCGGAACCCGCCCCCCCAGTCCCAGCCAGGATTCGGGCCTAGGCCGCTGCCGAAGCGGCAGCACTTACAGGAGGTTCCGCGTCTCGTCTCGTCCCGCTTCTCCTTTCTCCTTCCTCCTTCTCCCGCCCAGCCCAGCCCCACCTCCCCGGCGGGCGGGACCCGGCCCCACCGTTAGAGGCACCGGGGGCCCCCACCCTGCCGCGCCTTATGCTGCCGGGAACAAGGCGCCCTCTCCCCCGCGGCTAGGGCGGCCGGCTCCCCTGCTGCTGCCCGGGCAGAGCCGCCCCACCGCCTTCCTGTCCCTTCTCCCCCGCCATAGCCTGCCCACCCATCCGCGCCCGGCAGGCTTCACTCCTCTCACTGCGCACGCGCGCTGCCCGCAGGACCCTTCCGCCCTTCGGACCCCTGAGGGCTGTCCACAGCTATGCCTGTCACCAAGCTCGGCCGGCGGCGGGGCCGGGCGGTGAGGCGGCGCGGTGGCCAGCCCGAAGGGGCCTAGCGGGGGGCCTCGCTGGCGGGTGGGGGCCGCTGGCTTCCGAGAGCGGGATCCGGTGAGCGGAGCTGGGGAGCGGCCGGGCGGCAGGTACCGGGCGCGGCCTTGGCTGGGCTGGGCGGGGGGGGGGGGAGTGTGGGGATGGGATTCTTCCCCCCATTGTGTGTGTGGGGATGGGATGGGGGATGTCGTGTCGGTGCTGGGGTGTAGAGCGCGGGGGGTCACGGAGGGGGCCTCCGTGGCGGTCTGTATGAGGGGCGTTTGGTACTCGGGAGGTGGGGGGGCCCTTCCTCCGCTATGGGGCGGGGGAGTGTGTAAATGGGGTGGATGCTGAGAGGGACGTTCTCTCCTAGGGGCTCGGTGTTGGGGTGGGGGCGCTCGCCCTAGTGGAGCGGAGGCCGAGGGGCGGTGCTGGGGGACCCCAACCCTCTGGGGTGTCTGTTGGGGGGGTGGGGGGTCAGTGCTGGGTTGCAGGTGCAGAGCCGAGCCGGCTCGGTCCAGGCTCTATTGTTCCCCCCATGGTGTAGCTCGATGCTCCCTGTCCCCTCCCCTCTCCCCCCTCAACAGTCCCATGACAGACTTCAATGGGATGAGGGAATTTGCACTGTAGGAAAAAAAAAAAAATAATGCAGTCGCTCTGTCCGTGGAAACTCCTTTGCTAGTAAAGGTAGAACTAATTTTGCACTTGTAACCCATAATGTTAACTTTGAATGTTTGCAGAGGCAGGGAGCAGCTCTCTGGGGAGGGGGAATGCTCATCCTGGTGGGTGCTGAGCCCCAACACCTTGGGGGCTCTGTTGCCAGCACTGTGCTCACGCAGGCGGTGTGGGGCTCGGAACGGTGCTACCTTTGCCCTCGCTGTGGGCAGTGCCTGTGGTGCAAACAGTATCTGTGTTCCCCTCCTCTGCTCTGGAGCCCCCTTGCCCCCCCCAGTCAGGCTGCAGTGTGGCAGGGGAAGTCTGGGCTGTCATTTGTTGTGGCACAAGCATCTGTGGCCATGACAGCATTGCTCAGCTTGGTTATTTGGAAGAAGGAAACCTTTGCAGGTAACAGCAATGATTGCCTTGAGATGAATAACTAAGCACATGAGCCTTCTGTAGAAAGTAATGTTCTTTTTTATGTAAATATTTCCAGCAGCAAATGTAAAGACAGATGAGAGCATATCAGAGAGGTCAGTGTGCCTTGAGGAACATCACAGAAGCAGAGCTGTCTGTATTCAGAGACACATTAAGCTTTTTTTTTAAAAAAAAAAAAGAAAAAAGAAAAAAGAAGCATTGTCTTCCACTTTATTTAGCTGCTGTCTGTAGCTACAGGTTTTGGAGTTTGCTTCCAGTGTAATTCACCTTTTTCCTCAGTGTGGTGCTGGAAACCTTCAGTCCATCTGAGAAATGGTGGCTGGCTTTCTTGCATGGGGTGTGGCAGAACAGTTTTATGACAGACTCCTATGGGATGAGGGAATCTGCATTGTAGGAAAAAAATAACCCAGATGCGCTGCCTGTGGAAACTCTTCTGCTGCTGCAGTAAAGGTAGAACTCATTTTGCAGTTGTAACCCCTAATATTAACTTGAAACATTTGCTGAGCTGTACCTTCTTGTTTGTGAAACAGGAAGAAATCTTTCTGAGCAGAGAGTGGTTCCAGCCCTTCCCAGTAGCTCATGCTGCTCACGGAGCTGCTCTCACCTGCAAAGATTTTCTGTGCTGGGGAATGGGAAGTTTGTACAGATAACCTGCATCTTCCCCATCCGGGTGAAATTTTGGTTCTAAATTAAAGGTTGAGCCAAAAAGTTGTTAGAAATGAAGAGAAGATTTAAGAAATAGCATGTAGGAAGGACTGTAAGTTGCACAAGCTGGAAGGTTCAGCTATTGGATTGGAATAATTTGGATTTGGAGGAGGGGCAGGAATGTCTCTGCCTTTGGATAATTAGTAAGTGTGATAATTAGCCATGTGCATCATGGCTGTTTAGTGACCAAGAAGAAAAGCAGAATTGTTAAGGCCAAATGTTTTCTTCCATATAGTCTAGTAAAGATACAGTTTAGCTGTTCTAGCTAAGAGTTCTGCCTGTTGGGTGCATGAGAGTACAAACTGGTACCCTCGTTAGTCAGCAGAATATTTGACTAACTGACCAATCAAATTAAGACTGGTCCAGGTGCCTCAGCTTGCACTCCATGAGGTTGCAGGGTGTATGTTAAAAGCTGTGTGTCTGCCCTTTGTGTACTGTCGCCGTGTTTGATCAGTATCTTGGATTGTTCTGATTTTTCTGAAGGAATCAGTTTTCTCCCCTGCGATGCGAGGGGCACAAGCCCCATGTTTGAACCGTGTCACTGAGCATCCCTGTGCTCGGCTGTGCTGGCACTGCCACGGTGTCACCCTGTGTCTATGGTGGCCTTGTGCTGGGGCGGTGGAAGAGCCAGCCCCATGTCCTGGCAGCACAGAGGGGTGAATATGTGAAGAGAGAGAGCAATGTCTTTGCTCCAGGGATAAAGCCATGCTCCAAGGGTGTGAGAACCCTTGGAGAAGGGACTGGCCCCAGTGTCGTGTTCCCCTCCAGAGACCCCAGTGTAATCCCTGTTCCCTGCTCTCCAGCGCTGCTGTCCCCTCTGCCAGCCTCCCCCAAAGGAATTTCCCAAAGCGTTTCCCAGGTATGTGTGAGCTGAGGGACTGCGCCAGGCTTTTGCTCTTAAATAGGTCTTTTACTGCGTCAAGGCAGTAAGTTTTGAGTGAGAATGACAAACAGGGTGGTGGCACTCTGCTGTTGTGTTACAGTTGATCTGTCTGGGGGTTGTCCCCTCTGGGTGCACCTGCCAGATAAGAGCCTCTCTGGATTCTAAACCTCTTGATAAATAAAATCTTTCTTGTGGCTTTGCTGACAATACAGTATTTCAGTAAATCTTGGCTGGTTTCACAGACAGGATGAGCTCCTGCAATGTGCATCCGGAGTAACCTCTCTGTCTGTAGGCTCGTTGCAGCAGTTCTGCAGTGTTGCAGAGACGAGCTCAAAACTCAACACGGCGCTTCTTGGTTGTCAGTTTTGTAGCAGAAACTCCCAGTCCATTCATGTTCAGTGCAAGAGGTTCCCTGAGCATGCCTGGTGGAGCTCTCTGGCATTAGCCATTGAATTCATCAGGAAGGGCTGGCCTTTAAATAGGATGTGTGTGTTGTGTTTGGGTCTTTTTTTAAGATCCTGTCAAGGTCCTGGCGCGTGACCTTGGGCAAATTTCTTCTTTCCTTTTCTTTCTCCCTTGGCTCACAAACACAAAGCTGAGACAGTGAGTGTGACCTACTTCACAGGCGCTCAGGACGTCTTGCTAAATTAAACCCAAGGTTTAATTTAATTTTTAAGTTCCCTCGAAACATTTGAGGGGGAGCAATGAGCAATTTTTATTTGTTTATTTTTAATAGAAGGGAGGCTTCAGGAGGAACAGCCTTGGGAGTTGTTGCGAAGCTTTCCTTTGTGTGGCTATGTTGTACTAATGTACCAGAGAGCCCCAAATGCCAAGCAGGACTGACAGAAGCTGAATTGGGGGGATAAGGGGGCTGCACCCATTCCTAAAGAGTTTGCAAGTCTGTCTTGTTTGTTTGAAAAACACCTAAAGAATGCAAAACAGTAAGGAAGAAAATGGACCATAAACATGTTGGGACTGTTGTAGGTAGGCACATAGCTCTTCAGCTAGATCTTCCTCTTGGCACAATGAGGAGTCTTCCTCTGCTGGGGCTTTGATTAATGATTTCTTATGGCTTGTAAAATCACTTGCAGCCCCAGATAATGCCCCCACAAACTAGTGAGAGGTGGCGCCGTGCCTCACTGTGGGTGCCCTCGGAGGGAAAAGGGATCTGCTGGCCAGGAATTCCTTAACAAGTGGAGAAGTTTGTTAAGGATGATCATTGCTCAGAAAAGACAGCAAAGGCAGTTGTATAAATGCTGAAATGCACCAGCTGCTTTCCCAGCATTGATCAAAGTCAACTCAAAGGAGTAAACAGCTTTGATTGTTCTAAATCTTGGAGCAACAAAGCAGGCAGACATATATTTAAATCAGCTTTTCTTGGTATAACTAAACCCCATGAAGGCTAAATGACAGAGACGCACTGATGGCTGGGACTCGATGGCTATGGAAGGGTGCTCAGCTGTGAAATAATGAGTGAATAGTTTTGATGGAGACGAGCTAAAATCGACTGACCTCCTCCTGCTACCCGGGGGGAGCCGGGGCTGGTCCGCAGCATCCTTTGCTTTTGGGTCCGTTGCTGTGGTTACCATCTCCCGGCAGCGCCGCTGGTGTATCGATTGCCATCCTGTGAGTTTCAGCTTCAGCTAAATAGAAAAATCGCTGCATTTTGGGGTGTGGGAACCTGCTGCCGCTGCGTCCTTGCGTGGTGGCTGCCTGGCTGTGCTGCGGTGCTGCTGCGGTGGCTGAAGCCGTGCGGTGCTGCAGCCGTGCAGGGCGCAGGCTCCCAGCGTGCCCCCCCCCCCCCCCCCCCCCCCCCCCCCCCCCCCCCCCCCCCCCCCCCCCCCCGCCCACCGGGTCCTAGTGCCTTGGATCCATCCTCCCTCGGAAATTGGGGTGGGTGCCCCCCTTCCAGCAACCTGGGGCTGGCGTTTGGTGGCATTGCAGGGGACACTTTGTCCTGACAGCTTGTTTTTTTAAAAATAGGTGAGGGGTCCTGAAAAGCCTTCTCCTGGTGCTTGTGTGGGTGCGTGGCCTTCAGCTGGTGAGCTGCTGTCGTGCCCCGGGTGCTGTGCCAAGGGCTGGGGTGCGGGGGCACAGGGCATGGGTGGTTTCTGCTTTCCCTTCAAAGGTGTCGCCTGTCCCTGCAAGCCCTGTGTTTTATTGTTGGGCAGTTGTGGTTCAAACACCAAACACCTCGGTTTATGTTGTTTACAAGCAACATGTGCTAAAGTGCTTTATTTTAGGTGGTGAACACCTCTAAAGGAGGGAGGATTGCGTGGCTGGTCAAGCACCTGCATTACTGTGGTGTCCAACCTGCAGACAAGAACCTGCCTGTGCTGTAGGTCCATGGGGTCTGGCCGAGCGATACTCCAAGGTCCAAAAAGATCACAACCTAAATATAAAATGGGACATATTAGGATACAAACACATAAAGCATGAAGAATTTACAGGGCTGTACTGGTCGGTGTGGTGGGCTTCAGTCTGGATATAACAGCACAGTATCTGTCATTCATTTTCTCTGTATTATTGGCCTCATCTAAGTGGCTCTTGAAAGACAGAAATAAGGGTGTACTCCTGCTGTCAATGTTCAGCGCTGGGACAGGAGCTGGAGTAGAGTTTTTCTCTGGCTCTTGCACCAACTACAGGGCTATAATTGGCCTTTTAGGTACTTACCCATCATGCTCAACAGTGTTGGCTTTTATAAACGAGACAAAACTTCAAAGACGAGGGGGCTACTACAGGTGTAATTGGGCAGATAAAGTTCTTGCAATCTTTCTGCTTCTCCAGTGAGAATAGAAAAGAACCCAGGTTGACTTTCAGGTCACCCAAGGGGAGTATGCATGGCTTATAGTTTAATTTAAAAAACCTTAAACTCAGCAAACTCGATCTGGGTTTATATTGCCATAATAAAGACAGAACCTTCAAGTGTCATTTTTAGAATTTCTTTTCTGAACACAAGCTTGATGGAAAACTAAGCTGCTTATAAATCAAAAAGAAGCTTTGCTGAAGTAATTTCATGGGGAGATGTGTGTGTGTATAATATATATATATATACAGTAAGATGTAATTTTGATTTTCCTAAATAAATGTTGGGGAATTTTCAGAAGGTTTTTGAGCTTCCTGCTCAGTTTGCTTAAACTGAATAAGCTGTTAGTGTTCAAGTTACGTGGCCTATGGACTGTTTCTTATCCCAGATTTCAGCAAAAAGTCTGAACGTTCTAAACTGAACATCCTTTGGCCATTTTATGGTCGTTTATCTGTAATGATGAGTGTTGCATCGAGGGTTTGGGTGACTGCCCATCACTGTGGGTGCTAACAAAGCTATGGCTGCGAACAGCGTGTGAGATGGCTTGTGTCCCTGGGAAGGAAGGGTGCCCTTACCCATAAATTGTGACATGTGGAGGTCTGTAATGTTGGCTGCTTTTTTGCAGGTGAATGAAGATTGCCCCAAACTTGGGCAAGAACGAGCTGGATGCGTGAATTATGCCCCAAGCTCATCTAGTTCAGTCTCCTGTGCGAATACACCTCTCCTGAGATCATCTGAATTGGATTTGTGAACAAACACACAGGCAGCTTTTACGGTACGTGTTACTGCCTAATAAATGCCTAAATGCCTGAGAAGGGGCTGTGCTGCAAGCGCCGAGGAGTGAGTGCCCTGGGATTGTTGCTGACTGCAACAATCCTTTCCCTGGTTGCTGGCTCCTGCTCAACACACTGCCTTTGCCTGGCCTTGCTCTTGAGTCTTTTCATCACCAAGACCCGCTAGAACTGTCCCTGCTTGGGACATACAGTGCCCTTTTATGACAAGAAATTTTCTTGTTGGTAGTCTAGAAGGTGAGGTTGGATCTGGAGGCAGGTAATCTACTTGCCCAATAGCTGGTGTGGTTTGGGAATAAACTACGCCAGGGGTCTGTCAGAAGCTTGGGGTTCAACTCGAGCAGTCGTGGGGTGAACTGGGCAGGAGCTGCCAGTGGGGATCAGGCAGTAAGAGGTGTGACCATAGCCTTTATTAAGGCTGCTGCTGTTTCCTGTGATTTGCTAAACTAAATTTATTAAAGAATGTTAAAACAGTAAATTAATTTCAAAGCTTTAACATGAATTAGAAAATGGGGTATGTTTTTGTGGAAAAGGGGATGCTGTAGTGTCTGGTAGCTGTGACAGCCTCTGGAGGTGCCAGGAAGATTTATTCATCTTAGTGATGTTGTTTGGTTGAAACAGCAGTTCATTAAAAAATGACACCTACTGAGCTTGGGGAATAAAAAATGATTTTCCTCTGTATAGAGCAGACTTTGGGCTGAAATCTACTGTTTCTACAAAGGCTGCAGCAGCCAACAGCCAGCTTCATCTTACGGATATTTTTCTTGTTTGCCCTGACTGTTTAAGACTGTTTCTGTCTTATTAATTAAAGTGCTTTAATTACAGAAAGCTTTACATATCCTCATGTAATGCAGTTTCAGTTAACTAATAAAACTATTGTCTAAACTTGTTTTCTTGTCTTTCTGTCAAGTTTTAATTTTGATTCCAAATGAATGAAATTCATTTCAAATTAATTTCAAAGTTCATGTAGCAAATGGGAAATAAAATCAGAAAATGGGGAATGGTGCTATGTAACTTTGGTATCGCTTTGAAGGTGTTGATATTGTATCCTCCTGTTTGACAAAACAGTGATTTTCATGTTCAGCCTACCTCTGTTCACAAATTCATTTTCAAAGGCTCTTGCATTTTAAATTTTTTAAATTTTTTATATATACTTATTTTGGTATGGGTTTAGGAAATCTCAGTGCAAAGGGTTGGAGTTGATACGTTTTATTTCCTCCTTGTGGTCCAGGGCTGTAAAGACCCTCCAATGCTGCAGCCAAGTGGCCTTCACACATACCCCACCTGCTGACCAAAGTGTTCCAGGCTGTAAAGGTGGGAGGAGGAGGATGGGTCTGCCTTTTGGCAGACTACAGACCCTCTGGTAGAGTTGGGAAAAGCTGGGGATCTGGACTTGGAGACTTGTCCTCTGTCGTTATGTGGGTTTGGGAAACTGGGGTCCCCAAGTGGGAGGGAACACAGGGCCCTTGACTGTTGTGGGGATGGTGGTCCCCAGCTGGGCTGGGCTTCAGGCAAGCTTGGTCCAGCATGGTGCTTCCAGCTGCTACTCCCCTGGGGCTTGGAGTGCTCAGTGGGCCCCCACAGGCTCCAGGTGATGGGCTCCAGCACTTTTGGGATCTCTTTCCTGTGCTTTGCTCTTGGAGGGAACAGATGTTTCTTGCTGTTGTCACAGCTTTACCCTGGCTGCCGCCTGGCTGGTGGCTTGGGGGATGCTGATGTTTGGCATCTCTTGAGGGCAGGTGTCTTTGGGGGGCAGAGGTGCTCCATCAGCACGTGGTGCAAGTGGCTCTGCTCTCATTCTTGACCTATTTCAGCAGCTGTAGGATTTCTGTGTTCTATGGGAAGCTTTTAGGGCACTCTGGTGGAGCAGCACTGGCAGTCACTACTATCTGTTGTCCTTCTATGTTCCAGCCCTTCTGTAGCATTGCATGTTTTAAGAGGCTCTTTTGAAAATGAAGGCAGGCTCCTTCCTTGGCACTGTACTCACGAGGGGACAGTGTGCTTTGATCACTGTGAGTCTTGCCTGTGCTACAGCAAGGAGCTTGAACATTCTTTAATATTTTAATTTAGCTTTCAGTGACCTGAAGTTGAAGCTTCTTCCCCTTTCTTTGTTGGCAGCTTTTGTATAGACTGCAGGGGCTTAAAATTGCATCTAACTTATTGTCCTTCTTGAGGTTAATCAGAGGATTGTTTTAAATGTTTAAATGTTCTCAAGTTTTGCATTTTTGTTTTTAGCTTTCTAATCAAACTTCAATGAATCCCTAATTGGGTATTAGAAACCCAGTATGTGTTCTTACTGGAAGTATCTTCCTTGTATGCTCCTCTGTGTGGCTTCATTCACCCAGGTTTGATTTCCATCACTTCTGTGTTTGTGGGTGACTCTGTGGGGAAATTGGGCAATTTGATATAAGTTTGCTCATTGATGCTGGTGATGGGAGCTGAGGTGGGTCAGTGGTGCCCTTTTCAGTCATTAGGGTACTGGCTGCTGGGCTGACTGGCAGAATGGGCTCTGTGGGGATGCTTCAGGGAAGAAATTGTGTACGTGTGGGGGAAAAACGTCCCTTGTGCTTCAGGTTTAATGTGGAAAACTCTAGAATTGGGGAAGAGGGAGAAATTAGCCATGTAGCGTTTGTAATTTCCTCTTTAAATGAAAGAAACACTCTTCCAGCTACAGCTGGCCTCACTGGGAGGAAAGCCTTCCTGATATTTACTAGTATTTTGCTTATTTCTGAATATATCCTGTTATTCCTAGGGCTCTGTGGGAAAAACAGTGATAAGTTCCCATCCCTTGAGAGGAGGAAGTGTCCCACATCACCCGTTCCCAGGCTGCTGCAGGGCTGTTCACCCTTCTGCGCTTTTTAAACTCCCTGTGAAATTCTGTGGCCATTTCCCATTTTTCTTCATTACTTGCACAAAGGGTTTCTTTAACTTAATTTCCCTGCTTGTCATTACAGTCTCTCCTTCAAGTGTAAACAGCACTGTTGCTCTGCTGGGGTTAACACCCAGAAAACATTTGTGCAAGGTGGCCATACCCTCTCTTTAGCCACAGTTCTCATACATCTCATGCCACGGCCAGCTGTTCTTCTGGCTCTGCCCCAGCCTCCGAGGTCACACAGGAAAACAGGAAAAAAAATCCTTTGGTATTTAGAATTCAGATTTCCTGAGTCTGTTCTTGATCACAAGAACCATTTTTCTCTTCTATTAAATGTGCGAACCAGAGGATCCTCCCCTGATTCTATTAATGGGTTTCTCTTGATACTGAGGGTGCAGCTCTGAGTTACCCTGTGATTGACCCCCCGTGGTGGGCAGCCTGTGCCTTGCAGGAGCACGGTTGCTCCCATGTGCTCCAGTAGCCCTGACAGACTCCCTCCTGCCCATCCAGGCTTTTCTTGCCCCTGGAGCCCTGGATGAGCAGGAGGGATGGTTTGCTGTGGGACACCTCCTTGACAGACCTCTTGAGCTTCTTTGCTGCTGCTGTTCCAGGGCTGGTAAGTGGCAACCTCTGCTCCTGAGCCGGAGCTGAAGCCGAGCTGTGTGAGGGAGTCTGCGGTCAGGTGTGTGCCAGACTTCCAGTCTCGGGGAGACTTGGAGGTGCACTGCTGCATCTCCTGTCTGAGGGGAGTGCTCAGGGCTTGCCTGGTTCTGCAGAGATGCAGCCTGTAGACAGCTCCCTCATTGGTAAAATCCACTGGACCTTGGTTAGAAAAGGAAAAAAACCCCAATAAATTAATCAAGCAGATGTAGTTTGTACTGGTAAAGAGCATGGTGCAGTGTCTGTTCTGTGTCAGTCCATCTCAGCCAGGAGCCCGTCTTAACAGTGGTCAGTAATGGCTACAGAGGAGAAGAATATTAGAATCTAGGAATTAGATTATAGAAAAAGGTGAAATACGGTGGTTTCCTCCAGTGCAACCTCCTGGATTCTGGCAGAGAGTTGCTGGAGACTTCCAAACCCAGAGGTAATACTTCCCTCCATGGTAAAAAATGACTATTGGATTTTTCTGTGCTGTGAACAGGAGACCCCCTTGTGTTCCAAAGCCACCTTCATGGCTGGGGGCTGCTGCAGTGACGCCTCCCACCCCTCCTTTTTGTTTATGGATCAGTGCAGTGGGAGCACCGTGATCCTCCTCCCAAAGTGGTTGGCTTTGTTCGTATTACGGATGGTAGAGAAAGACAGAGTGACCTGATCATGGACAAACTGGCCTGTTCCTCATCAGCCAACACATCACTGTCCGGTGTTTCCATCTCTCTCTGCTGTTGCTTTGCATTCCACTCTTCTGGTTAATCGCTGTGGTTTGGCCTGTCCTCTGGACTGGAGGTTTTTGTGAAGAGCTTTGGGAACCTTCACCTGATGGGTTGCACAGATGCAAAATACATTTATCACACGTGGGAAGGCTGAGAGAGGCTGGAGATCGGGTTCCTCCTGCTGCACTGGCTCAGCCGAGCGGGGCTGGCTGAGGTGATGGTAGTCTCGCTTTTTCAGAATTTCTTTGTGTTTGACTGGTTGTGTTTCACAAGGGTTTTTTTTCAAATACTGCAAATTTTGGCACCTCGGAGAGATCAAGCTGACAGAGTTGAGGGGAATGGGAAGATACTCTTGCCTTTTTGTAACTCTCAGTAACTTTTGGGTCATATTTCTGTATATGTAACTGTTTCCTTTACAACAGTGTAGAGAAGGGGGAAAATTACTTCAGCTCAGGTATTCCTGTCTCTGCAGAAGACTGCTAAGGAAGTGACCAACAGGTTTTAACTTCCCCTTTGTGCTGGCTGGCTGGAGTAACATGGAGCAGGCTTGTTGACTGCAGTGTGCTTACCTAGTGGATAATTTAACCTGTGCTTTGCATGAAAAATATAATTGTGCTTTGATAAAAACCCTGTAGCTTTTCAAAGCGATCTTGTGCAGCTCCTGGAGCAGCAGTAGGGTTTTTCTGCCTGGTGGGTGCAGTTATTTCCCTGTTTGCTCACCCTGGGCAGTTTGTAGCTTGGGTTCACTCAGTGTCCAGGGCTTTCTTTTCGTGAGTTCTTGGTTGTCTCTGTGATAAAGGCCTAGTTTTTAACTCAGTTTTTTTGTTGTTCATCCTCGTCATATGTCTTTAAAGTTCATTCCTTTGGATGTAATTGCTGTATCCTTGAAGGACCACCTCGTTCATTCTCTGGGATGTCTGATCTTGCTCTAGCTGAATGTGCCGCCTCTAGTTCAGTGCCATGGTTTGCTTTTTTGACGTACGTATTTGGTTTTCAAACTTTTCTGCCTTACTATTCTTAAAGCAAAATTTCAGCACAGGTACAGGCATTAAGACAGCTAATGTGAAGCTTGCTTTTCTGGTTTACCTTTCATAGAATACTAAGGAATCACCTGCAGCTGTGCAGGAGATAAGGGACCATGGGACCAGGTGTTGGTCTTGTTTATTACTACAAGTAATGAACTACAGCCCCCATATTGACCTGTCAAGAACTTCCCAAACTTGTTCTTCACCCTTTTGAAAACTTCCTGATGACATTGTTTTTTTTCTCTTCAAATAGTTCATTGCCTTTGTTACGGTCACAGCAATTGGGTGCTAAAATAGGATGTAAAAAACCATGAAAATTCCTGATGTGACCCCTGTTTTGGAGACAGTGGGGTGTGTTGATGTTCCAGTCGGGGATGGCAGGGTGCAGGGTCCTCACATGCTGGTGGCCTGTGGCCACGGAGGAAGCCACAGCATGAGGCTGTGGGGCACACTGGCTTGCCAAAGCCCCTCTGTTAGCCCTGCTTGCCATTTCACAGGCAGCAATTAACGCCGCAGACAGCTCTGAGAAGAGGGGCTGATGACTTTAATTAGACATCTATTCAGATCAAGCAGGGGAAGAACAATTATTGATTTTTTAAAAAAAAGCCCCACAATTAACTCTTTGGTCTCCATGCCTTCGGTCTGCCTGTGCCTTTGTTGTGTGCACACCTTTATGTGGTGATGCTGTACGTGGCTGTGGGGTGTTGGGGAGAGAATTACAGAATCTTCATGGTTGGAAGGGACTTTTGAGATCATTCATAGTCCAACCACAAAAAAACCCCAACAACCAACCAAAAAAACCTCACAAACAGACACAAACCAATCTTGGGCACTACAGTGTGCCCGAAGTGCTGTGTCTACACATTTCTAAAATACCTCCAGGGATGGCAACTCCACCAGCTCCCTGGGCAGGCTGTTCCAGTGCCTGACCACCCTCTCAGTAAAGTAATTCTTCCCAATATCTAATCTAAACCTCCCCTGCTGCAACTTCAGACCATTTCCTCTGGTCCTGTTGCTATTCACTTGGGAGAAGAATCCTGTGCATCATGGTGGTTTTCCTCAAACTTTGCTGTGGAGGGATGCAGTGCCAGGGGAGAGGGGAAAAGCAAAGCACGGCTGTTGGGGGCAAACCTTGGCACCAAGCAAGGGGGAACGGGGGAGAGCGTGGGAGGCACGCCGAGTGCTGCTGTGGTGGTGTCTGGGGATGTCTTGGTTGGCTCCCGGCTGGAGGCCATGAGGGTGGCCCTGCTCAGCACCCAGCCAGTGGGTGCTGCCAGCACAGCAGGACGGGCAGAAGGAGGTTTTACCTTCCCCAGTGTCCTGGCGAGTGGTGGCCTTACGGTGGCTGAGCCGAGGCCAGTTGGTTGCCTCTCCTCCTGCAGCTCCATCAGGAGCCGGGTAGCGTTAGGACCCAGCGAGCTGGCAGCGCCGGTGACAAGTCTGGAGCAGCACTAGCGCAGAGTAGTCTCCATCAGCCGGGCTGGATTTTTGTATATCCCTGTATTAAAGAATCCTCTGCCAGAAAAAGGGCTTTTTTTTTTTTTCCCCCTCTTTCTGTGTGACCCAGCAGAGCCTCGCGGAGGGGACGCAGGGATGGTTAGATCGGCTGAAACGTGAAAAACCTCTGCTGAATTACTGCTGGCCATGAACTGAGACCATTATCTAAAAATAATAAATCTTTAAAATAAAGAGGAAAGCCAGCGGCAGCATGGCCCAGAGCAAGAGACACACATACAGCCGGGTAAGTTGGGGGAGGGAAACTTATTTACAAACTCCTGGCTATGCTGTTAGATAATATTGTAATGTATCTTAATGCTATCTGTTGCAATGAAAAATATATCTATTTTTATACTGAAATCTAGGTTGTGTTTCCTCTGCTTTCATATTTCTGGAATTTGATATCTTCATCACCAACAATGTCTGTTATGGTATACAGTGGGTAGATAAATAGTCTGAATTATATTAGTGGACGTGTCCTTTTGATGTAAGTTAGTCTGTCTTTGCTGTTAATTATCACTGATCATGCAATGAGGTGTCAGCTGAGCCTCCGGTGATGACAGAGTCTTTCTAGGGCTTTACAGCACAAAGATTCGGGGTTGTTTTCCTTTCTGCATCGTGTTTTTCCCTTCCTCTTTGCTTATTTTCCAGGTTGCATGGTGAGATACTGAGCTTCCGAGTGCCTGAAAATCATTTCCAGGTTTTACCATATTGCAGTTAACCCTGGGCTGTGCGGTGGGCAGCGGAACCAGAGCCGGGCACCGGCCCTACAGCAAGGCCTTTCTTGGGAGTTTCTTTCTTTGTCATTTTGTTCTCCCTCGCCGGCATGGTGACATTGTGTCCCACACACGCTGTTTTGGGGACCGGGAGGTGCATTTTCGGCATCTCTGTTACTTGGCGTGCTTGCCAACTTAGCAGAGAGCTTTGTAACTTGCAGGGGCTGGAGGGCTGCGCTTCGGCAGAGCTGGGGAGGGCAGACCCCTTCCCACCACCCCCCCCCTTATACCTGGTCTGTGTCCAGCCCGGGGACTACCTGAAAACCCCCCATGGAGGAGTGTGACCTGCCACTGCTCTGCCTGCCTGGGCAAGGGCATCGTGCGAGAGCACCGAGCCCGGAGCCACCCGTGGTGGGGTGTTGCGTGTGTGACTTGGTCTCTGGCCGAAAGGATCTGCTTGCGTAGTCACAGGCTGCTGAACGGAGCAGCTGCCATTCAGAAAAAGGCCCGGGGCTGCCGGTGATAACATGCGGCCTGAAAGTTGCTTTCTCCACCCTCTGCAGGGTCAAAGTGTGTTTCCGTGTGGGGATGCGGCTGCGGAGCGCTCCCCTGGGCTGGGAAATGATGTCTGCGGGTGGACGAAGGCAGAGGGCTCCCACTTCCACGATTCTGTGTTTGCTAATAATATTGCTGTTTTCAGTGGGGGACAGTGGGGCAAAGGAGGTGAAATTTCAAACGGAGTCTCAACGGTTCTGTCCTGATAACTGCATTGAATTTCAGGACGGCAGCTGTATCTCACGCACGCGAGGAGGCTTATCTGCGTTTTACTCAAATTGCATTTTGAAACCGGTACCACGGGGACCGAAGCTGTGCCAGCCCTTCTGGCTGGGCTGTCCTGAGTGGCTGTCCTGGTGGTGTCTATACAGGGGCTTTAGGGACGCATGGTCATACATCGGTGCTGTGGCCGGTGGTGTCTTTGCAGTCAGAAACACCTGAACTGATTTGACTTCTTGCTTCCCAGCCTCGAGCAGGATGAATCCATGTGGCAGTGGCAGTGTTTGCACTGTGGGGGCTTCACCCTGGCCTTGCCTTGCTGCTGATGGGCCTGCTCTTAATCCTGGGGTAATTCCCTCCTTTTAATAGGGACGGTATGTCAGTAACAGAAATTAGAGTTTTTTCCAATTCTTTCCTTATTCCAGCCGTGTTGGGCCACATCTTGAATTTGAGGCTAAGAGCATTTTAACTTGTGGTTGTGAATCTCGTCATGGGAGCTTTTCAGAGGTGGTTGCTGTGTTCAAGGTTCGCCTGAAACTTTTGATCTGTACTTTGAATGACAGTTTGAGGTTCAATTAGTCAAATCTGCACGGAGGGAGGCGTCCCCGTGTGCCGGCGTGATGATGTGAGTCTGACTTCTGGAAGGAATACAATAAATATTCCTTGGGTTATCCGCTATAATGGAGCGAAACACTGAGACTGTCATGCTCAGATGAAACACAGTAGTGACCCAAATCATGCTGGAATCACGAGTCAAGTCATTTGGAATTGCATCCATTTTTCAGTGACTGATAACCAGCATCTTCAAATAACTGAGGAAATGGTCTGTAAATATGTGTAATAGTTTGAATGGGGGTAAAAATCAGAAAATGTGGTTCCAGGGAGGTGACTGTGCAGATGGAGCAAGTGGGCAGTCAAAGCTCAGCCTGTGTGGTTTGCTTCTCACAGGTTGGAGGAGGCTTCTTCTCCAACCTGTCCCTGTCTGGCTGGTGAACAGGACGAGGAGCTCCTCCTGGGATGGTAGCTTCCTCAGAGCATCCTACATAAGGTCTGTCCTGACAGACACTGGTCTGGTGCTGCATGGGCAGTGATGGCTGCTCTGGTGGGTCAGCATTCCTGGTTGCTTCTCTGGCTGCCTGATCCCCACTGCTTCCCCTGTGCCTCTTCTTGGGGCTCCCAAGATGGGCATCGGTGCTCTGCGGTGTAGGTTTGGGAGAGTGGGGGGAAGGAACACTGCCTCTGCTATCAGAGTACACTCATTTCTCATTTCATGTAATTTAGGAGCTTATTCACCCTTTAGACTATCGCTGCATGGGAGTGATGATTGAGCTGTTACAGATTGTCTGCACTGATGCTTACACAGATCTCCTGAGGGCTCTTGCCTGATTCAGAGTCTGTCATTGGGTGAGCGGCCCCAGGAGGTGAGTCTGGCCTCATGTGCATATCCCTTCTCTCCTCCTGTGGTCTCTGGGAGCTTCCTACAGCTCTCTCTCATCCTCCATCCTTCTTACTCACCATCGCCTATCACCACCTTGCTCTTTGTGCCCAAACTTTGGGTATCCAGAGCACTGGTGTAGCCTGCTGGAAAAGCTGATATGACCAGGGAGGATTCTTGTGCCTCCTTTGTTCACTGTGAAATGGGAGAAGATGACCTTTTGGTAACTGGTGGCAGGGAAAGGGTTCCCGAAACTCAGCCACACCTGAAGTTGGTTTGTTGGTTTTCCTGAAGATGGAGCCTGCCAGTTGCCAGGGGCAGACCCTTCATTGTGCGAGGTGCAGCTCTCCAGAGGAGCTCTGGCTCTTAAGAAAAGATCACTGAGGAGCTGGCATGTACTGTCTGGAGACCCTGGGTTGTCTCACTGTCTGCTCTGTTGGGCTGCTGAGCCTTAGAGTCCCCCAGGAGGACTGTCCCTAAGTTTGTAGTGTCTCTCACCCTTTCTTCCTTCCTCTGCAGCTGGCAAGGGACCGTGACTGCAGCCAAGAGGGATAGCTGCAGGTGGGCACTAGCCTCCCTGGGCCACCACCAACCTAGCTGTGCCCTTCCACCTCTGCTCGGGAAGGCCATCGGGTCCCCAGCCCGCAGTCATCTGTCTGGGAAGTGCTGGGGATGCACTGTTTCCAGCTCGGACAGTTTCCTTTTAAAATGCAAAATTGCAGTAGTTACATTGCATTGAATCTCCATGAGAATACCAGTCCCCCTCGCTTGTTTGGCAACACTGGAGAGTTCAGGCAGGACAGAGTCATCAGAGAAATCAGGTTGATCCTTGTTTCATTCCGACATACTGACAGCAGCGTGGGTTATGGCAAGCTGCAACACAAAGAAAAGATAATATCGATCCTGATGCGTTGTCCTAAGGCAAGGACAGTGGTGATCCTTGTCCGAGGAGATGGCCCCATGGCTCAAGTGGTTCTGCAGCTCTGGGTCCAAATTGCTGTTTAGGATTTTGGTTAGAACAAAGCCATGTGTATTACCTGAACAAAGTTGTGCTCCTGAACTTAAGGCCATGGAGATGCCGGTGAATGGTGTGCACTGTCATCCTCACTTTGGAGCAGTGCAACTTGTCCCACGGTCTTATTTCTAATTAGTTAGAAACAAAAGTTAGCTATCACCTTGTCTTAAGGGCATGGATACGTTAGAGGTTTATTCTGCGCTCTCCCTTGTGAGTATCCTGTGATAGTGTTATACATGGTATGCTTGGCCTTTCTGCTTGAGCTCTGTGGTCATGCAAAGAGCCCTTCCAAGGAGCAGGAGATGTTTTGGTGTTGATGTGAGCTGGGGAAAATGTTTTGTTTGTTCCCTTTCTAATGGCCATGGCCATACCTGTCACCCCACCATGGTGGTGTCTGCTCTGAACCTCTCCACTTCTAGATGGATGGCAGTCTATCCTTCCTGATGAGAGTGGATGGACTTGGGATGGTCCTGTTTCTGATGGGTCTTGGGAAGCTGCAGTTGTGGTGCAAAACTCTAGGGTGGACCTCACTGAGCCTCTTGAAGTCCTTTCCTACCCCTTGTGCTGTGTCCCAGCAGGTTCAGAGAGTACAGAATACTTACGTACCTTCAAAGGTATTGTAAAGGACACCCATCTGGGGCAGGGTGCTACTCCAGAAGGTCCTTGGAGACGTTGTAAGTGAAGTGTGTTTAGTAAAAGTTAATCTGAAATGCTTTTTTACTGTTGTGACAAATTACAAACTTTATTGGGAAGTGAGGACACTCAGCATGAGAATACTGTGGAATTAATAAACTTTCTGTTTGTTTTTTAAAGTTAAACCTTATTTCATAAATTAAAAAAATTATTATAATTTTATATGTGAGTCTGAAAATGTTCTGAAGAGTGCAAATGTTAGAGATGGGAACAGATGCCAAAGGCTGAATTTCCTTGCTTTTATTGACCAGCAGCTTTGGGTGAAGTTCTGTTGTTCCTGGGACAGAAACAGAGCTGTGTGCCAAAGCCACATCCAGTCACACTGCAGGAGGAGGCAGCACGATGGAAAAAGTGTCCTTCATCCTGGATCAGACTGCTCATTGCAGTTAGGTGCCTGTCGGGATTTCCTGGGACAAGGCATCCAGGACAGCTAATTTAAAGCCTTTTTATGTTTATGATTCCAAGGCTTAGTCTGAACCTAATTCTGCAGCGATAAATTACCTGACAGAGGATATCAAAAGCCATTTATTTTCCCAGCTCGTGTCTCTGCCAGTGCAGATGACCTGGAGGGCTCAGCTTGCCTGTGGGCACCAGGGCAGCCACATTCACCAGGGTATGGCATCAGCACCCTATGGCAAGGAGGGGCTGATTGCCTGGGATATTGCCCGAAATAAAGGACAGATATCCACAGCTCCTTCCCTTGGTTCCCCGTGGGTGCCTCCAGAGAGAAAACTGGAATTTTGTGGCACCTAAGGAATTTTTAGTTGTTTTACCATTTAAAAAGTAACCTTCAAATGCTTTGCCTGTGTGTCTGGATCCATAGAGAAGAAATACAAAGCCCTCTGTCTAATTTGTTAATGAAAATGCTAGAACTCATTTAAAACGAATCTTTAAAAAGGGAGTGCTACCTGAGTTGGCAGTTTTTTCAGACTACTCAGCAGATTTACAGTAATTTGCATAATTTTGTGTTTTGCTGTGGTAATGTAAATTATTTTGGTCTACCCTTTTATGCCACTACAGAGAAGAATCCTGAGCTGGGTACCTATTCATAGTTGGGAAAACTGCGTATCTTGGAGGCTTTTACCTGCATTTTGATTTTTCCAGTTGCTTGACTGCAGAAGAGAGGCTTTCTGGTGCCAGGACAGCTGGGGTGTGAAGGGCTTGCCAGGCGTTCATCTGCACGATGGGTTTACTCTCCTTTTCAGTAAAGTCTGGTGTTAGTTTCTTTCTGCTGCACTAATTTGGTAGCTCGCTGCAATCTCAGGGCGGTTTGATGCAGGGAAAAAGGTCTTTTCTTTCTGTTAAAGGACTGCTCGCTCCTCTGTAGGCATGGAAAGGAATCGCCGTGGCAGAGAATCGGAGCATATTGCAAGTGAAATGTGGTGGAACTTCCAAATAGGCTGATGAGGTGATTCACTCATTTGAGTCTGCTGCTAATTCTTAGGGGATGGTCTCTGGAGATGGTTTTGCAAGGAACAAAGCTGTGCTGCTTTCTTTATTATGCATCTCTGCTTCATAATTTGTAAAACAGGCCCTGAAGAGCTCTTGTGGTTTAAAACAAAAAAAAAAAAATCAGGAAATTCTTTTTCCATGTGAAGTCCCAGTTTTTCTTCCCTGGAGAATTTATGCGACTGCTGAGGAGAAGGAAAGCAGCCCTGAGATATTGGTGGTGTGATCTTCTGCTGTGGCTCTGCTGCTAATTGCCTCAAACTGGTAAATCTGGTTTACGAGACTTCTCACCTCCACCTCTGCTCCCTGTCCCTTCTTTGTGGTAGGTGTCTGTCTGTGGCCACATAGAGACCTGGTTGAGAGATGACATTTTTAACATCAGTTGGGGTGGTGCACTTGGTAGGTTGGTCATTTATGACAGAGCAAGAATGGGCAAGAAACTGGAGGAAAAGATGTCAGGAGCCTCCTAAAGTATTTCTGCTGTCCCCATTTCTGCAATGTGGAGCCTTGCTGTGTCCTGTATCCGTTTGCTTAAAAATCTAGGTGTTTTGGTTACTGCTAGTATGTGTGTTTACTCTAATGATGCTTTGGAAAAGATGCAGGGAAGACAAGTTCTCCCGCAGCTCCCATGCAAGTCCTCTGCAGAACGCGTTCCCCAGGCACCCACGTGCAGCCCACACCACCAACTGTGATGTTACTGCAGCAGAGATGGTAAAATTGTTGATTTTTGAGGCCAGTTTATCTGCTACCGCTCTATGGACTGATATTATAGAAAAATAAAAATGAAGTTGTCTCTGAGGTTATCTGGTGAAAGCCTGGCTGGATTATCTCTGTGCTCCCAGGCACTTGTCTTGTCCCACTCAATGCAGCTGAGATGTTGGTTCCTGCAAGTCGTGCTCTACTCCTCCTGAAACATCTCCCAGCTGCCTCCTTGGTTGTGCTCCTGCTGGCACGAGTGTTTCTGAGTTTGTCCTACTTTGCAGCCCGTGCTCCTGTCCTGGCCGTGGAGCTGCAAGGGAATGTCCAGCAGTATCTCCAGAAGTTACCTGAGAAACATTCCAGTCTTGTGATTTGGAAAGTCACCAGTGCAAGCTGAGCCTAAGCTGGGATATGTTATCATTAAAATAACGAAAATCTAAACACTGTGATTTGAAAAAAGGGTCTGCAGGACTTCTCCACAGGAAGACAACATGACAGTTTTACCTTGTGAATTAGCAGTACATCTGCCTGCTTCTGTTAATTAACAGAATTAGGCCAAATTATCTGGCCAAATTTGGCCAGAATTCCGGCCAAATTATCAAGTTGGCCGGAAACAACACTGTGATAGTACAAGTCTGGTATCTTCAGTTTATAATCTTGCTTCCTTATTTCCTCTGTAAGCGCATTCTCTTTTTTAACCTTAGCCCACACGTGTTGAAGTTGTGTGTGAACACACTTGTAGAACAGATTTTCCACCCTGTTAGGACCAGCGTAAGACCCCTTATCCCCAGGGATCCGTGCCCTCCCCTGGGCAGGGGGTACCCGCAGCCATCCAGCTCCGATTCCCAGCTTGTGGTGCTTCACACACTATGTATAGATCTTACCTGCACTGCAGCTGCTCGCAGCTGCCAGAAACTAAACTGGCCAATATAAACCAGGATGGACAAAAAGGGAAGTGGTTGGTTTGGTTTGGGTTTTTTTTTGTTTGTTTTTAAATCACTGAGCTGGAAGTTTT
Source organism: Scolopax mira (assembly GCA_004320125.1). NCBI lineage: Eukaryota > Metazoa > Chordata > Aves > Charadriiformes > Scolopacidae > Scolopax > Scolopax mira. Next base: position 100,385 of record BJBW01000097.1, on the reverse strand, counting down.
CTGTTTAAATGGCAAATCTTGCTTTTCCTTTAGGGTTCTTGTTTTCTTAGAGTTTTGCTCTCATTTTGTATAATATGGGACACATTGATTTTGCTGCGAGTAATTTGCAGAATATTGCTGCTAGTCCTTCTGACAGCTGAAAGGATCCAATATTTTGGTAGATATTTTTTCAGTATGTAGCAGAAGTTTTTAGATTTGAAGTCTTGTTTTTGTTTATTTGCTAGAAAATGGTGATTCGTTTTGTTTTTTTTTTTTTTTTTTTTAATTAAAAGATTATTCTGTGCTTTTGATTTCTCCCAATTGTATTTGGATGAAAACTGGAATTCAGCTTTGTGTGGAAAACTGGCACCACAGCTCTTAGTCACAAAAACCTCCTGAGCACGATGGGTATGTTCCGCATTCAAACCCAGTACATCAGTATGCAAAGAGAGGCAATAATTTGTTGCTTTGTCTGCTAACAGTGGTGATGCGTATTTCTGCATGTCCCAGCCAGAAGCTTTCAAAACACGCTGGGTTCCTGGGACAGGCTGAGGTCTACCTGCCCCTGCAGCTGCAGAAAACCCGGCTTGGTGCCTGGGTGCTGCTGAAACTTGTCTCCACGTCCATCAGCTTGAGAGTGCCCTTTCTCGGCTGTTTTCTGTGTCGTGGTTTGAGGGAGTGAAAGCAGCCTTCTGTTCTCATCTGAATAAAGAGTATATTCTTTCACCCAATCCAGGCCTAGCAGCAATCAAAACAAAATATTTTCTACACAATAAACAGAACTACTGACAAATGGGATGATGTAAATGCCAGGCGTGCTTCGTTTTAGAGACCGCTGGAAGGACAACGCCGCAGTGTCGGACTGAGCAGGACAGTCAAACACCCCCTCTACCTCTTAATTGTGTTTAAAAGTGGTAGCCTTCAGAAGGCATCAAAATTTGTGGAGAGATTATTTTTTAAACGGGTAAAAATATAGACTTAATTTAGCTCTATGGCAATATAGTATAAACTTGATCTATTTTACCCGGGCTTATTTCAGAGGAGGAGGCATTGGAGGTGGGGGGAAGGTCCTGATGCCTTACTTGTCTGGCCCTCCACCTTGCAAACTCTGTTAGTATTTAAGACTGAGGGTCTTAAGTACATTAATGTAGTTCCTCACAGCTATTGCCTTACTGATGGTCTAAAATAATTGATTGATGTGGTTACATTTACCTACAGCGGGGTGCATATCAGAAATGGTAAGCTTGAAATCTAATGACGCACCCTGCAGTTTAAACACAGATTAATGTTTATGATGATAATGCCTTGAAACCCTAATGAATTTACCACCAATATTTTCTGCTCCTCAGCATCCTGAAGGAAACACTGTTACAGTGGGTATCCCGGAGTCCTGGCACAGAGGGGACACCCATAAATGCAGAGAAACTGGTGTGGGTGGGTGGTCGAGCTCTGCAGCCAGTGGTGGGCCACCAGGTCCTCTTAAACTCTGACAATAAGGAGGGGTAGGAAAGTAAGCTGCATCAGAGATGGGTTTTCTGTTCCCAAGCATATAACACAAGAGGCTGGAAAGCTGTAGGTGGTTCTTGATGTAATGAAAAAAGGACAGAGGAAGTGTAGATTAAGGCAAATATGACTGCACTAACACCTGCCACTTCGCAGTTGTGGGGTTTTTTTCACCAAAGCTTATAAAAACCTTATAAATGGGGTTTGTGAGCCCAGTGTGTCTATTAAACGCTGAAGAGTAGTAGTTAACAGTGGGGTTTGCCATTGTTTGTGATTCTGTTCGGCAGCTTTAGCAGAAGGAATTACCTTTTGCTGGCTCCCGAAACGAAAGGCAGCGGAGGTGAATGGGAACCGACCCGTTGGGCTATGGGTGGCCACGTCCCAGGTGAAGGGTGCTGCTGGAGGGGAATGAGACACCAGTGTCTGGACCGTGTCTGTACCAGCTGTGTTTAACTTGCTGCGTTTCTTCTCTCTGTCGTCAGGCATCCAGCGCCGGCACCAGGATGAGCGCAGAAGCGGGCAGCAAGCCCCTGAAGGTGGGCTCCAGAGTCGAAGTCATCGGGAAGGGGCACCGCGGCACCGTTGCTTATGTCGGTGCCACCCTGTTTGCCACGGGAAAGTGGGTCGGTGTCATCCTGGATGAAGCAAAGGGCAAGAACGATGGGACCGTGCAGGGCAGAAAATACTTCACCTGCGAAGAAAACCACGGCATCTTTGTGCGTCAGTCTCAGGTACGCTTCCCTCTGCGCATGCCCTGCGATGGCCTCTGCTTGCCAGGCTTGTCTCGGGTATGCATGGCTAATGGATTGCTTGCTTAAATAGAGGAAAATAGCCCTTTGCACACAAAGGTGGGAAGAGGAAAAAAGTTTCCTTCACTCCTAGATCTGGGACTCTTCTTCTTCCATCGTACAAGGGAGCAGAACAGCTCCAAACGCAGAGAGAAGCCTCTCCCAGAGAATGGGCTCCTGCCAGAGCTGCAGTTTGTTCCAGTCTGACACGCAGCTTCTCTGTGCCTTTCACTGGGGATCTTGATTAGCCCAGTTTATGGGCTCATTATGAAATATTTCCAGATGAATTGGGTGGAAAAAAAGTTTGGTGAATTCCAGAGAGCGTGGAATGGTTTGAATTTGCCTTGAAAATGAACAGTAAAGTCTGCTGGCTGTCGCTGCCTCAGAGTTACCGGCTGCATCATCCATAGGAGACGAAGTTTGGGACCAATGTCCGGGTGTTTACCTGGATGTAAAGTCAGAGAATTTCAATTAAAGACATTTGCCTCAAAGTATATAAAATATGTGATTTCTGTTGTTGAGATTTTCTCTTCATGTATTGTAGGTAGGAACTAGAAGTTTATTTATCTACAAAATAAGTCTCTTGCATTTTAATTTCTTCTGTGTAACCTTCATCAGCCCAAGCGTAGCAAAGTGACAATATTCTTGAGTCCCGCAGGGTGATGCGCTCCAAGCATGATGTCACGATGAGAGACATTCAGCTCCTTTTCTCCTTCCTCGGCACAAAATGACTGGTTTAAGTTCCACCCTGCAGCGTCTCAGCAGCCGAGCCTGGAGAGCACTCCTTTCCACTCCCACAGACCCTCCTGCTGCCCCACCAGACATGGTGACTCATTTCCAGGACATTAGCAGTGGGTGACTGAGGAAGTGTGTGGGAAACTGAACCTGAAATAAGGGCTTTTAGGAGCTGGTGGATCCCAGCATCCTCTGTCCTGGCCATCAGAAGGGCTTTCAGTTCACACCTGGTTAGGGGATGCAGTAATGGATCACTGATGAGAGGTGAATGCTCTCTGTGGGCTGTTTCACTGGTCTGTCGCTCAGCCTGGCCTGCCAGCTGGAGAAGCAGACGCAGAAGTTTACAATTAAAAGGTCTGCAGGACCAGGACATGTATCTCCCAGGCTGGGTAGCTGGAGAGGAGCTCAGCACAGAGGGCAGCCTGTTGGCAGGTTTCTGCCCATCAAGCACTTGTAAAATCCCAGTGCTGGCGGACCAGGGTAGTTACTGTGCTCCAGGTGTAGTGTGGGCCCTCTGCACCCATTGGATGTCCGGTGACATGCGGTGGTATAGTGGTGACAGTGGTATATGTGTCCCACGGTGCTGGCGTGGGAGGTCAGTGTTACTATGCTCCCTCATGGCCTTCACAGGAGTTCCCATGTCATCTGCTGGCAATGGTGGTGGTGCTAAGGTTCCTGTGTATGGCTTTGCACTGTAATTTGGAGCTCAAACTGAAGAATGCTCTCTGGTGTCTTCTCCTGGGACTCAAAAACTGCTGGGTTGCAGGAGCCAGCCCAAGGGAGCTGGTGCAGGAGGGCTGAGGCTCACTGCAGGGTCTGACAGACACCTCTCACTGCGTTTCCTCTTTCTTGCTTTGGTTTTGAAATGACTCGGGTCTTCACGTGTCCTCAGCTCAGTTTGCTTAAAAATAAGCTGCTTTTCCACAGTGACGGTAAGTAGTTGCTCTGCCCACTCTTCCCTGCGACGAGCAGATCCCTGGTGTGTGCGGAGAAGATGCGCGGGTGCCAGTAGCACTCACTGTCCCTCTGAAGCTCTGACGTGTGTGGAAAGGTGAACTTGGTGAGCCCAGGGGAGCAGAGTCTTTGAGGAGCCTCTCCAGCAGGAATTGCAAATCACAGCAATTCCTGCACCTGCCTTGTTCAGCAGCTGCCGAATAGGTGCAGGGCCACGGCTCTGGGCTCTCCAGCCTTTTTCTCAAGCTCTTATTGCAAAGGGCAGCTTCCCAGAGGGCTTTGAGCACGAGGGCTTAGCTTGCACCAAAACAGAAGACTAGCAGAGGCAGTGGTGAAAGCTGCCCAGGATATTTGCGGCCAGTCACCTAAGTGACCATTACAGTTTGGGCATTAATTTTTCAAGAACTGGGTTTAAGATAGAAATGGAAAATGGCAGGGTTCCCTTTCAGCAGAGTTCATGCTCTGCTTGTGCTCTCCTCTGTAAATCTGTCTACTGCTTCCTCCCATATTTCATTTCTAGGTCTCTCCAGCATAGCGGGTGGCTTTCCTGTGGTAACACATGCTGTCAGACCACTGAATGTCAATAATAAATAATTTTTCTCAGGGGAAAATAATTTGTAAACAAGAAATGCTTTTCTCATTGCTTATGAAGCAGATCTCCTGCATCAATACAAGCACATCTTGTTAAACACCTGTAAAGTGTTTTTAAGAATTTCCAAGATAAGTAACTTTCTGTTCTCTCCTCCGCTTAAAAATACATTTCACAAAATAAGCACCAGTAATACCAGCATCAACAAAGCCTAGCAGTATTCTTTTAATTTATCATGGATGTACTGATGTAAAATTTGAAAGATTTGAGCCAGGGGCCGTGTTGGCTCTCTGAGCAGAGGGTGGGTGCCACACTGGGAGTGGGCTGTGGAGGGGCTGTTGTATCTCTGACCATCCCCTCCCTGTTTGTTTTCCAGTTAGCAGAAGACTGGAGCACTGTTTCCAGCAGCTGTGTCAACACAGACAGGCATTTCCGACCAAGTGTTTGCTCCTTATCTTTTGGCAACCTTTATGTTGGCAACCAACGATTTTCCCTGCCTGAGACTTGTGTTTGGGCTAGTGCTTTTGAATATGAGGGGGGGTCAGACTAGATGACCTTTGAAGGTCCCTTCCGGCCCAGATGATTCTATGATTCTTTTATGGTGTGTGGAAGCATTATCATAGATTTTGACATCAAGTGGAGCTTGGTCTGCTCCTGCTTGGCAGAGGAGACCATCAGCTTAAATCTGCTTCTGCAGTATATCTTGTATGTTGTTGCACTTCCCCAGTCTAACCCAAAAGCTAGTCTTGTGCTGGTTCCTGCTGCCTTCTTGTCATTAGCCATCTCCCAGTAAGTCTGATGTTGACACTTAAGTCATACTCAGTGGAAAACCCCAAGACCTTTCCAAGTCTCACCCTTGGTTTGGATAAACTCTTGTGCATGACCCGGTGCAGCAGATCCCCCGGGATCCCCTTTCCATAGTCCTTGGGTCTGTTTTTGTCATGCTGCTGCATTTAGTGAGATGTTGTGAAAATCTGTCTGTTGCCAAGTCGCTCTGAAGATGGGCTGGGCCTGGCTGTGTCAGATGACCACTTTCCGGGGGGCACTTGCCTTGTCCTCACTTTTAAAACTGTGGTTTGAATATTCTTGGCATTGGTGTGGTTGCCATGATTTCTGTGGCATAATTTTGCTCAGTCTCCTTGCTCCTTTTAATTTAAGAATATGTTTCTGGTACTTGGGCATCTTCCCAAAATGAAAACTGTGACTGACAGGTTTGCGGATTATTTTTATTTTAAAAATGAGCTCCCGTGTTTTCCCAGAACAGACAGGGCAAATACCTGTCAGGAACAGTTCAGGCATCGTTGATCTTTTAAGGTGACGGGATGGTTGTCAAGAAGTGATCTAATCCTTTCTATCATTATTTTCTATATTTATCAGGCAAAATTGTGTGCAAAAATAGTTAACAGAGAGATAGCTTTAAACCCTTTGACCCTTAGATAGCTTAACATGGCTCACACCTGAAAGTATCCCTGTGTGTGCTTCCTGGGGTTCCCTAGAGAACTGGGCAGCTTTTAGATGAAAAAAACCAAAACAAACCCCCCTCTGTTGGCATTTTGAGTCACTGAAGTTCTCTGTTTCAGCAAAAAGTAGTTTTCCTTATGAAGAGAAAGAAGAGTTTTAAAATAATTTTTGCTAAGACAACACACAGCAAAATAAAAAATAAGCTTTCTGTCAAGTTGTCAGCAACTTAAAATAACTGTCGGACCAAAGTTTTTGAACTGATTGCTGTGTGGAGTGATGGTGGAACTGTTAAAGGTGTTCTGGGCTGTCGGAGACTGAGGTTTGACTTTATCCTTTATGTGAATATTCTGTATTCCTTGTGTGAATAAAGAACATTTTGTAGTTTTCAGGATGCTTGTGGAAGGAGGATAGTTGGATAGCTCAGATTGAATGACTAAATTAAAAATCTTTGTGAAGAAAATTGCAGTCTGCACTGTTTAAATCTGCTACCAAAATGGACCTGTTTTTTGGTCACATTCTGTTTTTGGTTTGTTTGGGGTTTTTTTTGTAATAATAGTTATTATATTTTTTCCCAGATCCAAGTCTTTGAAGATGGAGCTGATACAACATCCCCAGAAACACCAGAATCTGCTGCCTTGAAAGTCCCCAAAAGAGGTACGACCGGTCTGTTCTGCCCCAGAACCTCATTTCTTCCTTGGCCTGGACCAGATGAGGTTCCACTACTGAGCATATGTCAGGGGTCCACGCACACTGGGGAGGTGGGGTGATATGCTGCTGCTGAGGGGTCATAGCAGATATTCCCAGGGCTCTTTCCCTGGTTTGGGTACACAGTCACCCCACCCCACTATTCCACCTCTCCCATTGTCCTCTCTGCAAGGTCCTATGTAGTCTTTGGGCATCACAGAAGGAAGCACGGCATGAAAACGTTGCTTCAGGTGGCTCTGTCCTTACTATGAAAGTCTGGTGGGAAGCAAGTGGGAAGCCCTTTCTGGAGGGGTAAGAAATCCTTCCTTGAGGAGTGGGCACATGAAAGTAAGATTTGAACTGCTCTGACGCTGTGAATTGCAGCTTATGGGCCACTGGCTGCTCGAGGCTGTGACTGTTTCCCACCTCTCTGGCAGTGAATGCTATCTGCTCAGCGTTGAGTGTTCCTTCTGCTTTTCCCTTTCTCAGGCCACTCTGCAATAGCTCGCTTTGTTTGGTACCTCATGGGTTGTTTTTTTTTTCCTTCTGACAGGCTTCCCTCCCATTGAGGTCTGTTTTTGTTGAGTGATTATTTAGTGGTACACTGAGGGATCCTAGGAGCTTGCAGAAAAAGCTCTGATAGCTTCCTGTCCTGGATGGTCTGTCAGTGTTGTGTGCCAAGCTGGGGATTTCTTGTGAGTGAAGTGTTTGTTGAACATGTGCTTAGTGGTTCAGAATAGAGTTGTGTTTTTTGTTGTGGGTTTTTTTTTTTCCCCTCTCCTGGCCAGTAGAAATTAAAAATCCCCTTCACTTGGTAAAATGAAATCTACCCTTTAGCTGCATGAAACGTGCCACAATGCATCAGAAGGGGGTGAGATAATTAACCCAAGGAGAGGGATATTCCCGTGAGATGTTAATTTTTTTCTGTCCCATGAGTGGAAGGGAAATTTGAATTGGCATTCAAGTCCCTTGGCACTTTGCCGTCACCTTCTGCTGAAGAGAGCTCCAGGCTCCAAGAGCTCACTGCTGCTGTGGAGAGCCTGGGGTTGGTACAACCCAGCCACTTTAATTCATCTCTGCTTTGGATTCTCCAATTAGCATGTGCAGCTGAACAGAGAAACATTTAAAGCAAGCCAGTTTTTAATTTAGGGGTGAGGTTTTTAATGCAAAAAAAATGGAAACTTTTCTGCTTAGTATGCTAGTCTGAGTGTTTTCTTTTCCAGATTGCAAGAAAGCCCAGTTCTTCATGTGCAACTTCAGCCTGTTCTTTGTATGTACTTGATATTAATAGTTAATGAAAATACTCCTTCATGTTTTTATGATCTTTTCACTCTTTCTCAATTCAGATTTTCCAGCTGAAAATTCAGTTTTCCTTGTTACAATTCTGTACTTGTTTAGGATAAGGTGTTTGTGTGGACCTGTGCAAGCATTTTTTCCCCTGCTACTCCTGTAGGTCTGGGCTTTCTGGATGTATGTTATTGGACATCTCCCCTTTGGGTGCTGAACCTGTGCAAAAGCCACAAACCTTCCAGCACTGGGTGTCTGCTGTGGTTTTTCTCATCCCTCAGGTATTAGGAGCTAGGGAGAAAAGACAAGTGCTTTTTAGACTCTCACTTAAGGTATTGAGAATTCAGTAGCAACTGATGCTTCCTTCAGCTGGCAGATGGGAATATAGAGACCAGAAGTATGTTAACTACCTGGAGACAAGGTAGAAAAAAATGACAAACCAAACCTCCAGGTGTAGCATGGCTCTTCAGCAAATGGTGCCGCCTTTTAATTTCTCTACATCCGTGTATGTCCACCCAAAGAATCTTTAAATCCTGCACCATCTCCTCTCTCATTATGTGGAATTCTTTTCAAGGCTCTAAACTCTGCTCTCTACTGCAGAGTTGTCTCTGGTTCTTCTAAAACCTTTTGTCTGGGGCAACCAGCAGTGACTGCGGCATCTGGAGGTGTATGGCTGCTTACTCACAGCGCACTGCTGTGATATTTTCAGTACTCTCTCTCCTTTTCTCAGAACACTCTGAAGTTTGTTCTTGCCGCCCAGTGGCATTCAAGGAACTTCTATGGTGATGCCTTGGCCTATTTTTTCCCCAGCTGCTAGTTCTTCCACCCAGATGGAGAAATGAATAAACTGCAAGCAGTTCAGGTTACCCCTCCCAGTGTTGCTTCCTCTGCCTCCTGCTGCTCAGAGCCTGTCTCAGGGCAGGAGCCTGTGAACACGGTGCAGGAGGGGAAACGGGTGCTTTTAGCTCAAGTTTGGGGTTGAAGAATGGGTGTCACCAACATGTGGGGGCCACACTGGTCAGGTCTTGGGGGGCCAGCTCCCTTGGCGTCCTGTGGCGGGAGGAGAGGGAGCCCAGGCACGCAGGTTTGGTGTTGGCTGCGATGCTCCTTGGAAGGGATGCAGGTGCTGGGATGCGGCTGCTTGCCAGGAGTTTCCATGGAAACAGCTGTGCCGGCTGCTGCAGTCTGACTGCGGTGGGTGATGCAGAGATTGCTCTTCCCATAGACCCAGCCCCTTCCTCTCCCAGACTAGCAGAGGTGTGAGGTACACAGTGGAGGTGGCTCCTGTTTTTTATTTATGAGACGCTCCTGCAGCATTTGCTGTTGGGGTGATCACTGCCACAGTTGGAAAATTGCAGCTGGGAGAGGAGGGAACAAGCAGCTCCTGTGGCCCTGAGCTTCTTGTGGACTTACCAGACATCCAGAAATGGAGCAAAGGATGTCATTTAGCCCAACCTACTAAATGCAGTGGTTTACCTTCGTCTCTGATAAACATAGGCCAGGATCATGCAGTCTGTTTCCTCCACGCTCCTGTATGTGGCACTCATTGTGCTGTCCAACAGTAATCCAGAGAACGAGGGAGGAATCCAGAATTCGGGGTGGTGGTTGTGTTTGAGCAATGGGGTTTAGCAAAATGCTGACATCTACTGTCCTGCCATAACGGGCAGGTTCTGTAACGGTGTGCTCCATCAGCCCCCTCTGTTAGGATGGTAAAATGGGAGCACCTAATAACAGCCAACACCCAACAAGTTTAGCGACCTGGGGAAGGCCAAAGGCAGATATTCCTGGTGGCTACCTGTGCTGCAGGAGGTTTGCTCTCTGAGGAGCAGGAAGGACTGGTCTGCTAAGCTTGAGACCTGTTAGGACTGTGGATGCTCTGCTCAGGCAGGGGACACACACAGTTCTCTGGGCTGAGGTGAAGAGCAGAAGGAGTAGAGCCACAGATGGTTGGTTTGGGAGGGTCTCTGAGTGGTCTGTCACATATCTTGTCTGTATTCAGATTCCTGACTACCTACACACCAGGATGGAAACTTTTTGTTTTGGTGCATGAAGTAAAATGGTCTGGACCTGTATTTCTGTTGATACATTAGATTCTTGTTTGGAATTTGGCTGATTAGATGTGGTTGTATGGATCATTAGACCGATGTGTGGTCCATAGAGAGAGTGCTCTGAAGGTGACTCAGGATTCTGTGAATTGCAGTAATTTAACTCAAGAAAAGCAGCGTAGTCTGACCTACTTCTGACGTGTGAGTCTCAGTGTGAGGCTTTCTCAAGCTGTGCCAGTGGGTCTAATAAGGGAGCCCCTGTTCCTCCAAGCCCGTGCCCCATTGTACACCCGTTTCCTGGTTTATCCTGGTCTATCCTGGTCTCTGCTTCACGCCCACTTCCCTAAGAACACGCGTAAATGGTCCTTTCAGTATGCCTTGGTGATTGCTGAACTGCAGAGACACTTGGTATGCGGGTCAGGCCGGAGGCGTCCTTTGGGCCAAAGCTCATGGTTCTGTTTCTGTTTTTCTTTACAGATTCCCTGGATGCTGCCAAAGCCAGCAAACTGGTGAGTGCTGAGCCTGTGACTCTGCAGGCTGCCGAAACAAACGCACTTCACAGCGTAGGATTAGTTGGAGAGGCAGACTTGCACATGCCAATCTTCCTGACTTTTCCTTAACTTTCTATCACTTCTCTAAAAGCTCCAGTTTTCAACCTGGCGGGAAGAGCACATGGAGACACGCACATACACAAAACACACAGAAGGTTTGCCAGGCTGTCCCTTAGTTAACCCTTTTCAGTTCAGTGCTCTATAATAAAAATACCCATGGTAAAGTGCATATCTCCTGAAAAGCCATGGGAAACAGGGCTGTATGAAAAGTAATTTTCAACTAATGACCAGAAATCAGTAAGTTACTGAGGAATAAAACCTCCGTACAATTTCCTGTATTGCACGTTTTAATCTAATTGCAATCAATATTGCAACGTTCACGCCCTGCATGCTTCTTGGCTGCGTTCCTTTAAATAATGACCCCTACATCCTGCAGGAAGAGCCTGCTCCTTGGGGAATTCCAAGTCAGCTTTCTCTGGCTTACACTGTTGACTAACAGAGAAACAGTGTAAGCTTCTGAGTGTCTTTATCCAGGAATCTGAATAACTCTTGAGGCATAAATGGGTACATGTTGTTTCCAAATGTGATGTGTTTCCTAAGGAACAGAAAATCGGAGGAGGTGCCTATCTTCAAATACTTTTGACACCTAGACAAGCACAATTAAATAGATATTTAAGGTTAAAACCACCAAAATGGCTATACATGTATATAAGTACATGTGTGAAGAATGTGTGGTAGTGCTGGGCAACACAGTGAGTTTGGTTTGTGCGTGCTTTGGGATAGAAGCTGGATGTTTTTCAGGGATGAACTGGTCCATCTTGTGCGTAGCCAGCTGTAGAAAAGAAACCAGCTTATCTGGAGATAAGGGGCTTCTCCCCTTATACTGCCCTCTTGTGTGGGTGACACCTGGAGTTCTGATTTAGGGCAGTTTACAAGCCTAGTCTCAAGTTTCAGATAATTACTGAGAGTGGGAAAACTTTTCTCACCTCGTTGCAGAGCCCTGTGTGGGCTTCCCCCCCCCCCCATTTGATTTGGAGGATTTTGCAGAGGGTGCCTTTTTCTCCTGGAGGGGGAGCATAACTTACCTACTGGTGTGTCTGGTCTGATCAGCCTTCTCCATTCCAGGGCTTCTGGCACTGGTATCTTTCCCCCTTTTGTTCTCTGCCTGTGATGCATAACATTTAGTTTCCTGCTTTAATTACATACTGGAATTAATGTGTGAGTTTCTAGGTGAAACTGAACAGTGTGCCTTGTAAAGGGGATCAGACCAGACTACCCTTCCTCAAAATAAAGGCTGCAAAAGGGAGTCATGAAACACTGGAATAAAAAATTTAAAATTGTTTCAGAACATTTGTAATGAAAGACAAATAAAATGTTTATGAAGTGGAAAAAAAATCTCAGCGTTCATGAAATCAGGTTGCTAAAATAGTAATTCTTCTTTAAATTCTTTATATTGCTCACATTCTGAGAAGGTTGCAGGAAAGGGAACCAAAAGGGTTTCCCCCCAAGAAGGTTTAAGAAACCGCAGACTAAATATCTAATGGTACCTTCTGTCTGTAAGCATCACAATTTATTTATTTTATTTTTGTTTTTTCTGCATAAGAGATTGAGAATTAGATGCTGGCCACTCTTGGAAGCAAAACATTTTGGTAGATGGAGCTCTGGGCTGGGGATGTTGCTGCTTCATGCACTGCTCTGCTCTGGGGCGTAGTCTGGTTTATCACTATGGAAAATACTAGAGTTCAAAATTAAGTCTTGCCACCTTTCAAATACTGTCAGTGGTGTGACAGGCTCCCGAAGGCAATTTGAGCAATGCCACTGTGATGGGCATACACAGATTTGTCTTCTGCCTTGTGTGTTAGAAACTGGCGAATTTGGGTTTTGCCATTTGCCTTCCTGGATTACACAGCTCCTCCCAGGAGCTGCTGCAGAAACATGGAAATGAGGTGAAATAAAAACGCTTTGAGCCTCTTGCCCAGTATTTCAGCCCAAACAGGTATCTTTGCTGATGAAGCTGTCAGGCTGGCTGGCTGTCGAGCGCAGGATCCCCAGAGCAGGCTGGGGCTGGTGCTGTGGGACTTCAGTCCTTTAGGTCCTTTAGGGACCCCATAAGGGGTCCCTGGTTTCCTGCATGCGAGTCTGATCAAATGCTGAAGAGCCTGGCTTCGAGCCAGGGTAACAGCACACTGCAGAAGGCAACAAAGGCAACCACTGGCTCTGAGCAGAGAGAGTCTACAGCGATGGGAGGAAAACGAACACTTGGGGTACAATTGTACCTCATGCAAAACCTGAGCTCTGGGACAGGCATTCTCCAGCATCGCTGCTTGTCTGGAGCTATTAAGGGGTGCTGAGGTTGTTTGCTGAAGGTGATGCTGAAATGGTTTGTAGTCCAAGCAGCAAGGGCCTGGGGAGGTTAGTGTGAGTTACTTCTGCCTTGTGGTGGGTGAAGCCCTCTGGGTGCAGGCTGTGGCAGTCAGGAGCAGAGAACTTCAGTGGCAGCAGCCTGTCCTTCCCCAAGAAGAATTATCTCCTGCCCCTTGAAAGCTGGCAGAGCTCTCCAGACCCCAGGGTGTCTGACGGAGGGGGCTGCAGTTGTCTGTGGGCCTTTGATCCTTTGTTGCCTCATCCATGTATGTGTTGGCTTAACTACATGATGACCATTGTCACAGTTTGTCTAAGGAAGAGCTGCTACTTGCTGAGAGTAAAACCTCTGCTGTGCAGTATTTGGGGTGTTTTCCATCTTGAATGCGTACTTAACACTGCTGCAAAAAGGTGTGTTTTCTCTGGTATCGCATCATGTTCTCTGAAATTAGAAAATCATTCTAGACCTCTTTATTTCCTTAGATACTAAGTGCTCTGGCACCAAGCCTGGTGGTCAAGGCAGGGGTGTGCTCCCTGTGCCTGCTTCAAGACCGTTGTCCCCTGGCATCCTCTCCCTCTCCCTCCTGCATCCTGGGAGATCCCGATATCAGAAACCCAAACTCCTTTGTGGCTTCCTTCCAAGAAGCTGTTACCTCTGCTTCACCAGGCTGTGACATTGGGACTTCTGAAAATGGGGGAAAGAGCTTCTTTCCTGATGGCAGAGGGGCCCTGAGTGGCAAGAAACTGGAACAGATTGCTAGCACACTTGGGATGAAATGCAATCTCTTCCCAGCATGATTGTATAAACACATGCCCCACTTAGAGCAGCAGTCGGTGCAGGGCTTTGCCTTGGTGTGATCAAGAATTGCATTTTAACATAAGAAGTTACTGTAAGTTGTGAGTCTTTGTAGCCTGAGGTGTGGTGGGAGTGCACCCGTAAAAAATATGGGAATGAAATACAGTTGGATACAGCATCTTCTTCCCTTTGCAGTGTCTGATCCAGGGCGGGTCAGCGAGGGGTATTTGTGATAGCCGGATCTGGGGCGGGATCCCCCCTCCTCAGGGATTCCAAGTTTCAGTCAGCTAAGTATGTTGCACTCTTTGCAAGTGCAGATGGCCACTGTTAAGTGAAGGTAATTTCTTCTAAATATGTCCTGAAACCTCAAAAGATTCTGTGCTGGAGCAGGTGAAGGTGGATGAATGACACGGGAGTAAAGCTAGTAAACTGGAGGGTTGAAAACAAGCCTTCTCATGGGCTTTCCCGTTAAACCATCTTACATTTGTTTAAATTTACCTGACTATATTTTCCTTTCCGATAGTATGTATTTTTGCAGCCCAATGACTTCTTTGAGAAATGTTCTCTTCCATCTGAAACTTGTGATGTTTGAGCAGGAAGCAGATTGCTCCTCATCACCGCTGTTGATACGATGCGAGCTCTAACTTTGTACCCTTTTATTCCCTCTTCATGCAGCGTGGAGTGAAACCTAAAAAGGTGGTGCTTTTTTGACAATTAATCTGTGTGTTGCCGAGTCTCCTGGCCGCATGAAAGGCCCTCCAGTGCATCCCAGTTCATTGTCACCCATTGCTGCCGTGCCTCCATCGTGCCATTGCATGTTCGCTCATTGCATGTGCTCCCCCACGCCAGCCCCCCAGCTTGCTCGGAGGATGGGAGGTAAATGCAGCCAAAGCAGTTGCTTCTGAGCCTGTACCATTGTGTGGTGGAAGGGGTTTGCATTGCAGTGTGGCTGCTCGAGGGAGGCACGGGGGCCGGCAGCCCAGCTGGTTGCTCAGTTGTGAGATTTTCTGCTGTTGCAGTGAACCCCAGTGGGGTTTTCAAGTCAGTGTTTGGTGCTGGTTACTGTGTTCCCCCGTGGGCTGTGCCCAGCATCGCTCCCAACACATCTGCAGAGTTTCTGCATCAACTGACTGTAAGTCTTGGACACCAGAGTGCCAGCTCAGAAGTCACTGCTTCCACCTGAAGGACTACTGATGGCACATCTCAGCCCGCCTTTCGCTGCCTTCTCTGTCCCTTAACTAACTTCTTAATATATTCTATGATTCTGTGATGGTGCCAGCTACAGGCTAAGTGCTTTACGTGCTGTGGGAAGCATAAGCAGTGCTCCCTCGTGCTTACTGTCTGACAAGGAAACACTTAAAACTCTAGTTTTGTTTTGCTAACCAAATGTGTTATCACAGATCTGTTGCCCGGCCCATTACTGACCCACATACAGCAGGTTTCTAAACAATACAAGGTAACGTTGCACAAAGAACTTTCTCATGAGCTGTTTTAACTCCTAACTGAGCAGTGGTAAAAGAGGGAGCTGCTGTAGTGAAAGAACAAATCCCAAGAATTTGGGGTTGGAAAAATGATATACTGCTGAGAAATATGCCTTGGTGACTTGCCTCCAAGTCACTGTTTTGCTTATATGTGGTATTTGTCCTCTCCTTGGGCTATGACTTCCCATGGCCTCCCAAGGTAAGAACACCCCCTCCACTCCCCCAACCAGCTTGTTTATGACACTTGGCAAAGACAAAAATCTTTTGTGTCGCTTATTACTGAAATGAACTAAAACTACAAAGATCTTGGCAAAGAATCATCATTTCCTGTAGGCTGTGTGGGGAATAATTTTTTGCCGTGGAATTCTTGCCAGGAGAAAAGCAAATCTGGCCACTCAAGACTTGGAACAGGCACAGTATGAGCACTAGAGAGAAATTGGTACAATACCTGCTGAGTCCTTGGTGTACATGATGCCAGTCAGTAGTATCTTCACCACATCTTTTATTTCCAGCCACTTTTCTTGTCCATTTTTGGGTGGAGAGATGATCCAAACAGCAGTGTTTGTCCGTGGAAAGTCTGCAGGCAGGGAGCAATGCAGAAGCACAAGGAGAAGCTGCTGAGGCACTGCAGGGGGATGGCTGGGAGGAGCCCTCTCTCCTGAGCCCCTCCATGACCCCTTTTGTCCGAGGTCTCTGCATGTCTCTGAGGCTTCCTGGGTGTCTGTGCAGGCATCTCTCTCGTGTCTGTCACCACAGTAGTTCTGCATGCCACTCTGACTTGTACCCAGCTCTAAGTCGTGACTTGATGGGAAGAACTTCCTGTATCAAATGTTTTGTTTCTTTACTTTCCCGTCCCCGTGGTTCCCAGGCAGTTAGGTTGACAGCAGGTTGCCATACATTCACTGCCATCTGCTCAGAGCTTTAGCTGTGCATTGCTTTTAAGAGAAGTGGTTGTATGATAATAGCTGTCCAGAGAACCTTTCCTGACTACCACACGTGGAGACAGGCTCAGACAGGTATGTCACGACTCTTCTCAAGAGGGGCAGGCCAGTGCCTTGTTTTTGCCGATGTCACCTCGGAATTTAACTTTTTTGGCCTTTAATAAACTTGTCAGCTCTCCATCCCCCTCCTTTACAGCTCTTGACCTTGCACAAGTGCGTGAAAATTGCGGTTCAGTTGGTGTGATCACAAAATAACTAACATAATTAGCAGATAAGTCCTTATTAATGAGATTAAGGTAGCTCTTTGCATGTTAAATATAGACTTTAATCATATTAAAGCTGCTGCTTACTGCTTTTTTGTGCCAGCTGGTCCTTATCCTCACAGCTATTGTCCCTCTCTCTCTGTTTGTACCGTTTGTCTTGGTTTTGCTACTGTCTTTGAGCTCATGGGGAGCAGTGGAGTGGGGCCTTTTGCCACTGAGGTCATGGCTCTTTGCTGTGGGTCACTTGGACTGTGCTGTTGCCAGGGGTGGCAGCCACCACTGGAGGGACCCTGTCTGTGTCATCTTTGGGGCTGCAACAAGCTGTGAAGTCTTGATGCTTTGTAGTGGTGCAGGTGTGAGGGGGTGTCCTTGTTCCTCATGTAGGCATCTGCCCTGCATGCCACTGGCGGCTGGTCAGGAGCTGGTGGTCCAGGCTGCTGTTGTGCTGGGTGGTGTGGGAGGAACACCACCAAACATCCTTTTTAAAAGCAATAAGAGGGTGTTTCTCTCC
The DNA here is from genome assembly GCA_004320125.1 of Scolopax mira. Classification (NCBI taxonomy): domain Eukaryota; kingdom Metazoa; phylum Chordata; class Aves; order Charadriiformes; family Scolopacidae; genus Scolopax; species Scolopax mira. Next base: position 83,456 of record BJBW01000097.1, on the reverse strand, counting down.
TAATTTTTGGAGTGAAATAGGTTGTGTGTTCCTTTTATCTCCTCTGTGCTACCTGGGTCAATGTTTCACTGGCCCTGTGGTCAGCAAGCCTGTCTCCTCTCTTGCTGAAGTGCCTGGGGTTACAGTGTGTTCCACAATGTCATCTCCCAGTGAGACAGAGGTGCCGTGTCTGGTGCCCAGGGCAGTGGTGGGAGCTGCTGCCCCAGGCTCAGCACGGGGAGAGGGGCTAGTTTGTCGTCCCATGAGTGATGAAGCTCTGCCATGCTTGCCCTGGGATGCTGAGGGTGCTGAGGACTTTCAGGAATGCAGAGAAAGGCTGGATACGTTCCTCCAAGTTAAATCTTAAGAAATACAAAGTGCACAGAAATTATATTTGGCTCAGGGAGTCCTTGAGCTGTGGGTGTTTGGAGCCTCGCACAGCAGCTGGAACACAGTATTCTTCAGGTGTCCTTCCACACCTATCTGGTCTTGTACCATGTAGACTAGGGGCTGCCTGGCTCAGCCTCCACCATCCTGTACTGGCACAGTTTGGACAGTTGCTCCCAGGATCCTGATCCCACTGGCAGCACCATCCTGCCCGAAATGTGCAGTGATGGTTGAGCTGCATGGAGCTCCAGCTGGAAGGGGATGGGCCTCACAGACATGTCTGCAGCTTGCAGGTGAAACCTGGGTCTGCAGTACCCAGTTGTGTTTGGAGACCCTCAGAGACACTGAGCACAGAGAGTTCCAGATCAGCCAAGTTCTTAGCTGGTGGCAGGGGGTTGGTCCCGCAGGTTTTTTGGTTGGTTGCTGCAAGCTCAAGTGCGAGCTGTGGTGAAGCCCTTCTCCAGAGTGGGAACACACGTCCAGCACTGTCCCCATGTGCCTGAGCTGTGTGACCATGATGATAACTCTCATGCCCAAGGGTGCTCTCTCTCACCACAGGTCACCTGTTCTGTAACAGCATGAGCTAAAGCCAGTTTGATGGCTGTTGTGTTTCCCGCCCCTGCACCCTCTAATGGATTGGCTTTGTCCCAGCATCAGTAACATTCCCGTTCCTTTCATTATCCCAGCTGGCATTTCATGTGCCGGAGCTGGATCCTCCAGTGTTTTGTTTTGAGCTCTGTAATGAGCATGGCTTCATCTCCCTCTCTGCTGGGCATTTGATCTGGCTCTGATTCTTGTCCTCCTGTTTGTCATTGTGCCTGGTCATTAGCCGGGTTCATCGACGGGGTCTCCGTGCGGGGAGCAGATGGCCTGTTTCAGCCTGATGAGGGCATGCAGCGATCTGGTTCCAGATGGTTTCTTTTTAAAGAAGAGGGGCCAGTCCAAGCCCTATTAATCCTTTAAAGGAAAGAGTAATCCGATTATCTCATAAAACGTGCCTCACATCTGAACTGACGAAAGCATGTCCTACAAAAGGGTCTAAATGAACCTGTGCACAGATTTTTACATGGCTGGCATTCCTCTTGGCCGGCTGACAAGCTGTCGTGGCAGTTCTTTGTGCCTCTGAGGGACACTGACAGGAACTTTCAGCAAGGTCCGTGCTGCAGAACCGTGGTTATTTTGCTGTTGATCAAGGGAGGGCCCAGCGAACCTTCAGAGCTGTGAGCTGAGCAGCATCTGGCGCCACAAGCTGGTGGTACCATGTAAATGAGCCAGAGTTAACCCCGGCAGCATTAACAGGCTGCTCCCAAACCGAGAAGACATTCAGCAATCTTCTTATCTGTGTTGGTGCTGAAACCTCCATCTTACTTCAGTAACTTCTCTCACATATCACTGAATGGGCCCGTTCTAAAGGATCTGGCACTTGTTTTTTCCATTGTCAAACTCTGTTTTCTCATCTGTTGCTTCTGCTTAAGACCATGGCTCTGGAAGGTGTGGCCAACCCCGTGTTGGTGTGTATTGAATCCTGGATGTGGAAAGAATTTATATATTCTAGATTTAGAAAACTGGGATGTGCATTAGCAGAGGAGTTGGTTCATTAGAGCAGCTGCTGTCCTGCCCCCCTAACTGTAATACCCTTAACTGAACCTTCAATCATGCAAGCTTTCATGTGACTCCTTCAGCAATATACATTCACTAAGGGGCTTATAGCCATGAATAGAGTTTCCTTTTGTCTGAAAATACTTAATACATACTTGGGGCTTTTGCCTGACAAGTTTGGTTAACAGTTGGTTGAAATTGCACAGTGGAGGAAAGCCTCTGTCCTCTGGGCTGACCTGGAGTCAGAGAGAGTTTCTACTGGAGTTTTTGGATGCTTTCAGATGACTTAAAACCCCACCTCTGTATAAATCAGCTCTTGAGCACATGCTCAAACTAATGAAACGTAGCAGTTCTTCATTAATATATGCTTATTAGTGCTTTTTGAAATGCCACTTGGAAACCCTTCCCCTGCTAACACCACTAGCCCATCTGCAGCCAGCAGAAGAGCTGTTGGGGGAGAGGGGATGCTGGTGGGATCCTGACCTCAGGTCTAAAAGGTGTCCAGATTTGTTTGCTGCCTTTTACTGCTTGTAGGGGCTCTGCGTAAGTCATAGCCAGTTATAAGGAGCCAAAAGGCAGTTAGGTTTGGACACTAGATCTGTTTGGTTTAACCCAGGATTGTTTCTGTAGATGCAGTACCATCCTGACAATTCAATCCTTTGTGGACTGATGGGCTGACTCTGCTAAAATAAGAGCTAAAATAATCTCTTTCTGCCTTAACCCTGAAGAATCACCATCAAAGCTGAGGAGGAAGAAGCTGGCTGGCAATGAGGCTGGTGAGCTGCCCTGGTACTGATGGGCTGGGAGTGTAATTTGGCCTCCAGATTGGTTGTAATTAGGAAGATGTGACCTAACTCAGTGGAGCAGCCAGCCTGAGCATGGAAGGCCAAAGCAGATCCCCAAACAGAGCTCTGAGCATCCTCGAGGAGCAGAATCAAAGCTAAGGGTGAGCAGATCCTTGCATCAGACTGTCACGGCAGTGGGTGTCTTGCAGAACGGTTTGCCAGGCTCAGGTGTGCTCACCAGCAACAGGTTTGGCAACTGCAAGCTGGGAATGAAGCTGAGAGCGCTAACCCAAGTGCAAGGCAAGAGAGGGGTTACCGGAGCCAGTGTGAGAGCAGAGAGCTTGAGACTGATGCCCTCTGCCTCAGTGCCCCGAATTGGTGAGTGTCTGTGGCTTCCCTGGACACTTAAGGATTCATTATAGGAAAGAGCTGCATGGCACAGGGAGATGGGAGGGCAATGCTGGGACTGGGAATACTCCGTGCTTGGTCTGGTGATAAAGTGAATGCTCAGGTATGGTGTGAGAGGGGGATCATCCTGAGTGAGCCTCCTCTGCTCTTAGACGGGTAACAGCTTTGGCCAACTTAGTGCTTCATGACTTACTCCTTGATTTTTCTAATCAAGGCTTCTACAAAGCCTTGTAATGTTGAGCTCTAATTTTCTGCGGATAAATCCGGTTGGTTCCGAGTTCAGTTTCTATTCGTCGTTGTGTCTGCGTGAGCTGCTGGCTCTGCCTGGAGGCAGATGGTAAGTGGCAGGGTCCACTTTGCCTTGGGGAGCAGGGCTGTGCTGCAGGGTGCCTCTGTTGTGCTGCGGGTGTGCAGAAAGCAAAACATGTCTTCAAATTCCCCTGGGAAGGCTTCGGCAAACCTGCAGCAGCAGTTTCCTTTGGGATCATCCACTGCCCTTGTCCTGTGAACAACAGAAGATTACTAATTGTTTGTTTATTTTAATTTAGGTTTATGTGAAAGATAGTACCATAAAAAAAATAGGCTAACTTGGTACGTGTAGCTGTCTGGATAAATGTAATTCTGTTCTTAATTAACTTTGCAAATGGGAGTGGTGTCTGTTTGTCTCTGAGGATGCATAATTGCCAGTTACCTGGGAGGCAGGACTCTTGGTTGCTCTTTGGATGTTTGCACAGGGCTTTCGCTCCGTGGAGCCAGGGGTAATTCCCTGCCACTGGAGGGTTCCCACTCCTAGGACGTGGCTGGCAAGCTCCTGGATGGAGGGTTCCCCGATGGGTCTGGGGCTCAGCGCTGCTTTTGGCACAGCCTGTGCCTCTTTCTCTGTGGGCTTTAGATACCTGTTGTTTGACAGAGGCAGAAACATCTGGCTCCCGTCCCCATGCGGGCTGTGGGGCAGGTCTGAGCTCCCCGTAGCTGTACCTGAGGCAATAGTGTGGTGCTGTGGTGTCTGCACTTCTGAAAATGCTTCTTTTGGTTAACTCCTGAAATCTGGGGTTTTATCTCGGCGCTTCAGCTCTTGAGAGCTTGCCTAAGAACTTCCTCTTAGCTCTTGATCTGAATATTTAGCTATCTCTCAGCTCATTAGAACATTATCTAATTTGTTTTAATAAATTGCTATGGGTTCAGAGGCTTTTTGGTGAGGATGTTAATTTTTTTAGCCTGTCATACATAGAAAGGTCAATGTTACCACAGCTGGAAGTGACTCTATGCTGGAGGGGCCAGTCTTTCCTCAGTGTTTATCTTCTGTAGCTGTTTAAAATGTTTTCATTTTTTTCTTTTTTTTTTCACTTTAGGAATTCTCAAAGGTTGAGGCAGCCCTGTTGCCAGAAGCATCTTTGTACAAACTTATGTCTGCAATATGTTTGCAATACAAATGTCACATGCTATTTGCACCCTAATATATTTTGCAAAGTTCGTACATTTTTGTTGTGCAGTTAAAACAGTAGAAGGTATATTTGTCCCTGCTCTGGTAGAGAGAAAGCACATCTCTTCATGGGGTTATCATTGCTTTCTCCTGGTTCCCCAGTGTCATGTCTGATATAGCAGTGGTTGGGTAAGAGGCTGCAGCATGTAGGAGTTTGCTGTTACCAGGGTCTGGATTGAATATTAGGCAGGTTTTTTGACAACTGTCTTCTGTACCAGAAGGGGTTGGGAGGTGACCTGACTGTGGTTCTTCAGCACAGCCAGGAGTTCCTATGTACCAACAGCACAGCCCAGCTTTTATTATTCTCTCTGTGATACAAGAGGTGCTGCCTAGAGGAAAATTGCCAAGAAGGATGCTTTCAGGCTTGCCAGAAACCCAAAGATTCTTGATGCGGGTTGAAGAGAGACAGTTTTAACTGCTGGGAGGCTGGTGAAGGCCCATCCGTACTTCGGGAAAATGAATTGATGGAGAAGTAGAAGTAAATCACACAGGAACGAGGGCTTGAGTGTGCTCCCTTCTGAACAGCCAGTGCAGCCAGTCGCCCTCACTCAGGATGCTCTGCAGCAGCAAGCAAGATGGAGGGCCCTCACCTCCTGCCCAGCTGTGTCATCTGCAGGGGTCTGCTGTGATCGTCCCCTGTCCCCTGCTGAGTGCTGCTGAAGTTCTGCCTCCTTCACTGGTGTGTTTGTGCAAGGAGTGTGGCAGATGCTCTAGCAGCCTTCCAGGACACAGATGGCCACATCTAAACTGCATGAGAGAGAGGACAGACAGGAGCCTTCGTCCTGAACAGAGGAGTCACCCATGGGTACAACAGACCATGTGTGCTATAGAAGATCTTGATTATAAAACGTGGCCAGTAATTCTAGAGGGTCTAACTTCAGATCCATAGATCAAGAGTGAATGCATCACTGAAGATACCACTGATTGATCTTAGCTGCTGGTAGAGAAAACGTTTGAAGTATTAGAACAAAATGACATACCTTGCTACCTTGCTTCCTACATTAACTACCTTTCTCACTCTTTTTCTGCCCCTCTCCTCTGCTCTGATGAGACCCTACCTGGAGTACTGTGTCCAGCTCTGGGGCTCCCATCATAAGGAGGACACAGACCTGTTGAAGAGAGTTCAGAGGAGGACCACAAAGATAATCAGAGGGCTGGAGCACCTCTCCTATGAAGACAGGCTGAGAGAGTTGGGGTTATTAAGCTTGGCAAAGAGAAGGCTTTGGGAAGACCTTATAGTGGACTTCAGTACCTAACAGGGGCCTACAGACAACATGTGGTGGTTCTGTTGACAAGGGCAGGTAGTGATAGGACAAGGGACTTTAAACTGAAAGATGGCCGATTTTGGTTAGATAGAAGGAAAAAAATTCTTCACTCTGAGAGAGGTGAGACACTGGAACAAGTGGCCCAGAGAAGCTGTGGATGCCTCATCCCTGGAAGTATTCAAGGCCAGGTTGGATGGGGCTTTGGGCACCCTGGTCTAATGGAAAGTGACCCTGCTGATGGCAGATTGGTTGGAACAAGATGACTTTTAAAAGTCTCTTCAAACCCAAACCACTCCCTGATTCTGTGGGGAAAACAAGACTGCATCTGGGCTCAGGCCAAAGGTGCTCTCCAGGTTGGATGGCATTTCAACATGGGGAATTCTTACCCTTTCTTTCAGCCAGCTAAAATTCATCAGGAAGGAGGCTTTCCCCCCATTAATCAGAGCAACTGTCAGCAACCTGTGCCATCAAGCTCAAAGACTTTCAGGGGCTGTGCTGGGGGGCTGGAGGCGGGGGTTGGCGTGCAGCCCATCTTCAGCCAGCACTAATCACTTTTAATGTGTAATGAAACCCAGGCTCTGCCATCCTCTTTAGGCGATTGATTGGAGCCTGTAACCTGAACTCGGCGCACTAAGTGCTTTGCAGTTACCCCAGAGACTTTGGATCGAGTCCCATAGTGAAATGAGGACGTGGGCTGGTGCACGTGTGATTCAGCTCCTGGCTCTGCTAATGCCCTGGCAGATGGTTGCCTTGGTTGGTCTTCACAGCTGTTTGGGGCAAACTAATGATATTCAACTTCTGGGTGCTTTGTGCAAACTTTCAGTTAAACTCTGTTCCAGCCTGTGTTTCTCTAGGACAGTTGCAGCCCACATGCTGTTACACTAGAGGATCCGTAAGAGTGGGTTTTGGAAAGCATCACGGTAGAGTTTGGATGTGCTGTTTTTACTGACAAATATTGGAATTGCTTTCAGAGCAAAAATACTGTGAGAGTTTATAGTGTATCAAACAGTAAAACCCCTCATGTGCGTGTTTCAGGTGTGAGCCTTACAGGATAGGAAATTCCATATGTACAATTAATTACTGAATATTGGGCTTTCTGAAGTGTCCCTGTGAGTCTCTTATGAAGCGTTCCTGGTTTTTGAACTTTGGCTGGAGGGAAAAGGCAGAAAGACTGGAGAGGGGCCGTGGTCTGCTTGGCCCCTGTTCCCGCTCCCCAAACCTTCCCCACTTGCTTTGTGGTGGGGATGTGGCTGCTGGGACCCCCGTGCTGCAGCCCCTCTTTTCAGTGGGTGCCTGAACTCGGGGTGTCCTGTCCCCATGACTGCTCTTGCGAAGCTGTCTCCAAACCATCTCACTCTGCTGTTACGGAAGCTCCTAATTCCCAGCCTAATTACTCCTGGTCAGTTATTACCTGTGGTTTATATGCCAAATTGCCCTTTAGCTTCAATAGCTTTGCCCTTTGCTTGTGTCTGCCCTCAGATGTAATTACAAACTGATTGAACCTTCACTTAGCCTTTATTTTGGTACCTTGGGCAGGGGAAGTGTTTTTAAGCTCTTGTAGAGTGATGCTGGAGGCTTCCTGCAGCGTGACAGGAACACGGGGCTGCGGGGAACTGCCAGAGCTCTGCTGCTGTCATGGGTTAAATCAAGTAATGCTGCTGCCCCAAGTGTTGGGCAAGGTGGCTGCCACCTTCCCTCCTTGCCCAGGTGCTGCTGGAGTTGGAGGTGCCTAGGTCTGGAGATGTCTTTTGTGGTGGCTTTTGTGCTGTGGGCTGGTGCCTGTGGAAGCTGCAGCTCTGGGGGTGTTCCTGGGGATGTCCTGCAGCAGTGTGGAATGTGGCTCTGCTAGGATGGCTGTCCCCCTTGGATGGACACAGAGGTAAGGCCAAGGAGAAGAGGCACCTCCGCAGAGCAGTGTAGGGCTGTTTGGGTCTGCTCAGCCATCCTGCTTCCCCATCCAGAAACATCTGATGGCCTGGGGCACTTGGACATCGTAGGGGTGGCAGTTTTCTTCTTTATCTTTTTCTGACTCTGCCTTTTCTGTCTCAAATGCTTTTGTTGTGTTAGGAGGCTTTTAAGAATCTCATAAAACCACGGATTTATATTTTTAGAATACATATTTACACACATATACCCCCATATGCATATATATCTATATACATATTTTAAAGCTCTCAAATTTCAAAACCTTATTTCAGGGAGAACATTTGTGCAAGGCACCACAGGTGTTAATTTTTCCTAATTCAGAAGTTTTTCAGAAATCCAAACCCGCTGCAGGTGATAGCTCTTGCAGTTGGGCGCAGGCTGTGGGTGCCACACCAAGCAGCGGGACTGCCCCGAGCCTCCAAGAAGTTCCAACCTGATGGTGAAACTTCCCTTTGGAGGACTTTTTTTCCAAGAGATTGCAAGTATTGCACTGAGTGTCCGTAACTATTGGTGCCAGAAATGCGCTTTGTGTGTAGAAGCTTGCATATGCTATTTAAGAAGGACAGTGGCTGCTGTGTGTGAGTCCTGGTCAGCCTGAGCTCCTCTCCCTCCTGGTGCCTTAGTGTGGAACTATTGGAAAATAGTGGAATTGAAATGAGAGTTGTCAATATTGGTAACAAAGGTCCATGTTATATGATATAATATACAAAGTGAGAGAGGTGTGTGTGGGATGGATACCCAAGGGGCCAGGATCTCCTTGTGCAGTGGGCTTGGGGCATTGAGGTTCCTAAAGAGTTTGCAGCAAGATCTTGCTCCAAGCGTTACCACCTCCTCTGGCATTTAGATCCCTGTGTTGCAGTTCTGCCGGAGCGCTGCTCCAGGGACAACACAGATGCCGAGCAGGATTTGGGGGTTGGAGCTTGGCAGTGCAGTGAGGCTCGGACATGGCTGGCTGGCTGAGGTGCCAGGTGCCGTACTGGGCACCAGCGCTCACCAGCGGGGGCTTTTTCAGGGCAGGGGTTCTCTGTGGGGGATTCTCCACCATCCTTGGCCATTCAAGGCTGCGTTGAGCTCCCTGGAAAATAAATCCCCTCGTTGGCAGGAAGCGCCTGGCTGGGGCTGAGGGTGGGAGTCGGGTTGGGTGGTGAACGGCAGCACCGCAAGATGGATGCGGCTCCGCGCGGACATCCGTCCATCTGTCCGGGCTCAGCTCCTTCCGTCTGCCGGGGCTCAGGGGATTTGCCGGCGAGGTCCCAGCTGCCCCTTGGGCCAGCGTGGCCGTGGCAGCATGCAGGGCTGGGGCGGGCTGTGCTGTGAGGTTTGTGGGGCACGGCGTGTGCATGCGTGGATGCCGAGCGGAGGGCCGGAGCCCGCTGGACCCTCCGGCGAGGCGAGGAGAGGTGGCCCAGCCGGGGGGGGGTGTGTGTTGCTAAGCTACTGAGGACCCCTCAGCCGAGAGGAGCATCGCATCGCATCGCCCGCCGGCGCAGCATCCCCGGTGCAGCATCGGCGGCGCGGGGAGGAGAGACCCACCGGCGGCGGTGATGTAATGAGGCGGTGGTTGGAGACACCGGCAGAGAGAGGAGGACGAGCAGCCGCGGCTCCGGCGGCTGGCATGGGCCCCCCCGGCCCCGGCACACCGCAGCCCCGCTGAGCAGCCGCCTCCGGAGCAGCCGGCGCGTCGGGAGAGAGGCGTTTGGTGGATTCTCGGGGCGGATGGCGAGCGGATAGAGAGAGGCTGCAGCCATTTGCAAGCGCTGCCGGGCAGCCCCTGTTCCTGAGACAGAGCCACCGAGAGCCGCATTGTTGTGACCGAGTGTGCTAACAGTCTCTCTCTGCCTCCCTGTCTCCCTTTCTCTCCCCTTCTCTCTCTCTCTCTCCGTCTGTCTTTTCTGCAATGATGAGGCAGGCCCCAGCAACACGGAAGGTACAATCTGCTGCTCTATCCACACCGTCATTGCTAACGCTGCTTCTGAATGTATCTTGTTTTGCTCTCTTTTAAATTTTATTTTATTTTTCCTTTGTTTTGTTTTGTTTTTTTTTTTTGTACGTTAATGCTGCTGAGCTTTAATTGTGAGTTTGACTCTGTTTCAGGTGCTTGTGGACAGATGCAGGGGTGGGGGGGGGCAGGTTGCCGAATGAGAAAGCAGCATCATGTAATGTCTAGCTTTTCCTTTCAAGTTTCCGTTCGAGTCATTTCTCCATTTCACCTGTCAGTGCCTGTGTTGCATGCAGCATCTCTGCAGCTCGGCTGGGCTCCGGTGCCTTCCCTGCCTCTGGAGGTGCCGGTGCTCGGCTCGTGGAAGTTGCATGTTAATAATAAGGTTTTTCCTGCCTCGGGCGATGCAAGCCGTGCCCTTGGGTTCTGCCTGCTTTTAACATTTCCTAATGTTTGGTGTATCTGGATTCCCTCTCAAGCTGACATTTCTGCAGGTTACAGCACGGACTCTGGTTTGTGCTCTGGTAGTGTCCTATATGTTTATTTTTAGCATAACCAGGATATCGCTGTTCAGCTTAAAGAGAAATCCTAAGAATTTTTGCCTGATCTCAAAGAATTGGTGAAAATAAAAGTAACCGAAGGCACAAATGTGCAACTTCACTGGCCCTGCTGTGTCAGCAAGGAGACTTTGCCATTTTATTAACGTTACAGTAAACGCTCTCGATTTACGTATGTTGTTCCTTGAGTTCACCTAATACAGTGAAATACTATGTTACGTGGTGGTTACTTTAAGGGCTCGTGCTTAATCTGCTTCCAAATTAAAAGTTTTACAAATACCGATCTCCCTCTGCTTCCAGCGGAAGGGTGGAGCAGTGGGGCCAGACCCAGTGGGTGCTCAGCACCCTGATTGGCAGGGAGCTTTACAAACCTGACAGGCACTTGATTTAATCCTGCTTTTCCTGTTGTTTCCCCCCCTTGCACACGCTGTCTCTGTGCAGGATCACACTCGGGAGAGAGTGCATGTGCGAGGTGTTGCCAGTTGTGTAAAATGCAAAGTTTCTTGTAGCAAGTGCCCAGCACCAGCGCAGGTAACATCACCCTGGGGAAAAACACCCTGAGAGGAGCTTGTCCTTCTGCTGATGGAGTGCCATGGGGGGAGAGAGAGTACTAATGCCAACAGGTTTTGTCTGGTTCTTCCGAGAGGCCGAATTTCCTGATGGTGAGCTGGGTGGTATCCTGCCCGCTCGGGTGGGCAGTGCTGACCCATGACTTTTGCTTGGTTGATGCCCAGGCATCAACTCCAGAGGTTGCCAGCCCCGCTCAGTCCCCTCCACTGGCTGCTGGAAAACCTCACGGCAGCTACATGGGAAATCTCTGCAGCAGCAATTGCAGCCTGAGAAGTTCTGCTTTTTTGCACCAGGAGTCCTCAGACTTCATCCAGCAGAAGCATTCAGCAGTACAGAACCAGTCCTGCCTGGCCTAAGGTGGGGTTAATACCAATGTGCTTGTCCATACTCACAGCGTTGCCAGTTTTTAGTGCTCCTGGCTGGGTCTGGATGGAGACTGGGCCACTCGCAATGGAGCTGAGCTAGGAGGGACCTGCAGGACTTGCCATCGGCAGCCCCGTGTTTGAGGACGGTGATGCTGGCTCCACCACAGGCAATTGGTGATATCCAGGAGGAGTTTTGCCAGATTTCTTGCTGCTAGAAGAAAAGTTTGTATCTGAGTGAGTCTGTTCTGAGCCCCAGATGCTCTCTCCTTGCTCCTGAGCTCAGGACCTCCCAAGGGAACAAAGGTTGTATAATGTCATCAACTATTTATGCAGCAACATTACGCAGCAGAGTTCAAAACTGCCACGTGAAATATTAATAGCCACAGCTGGGTGGTGCAGAGCATCTCAGGATTCAGGAAGGCCCAAAGTTGCTGTATTAAGCTGCTACATAGTCTGGAGCCTGGCAGAAGTTCGAGCGTCTCCTCCCAGCTCCCATTCTCCTGGATGCTCCCATAACCCTGAAGAGCTTTGTTGGTGGAGCCCTGCTGCCTCCTTCCTGCACACTGTCTCCTCACCAGCTGGATGCTGTACCCAAACTGCTAGAAGGGGGAGACCTTCTGCCAGCCGCTTACGAGTGCCTCGCAGAGCACAGGGGATGAATTGCTGACACGAGGCCTGTGGAGAGGAGGATGGCCAAGGCGGTGGGCAGCCTGATCACCCTCCATCCCTGCCAGAGAGCAGCGGGGCATTTTTCTGCCTCCCTCACCAAGGAACCCTCAACAAGACACCTGGGGAGTCTTGAGCTAACGTTTCATCTTTTTATCATCTTCACATGGCGTTACATGGAGGGGAACAGAAATGGCCTTCCAGCTTACACCAGAGGAGGCATGAAACCAGGATTAATCTCTGCCATTTAGTGTGGCTAGCTTTTAGAGAACGTTGCCAAGAGGCTTCTCCCCTTTTTAAGTGTTTAGTGTGGTTTGAGTCAGGGAAGATGCTCAGCTTCTCCCCACCCCATAGCCCAGATAGGGAAGGCTTCAGTGGTCAGTTGTTGAGTATTTTGCTGAAGTTCAGCTGCTGCCACAGGCAGCACTAAGATGTATTTTGAACGCAGAGTCTCAGTTGCTGGTATGAAATGCCCCAGCCCTTTGCTTACTCGTGTCTACCACGCACTGGGGTGCTTTCCATGCTGACCATGCAGAGGAGGCAACAGGATGGTGGGGAGCACTGTTCAGTTCCCCTCCTGCATTGGGAAGCCACATGCTTGGCAAGGAGTGAAAGCATCTCCCTGCCCATGGCTTGTGGAATCTCCCAGGGAGGGGGCTTTTCAGAGAGGTTCTCAGATTTTCAGGGCCACTCAATGTAATCTTTATTTAGTACGAATTTTGAAAGATGCTGGAGTATTCCTGAAGAGCTTGTACTACTGCTCCTAAATCAACCCTGTATTTATCTGGGGGTTTTGAGCTTTTACTGTTGTCATTACATTTTCCTGGCAAATTTTGCCAAGCAAAAGATGTTATGGAAGATGGGTGTCTTCCCTCAGTTTTGAACTGGATCTGCTGTTGAGTGCAGCTTTTTAGAAGAGGCTGTAAGTGGGCAAAATAGGATTTAGCCCACATAATACAGTAGGTAATTGGCTATTTTGAAGTGAAAACCTGTCCAGTTGTAATCTGTGTTTAAAAAAAAAATAATAATCTCTCAGCTAGTTTATTAAGGCCTTTGATTGGAACTTGACCATTGCTTCTGAATATCAGAGAGAAGCTCAATGGTGGGTGTGATGCTGTGCCTGCCTGAGATGGGTCTGCTCTGTCTCTCAGGGACTGAGCATTTGCTGATGGGCTTTGTGCGACCAAATGTCTCACTCATGACCGTATCCTTGGGGACTGTCATATGGCAGCTCTTTTATTGATCTTGTCTGTTCTTCATCGCTTTAAGCTGTGGAGTAGGTAATAGAACAAAAAAAAACCCCTACCACATACAAAGCAGAATGTGAAAACATGCCCCACTGTTTTAAAGCTGTCGCTGGAGAGCAGATGTCCCTGCCAGAGGTTCCCTCTGCCTGGTCCCATGGCTTCCAGTGCCTGGGAGCAACCTGTCCACTGTCAGACCACTGCCCCTCCAGCTTCTCCATCTGCTGGCCAGCAGAGTCCTACCAGCCTCACTGTTACCTGTTGTTATATCAGTTATGGGTGGAGCAGTTGTTAATGGGGAAAAAATACTTATTAACGGATGTGCACAGCAAGGATGTGCTGAGATACACAGTGTGGCCTCCCCACCCTTCGACGTGAGAACACCGACTTGTTGATGGTTGTGTTACTGCTGTTCTGCATGTGCAAACGGTGGGTGTATTCTGGGAGGGGGTCCTGCCTTGAAGTTGATGGATCCATTCATTTCCAGAAATGAAAAGAAAACCTGGAAGTGTTTGAGTAAAAGCTGCATGTTACCCCTGCGAGTTTTATGACTAAAGAGAAATAGAGCCCGGGGACTCCAGCTTCTCTATGGTCAGCTGGTTTGGGGATGCTGTGGTCCCTTCAGCAAACCAAAGGGATGAGGGGAGGGGAGGGGAAAAACATTTTTAAAAAATAAAATACCTTCAATTTCACACTCAAGTTACCTCTTGGAAAGGTGTCTTGAGTGAAATCCACTCCTTGTCAGCAGAACCTGGTAAACCCTGAGCAGCTCTGCAGTAAGTTGGCAGCAGTTTCCAGGCTGGCCCAGGGCAGCACAGGATATTTTGCCTTTGAAGCTAAAGAGCTCAGAAGTGAAAAATGCATCTGCACCCAGAGTGTCTGCTGGAATTGGGGAGTTTGGATTTGGGCAGTCGTCCTTCTCCCCAGTATTTTGCTAAAGGGGGGGAAGTGGGGCTTGGAGCTCAATGAGTGATCTCTGGTCTAGACAAGAGAACCTGGCCGGGAGGCTGAGCTGCCACTGGGCTCTGTTTCTGTGGGAGCTCTGCTAAGCAGGGTTCTGCTTGGAGCTGCCCTGGGACTGTGGGTTAATGAGCTCGTACACCTGATGCCAAGCACACTAATTGCCGTGATGTCTTTTGTTTCCTTTACCTTGTTCTCTGCTGCATCTGCTGCTGTGCTGCTGCGGTCTGTATCTCTGCTCCTGTCTGTCCCTGTATGAATGTCTCTCCTCCTCTGCCTTCCGCTCCCATATCCCTCCAGACCACCGCCCGGCGGCCCAAGGTGAGCAGCTCTGGTCGGGGGGCACTGAACATCCCCCTTTGTGTTAAATGTGAACTCGATGGGCACTAACCCCAATGTGCATTTTCTCTTGTCCTTCCCTTTCATCGTTCAGAGCCTGGAGGAGCTCACAGGAGCAATGTCCTCCTCCGGACCCTGTCTAAATCACTGGGGGACAACCTCCCTGGGCAGAATGTCTGTGGAAAAGTTGTGCTTTTAGACAGAGCTCATCTAACAGAATGGAGCATAAAAGCGGTGTAGTAATGCCCAGCCTGGCTGGCAGAGCACGCTGCTCGCTGTCCCTGTTAATGTTACTACTTGCTTCTCACTGACTGCCATTTCCCAGCTTACGTGGGGTACTTTTCAGTGGCATCTTGAGGATGTCTGTTAGAGGAGAGAGGTGAGAGCCAAGAGCTGTCAGCCAGGACTGTATTGATTCCAGCTCAGAGAATTGCTCACGTTTCGAGGTCTGCCCTGAGCCAGCAGGACTTGTCTTGCAAAGGGGCACGTGGTTAGAGAAGAGCAAACAAGGGAGATAAATCATCAAAGAATTGTTTAATAGCCAAGTTTTGGGTTGAAACTGGTGAGGGTTTTTTTTTTTCCTCTTCTGTGAAGGGTACACTGTAGGAAGGGCTTTATTTTCACTGTCATGTACAAGAAAGTCAAACCAGGGCAGCGATGAATGCATTCAGTCCCAGGGCAACTGGGATCCTGGCTACCAGGCATCTAGCTTACCCCCCCCAATAGATATCCTGTTAACTGTACTTCTGGCAGTGTAGGGCCAGAGCCCAGGCTGAGGTAGGATGTCACTGGGGGGGGGGGGGGGGGGAAAAAAGGGGNNTGCAGGGGGGGGGGGGGGGGGGGGGAAGAAAACAGGCAGTGTGACACAAATATACGAGGAGGAAAATCCATTGCTCCTTCTGCAGTTTAAAATTTCCTCTAAAATGTCTCCCCCTGCAACTCTTGAGACACAACAGGGATTTTCCTGTGGGTCCATGTGATGCATTTGCAGTGAGGCAGAGATGTGAGCTCAAGGTAAGCAGCTTTTGTGTGCTGCTGTGGATTTTAGGCCAGTTTTTAGTCCTAGCTGGAACCTTAACCTTTACCAGGGCAAGTCCTGAAGACCTCTCAGCAGATTGTGTTTTAATGATGTTCTTGTTCTCTGCAACTTGTGCTGGAGAGAGGCTGTGAGTGAGAAGTCCTCCGTGACCTCCTCCTATTCCTTTTGCCTCACAACTATGCTGGGCAGGAATTAAACGGGGTTGAAGACACCCTTGCATGCCTGTTGAGATCAGAGCTATTGCCCATAATGGCCAGCTGCTTTGGCACTCTACAGCGTTGAGAGTCCCTCTCAAGCCATTGCATCCTGTTTTGGTTGGGCTCACAAATGTGTCCACATCAGATAGAGTCAGCTGGCAGGCTGTTTTCTCTAGCAGCTTGGACCTTCTAGGGTTGCTGGAAATGGATTTTCAAGAGGAATCGTTAGTGAAGGTTGTCCAGTAGCTGTGCGGAGGGGTCTAGGAGGTGCCACACTGCATTTTTGCCCTTTCTGGAAGAAAACACATCCGTTGGACCTTCCCTGATCTTGAGTGCCAAAGTCAAGTCATGGGTCTCCAAAGGTTTCTAGCTCTTCAGGTATGATAAGCAGTGGAACCACACCAGGTGCGTCCCTAGGGATGCTGCTCTGTCTCCACAGGTTTTTAATCCCTAAAGCAGCCAGAACAAGAACAACATCCTTGTTTTGGGTAGTGTGTTTCTTGGAGATAGTGCATGTGTGGCATGATGCCGTGAGGACTGTTCCTAGGTTGGGGCTTGTACCGAATCAGGGGCTTGCAATCTTGAGAAGGAAAATAAAGTCAGGAAGTTAATGTACAGAGCATTAGATGGCACAGAGAAATGTGCTCCAGAACGTTCTTTCCAGGACCATGAAAAGGTCCATGAGGAGAGCAACGGAAGTTTCTGATGGACTTGATGCTTTCCTTCAGACATCAGCTTCCCTTGGTTCATCATCGGCCTCACTGCTGGACAACCAGCCAGCAATTAACAGCCGTGTAAGCACTCTCTGCTTACCACTCTCTGCTGCTCCACTGATTTTCTCTGGACTCTGGTGAACTCTTCCCACTCTTTCATTTTCTCCTTCTGTTCCCCTAAAATTTGGTGCTTCATTCCCCTAGCTGGGGTAGCTGCAGACAGGGGCAAAACCTTCCCTGTTCCTATCACAGTGTGCTTTGAGGTTTTGCTGTCTCACCCTCTGGAGCTGGAACACCAAAACCTCTGAGCATGTGTTTCCACTCTGCAGGCACCACCGAGGACCCCTGTTAGTCCCTGTTCTGATCCCCTCCAAAGTGCTCACTTGCTAGGCAGGGTCTGCTCTCCTGTCCCGGGACCTCAGGGTGTGACTGGCCTTGCCATGAAGAGCAAGGAGATGGGTCTGTACCTGCAGCAGCAGCGTAGGTAGATGTGGTAGGGTGAGGAAATAAATATGACATGGTTTGTAGGGGGAGGCAATCTTTTATTGTCCCTTCTACTGCAGGAGGAAGGAGATGGACTTCTCTCTTTGGCCTAAAGCAGGACTTGTGTGCTCAGAAAAAGATCCATTTTTGGTTTCTATGTCAGTGGTGTAATAAAATTTTACCTTTCCCTTTGACATCTGTGAATTTTGGCCAAACCAGACTCCTCCTGAAGCAGTGTAAGATCACAGCATTCATGTTTCCAGGGAGTCTCTGCAGCAGCACTGGTACAGTGGGTACAGTGTACCTCACTGGGTACACTGAGGCTGCAGATGTGCTCTGTCCTGCCAGAGCTGTTTTGCTGTTGATGTCCCTGCTGTCACTCTGCTCTGGGTTTCACTGTGCTGGACAGGCACAGCCACCAGGAAACAGTGGGTGACTTGGAGAAACACCCTGCTGAAAGAAAACCAGAGCTGAAGAGGTGAAGGTGAATGGACTGGCTGTGGAAACACCATCTCCCTTGAAAGCTACTCACCTGACTTTCTCCCTGGCCGTGTTGTTTTGCAGCCCACCCGGACCCCCAATTCTGCGGCATCCAGTGGCACGGCTGGGCCCTCAGGCTCAGCCTCTGCCTCCGGTGGGGAGATGAGCAGCAGCGAGCCCAGCACGCCTGCTCAGACGCCGCTGGTGGCCCCCGTTATTCCATCTCCCTCCCTGACTTCTCCAGTGGCACCTCCAGTTCTCTCACCCACAAAGGTAAGCCGTGGTCAAGGTAAGCTGTGGGCTTTGCTGGTGTGGAGGGTGGTAGCTCCTAAAGGGAGGAGGAGAGAAAACCTGCCAACAGCACTGGTAGGAGTAGGATGAGGAAAAGGGAAGCAAGAGGTCCTCTGCTGAGTTGTGGTGATGGGCTTGTTTGACAGCCCATAAGGCTGTGCTGGGTTTAGACACCATGATCTGCGTGAGGAGCAGAGCAGCCAGGTGGCCGGGGAACAGAGAGGAGTGTGCATGACTTGGTGGGGAGTTGACCAAGGGCAAATGCAGAGGCCGACACACCAAAGCTGGAAAGACACTTCCAAAGAGAAGAGTGCCATAGCTTAACTCAGTTCACAATGCAAGTTCTTCCTTCCCGGGCCCCAGTGGGATAATGTGGCATCAGAGCAGTTTGGCAGGTGAACATGCTGGGGGTCGAGGCTCTGAGTTGGAGCTTGAACCTGCCAGTGAGAGGAGAGCTCAACCACATTAAATCCAGAGAAGGAATTAAATGCTTTCTGCTCCACCCACTGGTGTTGGATGAACTGGAGCAGAGGGACCAGCAGTGGATACACTTTGGGAGCATTCCTGCCTTCGGATACAAAGACCGCATTAGAGAGGTCCAGTATTTCCCAAACGAGGGTGTTTCTAATAATTATATCAGCATAGTTATTCCATTTTTGACCTTTAAAATAGTTTTTCATTACTTCCATCCTGCTTTGTATTAATTAATTAAAATTAGAGCTTGTGAAAGATTTGGGGCATGAGGGCAAAGAATTAATAGCATGAGAGGACAAAGAGCTCGCTCTGAGGTTGTGGATTAAGGGAAAGGCTAGAAAAGCCACTGCCTGGTGGGAAGAAGGAATGTCCCCACTCCATCTTTGTTGCCCAGGAGAGCTCTGGTGATGAGTTAATGTAATAGGTGTAAAAACCGTTTTCTTGATAGTATTGATGGCGTCTGTATGCCCAGGGTTAAGAAAGCAGCAGAGGAGAAATCTGTGTGGTTTTCCTATGCTGTTTGATATCATGCAGGATTATTTTTTTTAAAATCTGTTCCTTCCTGTCACCCAGCTTTGTGATTTTAAGCTGTTCATGAGGCTGCTGTAACCCTGTGCTCCCAGAAGAAGGGAGTTGCATCCCCTTCTCCTGCCCTTGCTCACAGCCGTGTGCCCAGGTACTGCTGTGCTGGCATCAGCATTTTTCTGGTTGTGGGAGCTGATCTGTCTGAAAAAGAGCCAGCAAACACAGGATCAGTTTTCCCAAGCTTGCCTGTAGGATTACGTGGCTGCTGCTGTGGGTTTGAGCGGGCGCTGGTGAAGAGAGAATTGCTCTGGGGGTGGCACAATCCCACCCCCAGAGCAATTCCACTCTGGGAAATTCCACTTACAGACTGAATTGCCCTGGCTCCAGGTGGCCATCGTGGCAGCTGGGCAGGCTGCAAGTGAGGGAAAGTGGGACTGTAAAGTCCAGGTGCCTGGGGGAGCCTGGGGTCTGTTGTACAACACCAACACTTTTTACAGAATTTAAAACAAAGATGGGACCTTGAGTGGAACTGGGGTTTTCTTTAAACAGCACAGACCCTGGGCTTTCCTCAAAGGTGCACAGTGATGCAAAGTAGGGCAGTAGGAGTGAGTGGCAGCACAGGATGTTCTGCATTAGGAAAGAATTCTCAAGATGAGGTTGGTCAAACACTGCGTTGGATCTAGAGGAACTGAGGGACCTCGTCCTCGAAGACAGCCTTGACTGGATGAGGCCCATGATCTATTTGGCACAGCTCTGAGCAGGGAGGTGGCCCAGTGACCTGCACTCACCTCTCCCAACCTCAGTTATTCTGTCATTCTGTAAAACCTGAGCGTATTTTAGGTGTATGATTTGTGTTTGAGACAGGCCAGTCTAACTGAAGGTATTCTGTGTCTCCAGAAGAGCTCGGCAGCACCTCAGTGTCTCCATGAAGGCCAGGTGACCGCTGCCCCCAGGCTCTGGTTTGATGAGCGTGCATGTAGAAACTGCCCTGTCAGCTCTGTAAGGAGGAGCCCAGGGTTTTGCCTTGACCTCACTCACTCTGCAGTAACAGCTCACGCCTGGCTGTGTGATTCCTGTGTGACTTTGTGCTGCTCCACTGGTGTTTCCCTGCCTGTGGGGGCAGTTCTGCAGTCACAGCGTGGCCATTCAGAAACAGGGGTGCCAACCTCCCCTGTGTTTTAAGGCGAGTCAGGTGTGCCTTTCCCCTCGGAATGCAAAAGGCTTGTGAAAAGGGGGGACCCCTTACGTATTGGGGGGTGGGAATGTGACCCCTGAGGGGTGGTGCTTTTCCATCTTCTTGGAAATTTCAAGCCTGTGTCCCTTTTCTGTGCATCAGCTTTCACTGCAGCCCCCGTGGGCTTTGGTCTCAAGATAACACAGCAGGGCCCAGCTGCAGTGCAGTGTCCCAGTGCAGCCCTCCCTGGACCAGTGCGTTACTGGTGTTGGTATCCTCCTTAAGCTGTGTCTTTTCCTGCAGGTAAAGCTGGTTTCACTACGAAGTTCAACTAGCACAGCCCATGGGCACTTAGAGCAGAAGGGGGTGACTCCTGAGGGGATCTGGTCAGCCAGCAGCGCTGCAGGAACAGCCCGAGGCATCAGCCTCTGTGGGGGCAATAGGCTAGAAAAGCCTCGGAAAAGATCTTGGGGTGCCTGTGTGAGCTCATCTGGGGTGCACAGCAGAGACTGTTTTAGGATTTGGTCTGCTCAGGCAGGAGGATTCTCAGGTTTTAAGCTGATACCTGGCTCGCCCTTGTAGGGCTGCATGGGGTCTGACACACCGTGGGTGGGTTACATAAGAACACAAAAAGTTCTTATGTATGAAAACGTAAGGAGGAACTTCTTCACTTTGAGGGGGGCAGAGCACTGGAACAGGCTGCCCAGAGAGGTGGTGGAGTTTCTGTCTCTGGAGATATTCAAAACCTGCCTAGACACCTTCCTGTGCAACCTGCTCTAGGTGGACCTGCTTTGGCAGGAGGGTTGGATTAGATGATCTCTAGAGGTTCCTTCCAACCCTGTATCATCCTATGATTCTGCTACAACGTGCACCAGACCCCCAGGTAGGGACAATGGGGGAGACAGCCCCCAGCCCCATACAAACATCTTCTGTTTCTACATGCTCTGTAGGGCGGGTATGGGGAGAGGATGAAAGGGGAGCAGCTCTCATGGAGCACAGTGAACTTACAGCATGAATGCACAGTTTGAAGTGTGCCCTACGTGTGTGTGTGTGAGCATGTTTCTGAATGACACACTAATAACTAAACCCACTGGCAGCCACAAATCTGTACCATCTTGCACGTTGTTTTGATAGAGCCTTTCTCTAAAATCTGGTTCTGTCCATGAAAAGGTGTTTCTTGCATGCCATTGCTCCACTTTAAGTGGGAGCAGAAGACTTACTGAAGGGTGAACTTGGACGTGTTAGTGGTGGGGGGTTTTTTTGTTTATTTTTAAAAAAGATTTAGGCATCCATAAAGCCTCTTGAAGTCAAAAGCGAGCTGCTCACGGCCTTTTGCCAGACTAAAAGGTATTTGTCAGTGTGTTAAGGAACATTCATCACATCTTGTATGTGTAGTAAAAATCCACGGATTAAAATGACAGCCAGACTCTGGAGTTGCAAGTGTAGAGTGATGCGTTCTTCCAAGAGTACTAACGGTGACAAAATATAGGCTAGCTGCTGATGGGTCAGGTTCTGTGTGGGTTAAATCAATGTATCTGGAGTTCTCTCCAAGGATGTTGCTGTTCCTTTTGGTAATTCTTGGTTTGATGTTGTAGGAGGAGGAGAATTTACGTTCTCAAGTCAGGGACCTGGAGGAGAAATTGGAGACTCTGAAGATAAAGCGAAATGAAGACAAAGCAAAGCTTAAAGAGCTCGAGAAGTACAAGATCCAGCTGGAGCAGGTACAAGAATGGAAGAGCAAAATGCAAGAACAACAGGCCGATCTCCAGAAACGTTTAAAGGAGGCCAAAAAGGTGAGCATCTCTGGTGAACTGGGCAGCTCCAGCACTGGGGCTTGCACAGGGAGACATGATTCCAGGGCTAATTTAACTGTTGAAAACGTGTGTGGGTTTTTTTAGTGAAATACCAGCTGGCATTAAACCACGTGCTATCCTGACTCCTGTCTTCTGAATACATGCCAGGTCCTAAAGTGGCCTCTGACCTGACATATCATTGTTCTCTCCAGTGTAAATATTGATTTAATTAATGAGCTGCCAGTGCAAATCCCAGACACAGTCAGAGTATATTGTGTGTTTAATGCATCATGTGAGCGTGGGTGCCAACTGTGTCTGTTGCATCATGGCAGTAGCACATGCAGGTGTCCTAGAGCTGAAGTCACAGCCACATTCTCTAACCACGGTAGATGTCAGGGCAGACAGAGCCTCTGGATGGACTTTGCACAGTCCTGCAAAGGTACCAGAGATGATGCGTGTCCTGGGATTTGCTTTGCTTTTTGCTGTCTGCTGGCCCTATCCATCAGATAGCCTGGACTTTGAGGCAGGAACATCTAATCTACCAGTCAAATCCTCTACCAGTGCAAGTTTGTCTTGTGCAGGGTAAGATAAATTGACAGTAGAGGTGGTTTCCTGTAATTGATGAGGATGAAGAGTGCAATAGTGCAAGTTGCACATCTCAGCTTGTAGGATAGGTGTCCCAGTGTGGCAGCTGCCATTTTTCTCCAGATTAATCTGCTATTGCAGGTCTACCAGTGCTTTGGGAGGGGCACCAATCAATTTTCAAACCTGCTGATGAACTGCCATTCCCACCTTTAAAAGCTTAAGTAAAGCTGCTGGAGATCTTGCATCTGACTTCAAAAATCAGTGGGCTCCAGCAGCTTTAAGAACGTTGCTGTGTATTGAGATTTCTGATCCAGCTGGGAGAGCCAGCCCCATAGGAAGAGCCTCACTGGTGATGCTCTGGAGTCTGTTAATCTCTCATGATGATGACTGTACAGACCTGAGCTTTCCCACTGTCCCAACGCCTGGACATCTTGAACGATTTTTAAAACTGCAACTGGGTAGATGATCTACAGGGGTCCTGGCCCACCTCAAACATTCTTGACTGCTGGGTCCTCCCTTCCTCATATACTGTGTCCTTCCTGGCCTGCTCTGGAGTGCATTCCTCTCTCTGGTGGCTTCCTGGAGGGGTCCTGATCCTGACTTTCTAATGTAGAGTTTAATTTAGCTAAAAGGAGATGAGTTGTAACAAACTAATACGCTTTGAGCTCCTGCCCTGCAGGAGTCACTGCCAGCAAAAGCCACAGGATTTGGATGTAACTAATCTTAGTGTTGCTTGTTATCATGAACATGTCTCCTGCTCTTGGTGAGCCCTGCTTTTGGGTGTCATTTGAAAAGTCTGCTGCAGGTTGGTGATTTCACTCTTCCCCTTCTCCCCAAGGACAGGTTACCTGTTCTTCAGATCCGTGCCTACTGCTCCTGTCCATGCTGGCAAAGGAGCTTTTGCTTCTCTTTGCCCTGGTTTTACAGGGCAATCCAAGGTGGATTTTTGGTTTGTTTTCCCAGTGACTTAATAGATTATCTGCCCCAGTACAAGCCTACATATTTCCTGTTTTCATACATGTCTCTCCTCACCTGCAGATTGTTTTTCTGCTGGGCTCTCTTGTGGATGGGAGAAGGTGTGAAGCAGGGGAGAAGTCTCAGGAGGGGGAAGATGGGCACCCTGGATCACTGCTAGCGGGCCCTCCCCTCTTAGCCCAAATAAGCTGTTGTTAATTGGAGTTAATCCTCCTGTGAGAGAACCATGAGAGACATAATTGTCCGAGGCTTGTTGTTTGTGAGAAGAGGTCTCTTTGTCGTCGCTGTTAGACTTCCAGGCTCTTCTCACCCATATGTGCTTGACCACAGGAAGCCAAAGATGCCTTGGAAGCCAAGGAGCGCTATATGGAGGAGATGGCAGACACTGCCGATGCGATTGAGATGGCAACCTTGGACAAGGAGATGGCAGAAGAGCGAGCAGAGTCCCTGCAACAGGAGGTGGACTCCCTGAAAGAGAAGGTGGAATATCTCACGATGGACCTGGAGATCCTGAAGCACGAGATTGAAGAGAAAGGTGGGAAGGGGTCAGCTTTCAAGTGGTCTCAGCCTGGGTCCCACTGCATAGGGGAGATCCTCACTGGGGGGTAGTGCTTGACTGCTTTGGAGCAGTGGTGACTCCTCTCTGCCATTTGCAGTGGGGCTGAGCCTTTGCCTCTGTGACTTTCTGCTATGTGCTCAGACCTGCTTGGCTGGCACACGTAGGACCCTCAAACATGGGCAGGTCAGCGGAGGCAGCAGCTCATCTTAACTGGGGTCCTGGCCTCACTGAAAAGGCAGAGATGAAGCTGCTGTGCTTCTGAGTCTGGGGAAAAGTGTTCCTGTCCTGTGCTTAGAGGAGCTCAGGCTTAATTCTAATGCTTATCATTTTCCCTGGGTACAGTGGATGCCACCCCAAAAGGTGTTTGACTAGGAGAGACTTTATGTGGGAGGTAACACAGCTGCTGTTGTTCCTTACTGATCCAACCTCCTGGCTTTGCACTGAGCACAGCTTCAAATCCAGTGCATTACCCTTGTTTTGGTTCCCTTGGGGCCTTTTAGCTCTTGCTATTCAAGGTGAGCTTTAAAAATTATACACAGCAGGAAATTTGCCAGCCATTAAACACTTGTAATGCTGGAATTTGCCTGAAAAAAAAATGAAACCTGTAGAAGCTGCAGATGATCAGGCAGGCAGGCTGAGGGGTGTGACAGAAAGGTAGACAGGTCGAGGGACTGGGAAAAACGTTGGAGGAGGAGAGTAGTCTGCAGAGAGAAAGTGAAATTACTGAGATGAACAAGGTCTTTGAATTGAGTTTGCTTTCACTGAATTATGAGGGCTGGTAGGATTGAGAGCTGAGAGCACTCATGGTATCCAGCAATGTGTTGCTCTGCTGTAGCCCAGCAGCTGCTTGGGCTCAGTCTGCATGTTGGTACAGTGGGTGTTCATCTGCACTAACTGGCTTTGGTGGCATCAGGGGAATCTCTTGGCCTACAAGCACCAGTGTTATGCACCAGGCTTCAGTGTTGGTCTGTTGCAGGAGAGGAACTGATGTGTTTCACCTTGGTGTGACTCTTACTGGTGTTTGTAATGTCAGTGTTGAGGGAACTGGATCTGTTTACCAGCTGCTATTTCTGCACAAGCAGAATAATGCCTTCTTTCTACTGCAGGCTCGGATGGAGCGGCATCCAGTTACCAAGTCAAACAGCTGGAAGAGCAAAATGCGAGGCTCAAGGAAGCTCTTGTAAGGTAGGAGACCACTTGTGATCTCCTAAGGCTGGGACGCTGCCAATGAAGTTGCTTCCTGTGAGAGCCCGTGTTGTCTTGGTCTAATAAGAGTTTGTGTCAGAGGACTGATCCAAATACTTCTTTTCCAGAGCAGCTGATGTAACACTTGCTAGCTGGTCTTGGGTTGTTTCTGAGCTCTAGTGCTCCTGTAAACACGCAACAGAAAAGGGAGAATCTCTTATCACTGGAGACCAGGGAGATCAGAAAAAAAAAAAAAAAAGAAGCCACTTCAGAAAGCTTCTGTATTTCTCTGTGTATGCAGTGCTCTGCTTCTGCAGCACAGCTGCAGGTTTATTCAAGCAGCCTGTGCAGTTCTCCCAAATAACCTCCTGCGCAAGTTTCTTGAGCCCTCTCAGTGCTGGTACCTGGTAGGCCAGGAACATGTGGAAGGGGGAAGGGTGAAAGCGTCTCCTCATGATAGGAAACACAAGAAACTGCCTTGCAAGGACTTCCAACCAGTGTTTGTTTGGGGTGAGAGGTACAAGGAAGGTCCAAGTGAGAAGAGCTCCCAGCACTCGTGCTCCCTGGGCAGAGCCATTTTGGGCTGTTTGCAGAGCTGTTCACACATAGGCTTCAATATAGACATAAGCAAGGCTCTGTTGTCTACGCACAACAAAATGCCTTTCCTTGTCTGTGCTTTGTCTTTTTTTTCTGCTTCTGACCTTCTTTTTTACATTGTGAAAGGCTGTGAATGTTACTTATTTTACTTTGCACACTGAGTTCTTCCTTTCTGTGCTTTAGCCCATCCCATTTACAGATGGTCTTTCCCGCCTGTCCCAAACTTCTGCTTTCTGTTGTCTGTTTTTCTACATTGTCCTTTTCTGATCTCTCCATCCCCTATCACTCTCATTTTTTCACCCCAATCCCTTGCTGTTAATGAGCTGTTCTCTAGGGACACTCATTGCTCATGTTCCCACCAGGGAGGGGTTGCCAGAGCCTCCAAAGGACCTCTGGTCACGCTGCTGATGGGCAGCCAGTACCAGCAAGGGCAGGGGTCTGGGCTCTGCTGGTGCCCACCAAGAGTAGTGACTGGGAAAGGAACAGCTTCCCTTGGTCTGGTACCTCGGCTTATGCTGGGCTTGTGATGGGTCTGGTTGCTCTCTCAAAGGATGCGGGACTTATCTGCATCAGAGAAGCAGGAACATGTGAAGCTTCAGAAGCAGATGGAGAAGAAAAACACAGAGCTGGAGTCCCTGCGTCAGCAGAGGGAGAAGCTTCAGGAGGAGGTTAAGCAGGCAGAGAAAACGGTTGATGAGCTAAAGGAGCAGGTGAGTCCACTGGGGGAAGGAGAGGTGGGGAGGGGGATTTTGGGGCTGTTGAGGGCATTGACCAACTGCTGTCAGGCAAGCTTGGGCCACCTCCTGGCACAGAGCACTAAGTCAGTCACTCTTAGAGAGCCACACTTGGTGATACATCGGCAGGGAATAATACTTCTGGGTCCATGTGCAAAAGCAAACCCTGGTCTAGCAGTGGAACTGTGCTGGACTCTGCTTGGCCATAGGGTGTCTCTTGAACATAGGATGATATGTCCTGCTTTCCAGAGCTGGTCTGTGATTGCTGCTTGCTCAGTGCTGAGCCATCACATCTTACATGAGGCTTGTTCCTGGCCAGGCTAAGACATCAGGCTGCAGGTGTGGGGCAGCTGTTAGGAAGCCCCAAGGAGGAATCTACATTCACTGCAGAGCAGCCTGTGCAATTCTTCTGAACTGCTGTTCTGGAGGGACCCTGACCTCATGTGCTCTGAATATTAGCCTGAGTTACGTAGAAGGTGGGCTTCTAGCAGAGGTGTTGCTTCTTAACGTGAAGAGACTGAAAATGCCCATTCCTCCATTAAGTACTGTAAATGTATAACCATTCTTCTGGGGTCCTCATGGGGGACAGAGAGCTTGGAAAGCACTGTCACTAGTCTGTGAAGACTCAACCTGAAGGTCAACATCAGCCACATTCCACATCTTGACAGAGTGATCCTATACTGGTATAAAAGGACTTTTGAGCTGCTTGCTGCAGCGTGTTGACATCCAGGTTGGAGTGTGATGTGGCGTGTGCTTGCAGGTGGATGCTGCTTTAGGTGCTGAAGAGATGGTGGAGACTCTAACAGAGAGAAACTTAGATCTGGAGGAGAAGGTCCGGGAGCTGCGTGAGACTGTTGGGGACCTGGTAAGATGGGTTCCTCCGGAGTAAGGGCTGGTACTGGAGGGCTTGCACCACTTCCTGGTGTGGGGCTGGGCTGATGTGAAGGGCTGGTCCAGCAGTTCCAAAGGGGACTGGGGAACCTCTCTATGGGCATTGCACTGGGTGCAGCTTCTGAGTGGTGCACCCTTCTGCTCTGCAGAGTATGCCACTTATGCCCTGAGATGCCCCTCTGTCCTGAAAATGCCCAACTGCCCTCATTTGCTCATCTGTGGTGTAACTGTATCCCATGCTGCCTCCTCCTTGCCAGGAAGCCATGAATGAGATGAACGATGAGCTGCAGGAAAATGCCCGTGAGACAGAGCTGGAGTTACGGGAGCAGCTGGATATGGCGACAGCGCGGGTCCGTGAGGCAGAGAAGCGTGTGGAGGCTGCACAGGAAACGGTGGCCGACTACCAGCAGACCATCAAAAAATACAGAGAGCTGACTGCACACCTTCAGGTGCGACCCTTCAGTGTCCCCTCCATGGCAGCAGAGCAGTTCTTGCTGGAGCTGTCTCTGGGACCCCACTTCAGTGACAAGGAGACCGAGCAGAGCATTCCCAGAGGAGATGGGCAGGGATGGCACGCTGCCTCCCCCTCTCATGGGAGATGAGCAGAACACAGATGGCTGATGCTTGGAGAGCGGGTTCCTATTAGGGCTTTCCTGAGCAACCTCCAGCAGTGCCAGACCTGCACGTGCTTCTCATGACCTCTGACAGCTGGGGCTGTCCTTCTGCCTGTATTCAGATGGGGCTTGCTGGCAGAGCCCCTGCTGAAGTCAGCACTGTAAAATACTTCCGAACACATGGCTGTTTCAGCCTTTTACCGCCCTGTGCTGCTTGTGCTCCAGTCTTGGGAAATGAGTCCTGGAAGAGACAGAGTAGTGTAGGGCTGTTCCAGCACTGGGCTTAGTTCTCCTGGGCTTTGCTGGCAGTGAGAGGAGAGGGGTAATGAGTCTGTGTGGATTCCTTGGCGTTAATATAGCATGTGGTCAGCCAAGAATTTGGAAAGCTCTTGCATTCCTCTTCCTTACTTGCATCTACCATTGTGCATGTTGCACAATGAGACCCCGGTGCTCCCCCCACCCTCCCCGAGGTGCTGGTTTTCTGTTTGTCTCATCGCAGCTTCTTTCTGTGCTCAGGACGTGAACCGAGAACTCATGAGTCAGCAAGAAGCATCTGCCGAGAAACAGCAGCAGCCTCCTCCCGAGATGTTTGACTTCAAGATTAAATTTGCAGAGACAAAAGCCCACGCCAAGGTAGGGCCAGCACGAGAGCTGGGCACCGGGCATGTGACCTGAACAGGGTGCATTTGTTCCTGCGTGTGAGGCTCCTGAAGCGGTGGCACCGAGGCATGGCAGTGCCAGTCTCGGGGTGGGCATTCCCCAGGTGGTGGGGCTGACCCTGGAATATGGCTCTTGGAGTTGCCCGTGGCGCTCGTGCAAGCCCTGGAAACAGGCTGAGGTGACTGTCAGGATATTTCTCTCTCCCAAAAGAAACATCAGAGTTCAAATGCTGCTGTGGAAAAAGAGATGTTTTCTTGTGAAAGAGCGTGCTCAGAGCTGACAATGTAAGCATTGTTTTTATCACCCTGTAAACGCTGGCTGGAAAGAAAGAATGCTTGTGAGCACAGATACATGGTGTACTCTGTACATGGGGTTGGACCAGAGTCTGGACCAGTCCCTGGGCATATCTGCAGATCACTGGTTGTTCATAATAAGAAATGTTTCTTGTGACAGCCAGGGAGTGACACAGCTGTGTCCCAGGAGGAAAGAAGTTTTGACTTTTTTAAATGCTGGGATGCAGTGGTGTGGGGAGGGGACTGAGCTGGTTCCCTTGACCGTGTGTCTCCTGCAGGCCATCGAGATGGAGCTGCGCCAAATGGAGGTGCAGCAGGCCAACCGGCACGTCTCCCTCCTCACCTCCTTCATGCCTGACAGCTTCCTGCGCCATGGAGGGGACCATGACTGCATCCTGGTGCTACTGCTCATCCCTCGGCTCATCTGCAAGGTGGGATGGGTGCCTCGGCTCCTGGCTGCCTCAGGGAGTTAGGCCTTGACAAGAGCTCCTGTTAATTCTCCCTTTGAAACTTGGAGCTGGAGTTATCTCCTGAGCTGGGCTGATGCGGCTTTGAGTGTCTTCTTCAAACCCACTGTGCCACTTGGGCTAACCAGGAGTTGGTGGCTGTGCCACGGCTCTGTGGGAAATACAGCTTTTCTTTTGAATGTTTACTTGCTTGTGAACTTTCAAAATTGTCTGGGAGGAGGAGGAAGGAAGCAGGAGTCCCTGCCTGCAGGTGGTGGTAGGTCAGTGGTTGAAGCACTCAGCTGTGGTGGGTCAAGTCTGCCAGTTTGGGCAGGGCAGGAGTGTGAACCTCCATGTCTTGCAGCACGTTGGTGCTCTGCTGTCTTGCGTATTCCCCTTCTGCGCTGCAGAGACCTTTCCCAGGAAAGCTTTCTTTTTGAGGGCATGGGGGAGTATTTGTCAGGCCTATGGCTGAGCAGAACAGGTCAGAGCATGCGTAGGAAGACTCTGAAGGTTTGCCCTCTTCCCCAACAGGCTGAGCTGATCAGCAAACAGGCTCAGGAGAAGTTTGATCTGAATGAAAACTGCGCGGAGCGCACCGGCCTCAGGGGCGCTGCAGGAGAGCAGCTGAGCTTTGCTGCCGGGCTGGTCTATTCCCTGAGCCTCCTGCAGGCTACGCTGCACAAATACGAACAGTGAGTATCCAAACCTTCTCCTCACTCTTGGTTCCCACCCGCCTCACCCTCTGGAAGCACAGAGGACCTCTGCAGTCTTGGAGCAGGGCCTGGTCCCTCTGGAATTAAAGATATTTTGGCAGCTAGGCTGGAAGAAGGCTAAGAGGGATCCCATTTGTTGCCTTGTGATAGGGGTGTTCACTTCTCTTGTAACTCCTTCCTTGTTTTCCTCCCAAGAAACGTGCAGGGATTCAATTCTCTAGAACATGTTGCTCATTCTTCAGCTGTGACCATGTCTTGAGGCCAGAAGTAGCCTTGCTGCACTCATTTTTCCATTTGTTCTGCCAGGAGATGCATCACAGCCTCTTGCTGAACTTGATTGCATCTAGGGTTGGCTCTGGGTTTCAGTCCCCAAGAGCAGGTTCCCCCCTGCAGCCCAGTGCCCTCTTCCACGAGTGTCCAGGGCTTAGTCCTGTATGGAAGGTTTCATGGGGTGTCAGCCTGAATGCTTGATCAGTGTGAGCCTTGCTGGGCAGGACCCTGACAGCACTGTGGAGCCAGGGCTTTCCTCAGAGTCAGGGAAATGACTTGGAGCACCAAAACGGTTATGGCTGGGGAGGGTACTTGCCTTGAGGCTTGCTGGGCTTGCTCCCAGAAAAGTAGGTCATTTTTCAAACAGGACACTGAAAGATCCCTTTGCTCCTGCACCATTATGGCTGATGAACTTGTAGAGTCTCCTCCTGCCTCCAGCACTCATTTCTGCCTTAGAGACTTGAGATTTTCTGTTCTGGGGCTCCCTTTCCTGTAGCTCCCAGGCAGCCGATCTCATGCCCTGTTTTTCTACAGATGCTTTGACCTTTGTTAACCACTCTGTAGCTAAGAGGGTCCAGCTGGTGGTCCCAGGGCTTTCCAGTGGTCTAAGATCAGCACCCAGAAGCAAAGCCCTGTATTTATGTGCCTGTCCCAGACAAGTGGACTGTGCCTGTGTTCCCCTGCCAGGGCCCTGAACAAATGCAGTGTGGAGGTGTATAAAAAGGTGGGGATGCTGTACCCCGAGATGAGCGTTCACGAGCGCTCACTGGACTTCCTGATCGAGCTGCTGCACAAGGACCAGCTGGACGAGACAGTCAATGTGGAGCCACTGACCAAAGCCATCAAGTACTACCAGGTGGGTCTGCATGCCACAGCTAGATATCATGCCCTTGGACATGTCATTCATGTGGCACGTGAATAAGTTGATAATAATAATTGATAGCACTTTCCTTTGGATGTTTTTCACCTCTGGAGCGTGCAGGACTTGAGCCTGTGAGTGTGTCACTTGGGGGCTGTGCTCTCACTTCCCAGGAGGAGGCGGGCAAAATGGATGCAGTTCTCTCACCCTTGGTTTCTGTACCTCTGTGCTGCAGGTCAGGGTTGCTGACCCTTTGAATTAAGGGCTGTCAGCTCTTTCAGAGGGGAGCTGGTGGGAGTCACTGCAAGAGTTTTCTGTTCTAATTAAAAATCAGGCTAAATCCTTAACCTTGAGAGCGTTTTGTTATGTAATTCCTCATTTGGTTGATTTGCTCGGATCATGCGTGAAAACATTTGAAGGGTGCTGATCTCTGCTGGTTTCTCTCCACCTAGCACCTGTACAGCATCCACCTGGCTGACCAGGCTGAAGACTGCACCATGCAGCTGGCCGACCACATCAAGGTGAAGTGGCGAAAAATAACCCTTTCCTTATTGCATGTGTTTTGCCTTTCTGCTCCCCGCTGAGACAGTTTTGTGAGTTGAAGTGCCTCTTCTTCCCCGCTCCCCGTTTCAGTCACTTTTCCCCAGCTCCCACTGCCAGTGGTGGCACAGAGGTGATGGTGGGTCCAAGGTCAGGGAAGGACAAAGAAGGTATTGGGGCCCATCTGCCTTGCAGACATCTGGGTAGAAAGAGCAGCAAGGAGAGTGTGGAGAATGTAGTGTCCAAGAGGCAGTGTTCTACTGCCCTGAGCTGCTAAGGGAAGCTCAGTGTTCTGTGCCCCACGGATTAAAACAAAAGTTGACTGAATGCTTCAGCCTGTTCTCCTGCTCCTGTAAATCCTGGAATTGCGTGCAGAGGGTCTGTCCTGAAACTCCTGAGTCAAAATCCCTAGTTTGCCCTAGAAGAGCAGCTCCTGCCTGGTCTCTGATTTGCTCTCGAGCTGACAGTTGTCTCTGTGTTTCTCTCTGCAGTTCACCCAGAGTGCCTTGGACTGCATGGGAGTGGAGGTGTGCCGGCTCCGATCCTTCCTCCAGGTA
This sequence comes from Scolopax mira, assembly GCA_004320125.1. Lineage (NCBI taxonomy): Eukaryota > Metazoa > Chordata > Aves > Charadriiformes > Scolopacidae > Scolopax > Scolopax mira. Next base: position 51,334 of record BJBW01000097.1, on the reverse strand, counting down.
GGACATGCCTGGACTGGCTCTCTGGGATTTTGGTGAGGGTTGTGCTGGGTTCACCTTGATGATGGTCCCTCTGTCAGTTTTCCTGAAGTCCTTTCTCTGCACCCCAGGCTGGGCAGGAGGCGTCTGACCTCGCCATCCTCCTGAAGGACCTGGAGACCTCGTGCAGTGACATCCGCCAGTTCTGCAAGAAGATCAGGCGCCGCATGCCCGGGACGGACGCTCCGGGTATCCCTGCGGCACTGGGCTTCGGGCAGCAGGTGAGCTGGCTGGCAGAGCAGAGCACCCTACCACTGCCCAGCACAGGACTGTGTTAGCCACTTACTGGGAGCTGTGGGCTGTACTGGGCTCACACCACATGCTGATAGATCACTGCTGTCCTTGCCAGCTCCAGGGAGAGAACGTGCTGGTGTGCAGGGCCCAGCTTAAGGAGCAGCAGCCCACTGCTCAAGCAGGGGAAAATGATGTGAGCCAAGATAAGAATTGGTGCCTCTGAGCTTTGTGTTTCTAATCAGGATGTAAAAATGGACTTCTTTACCTAATCTTCTCCACTCTTGAGTTTCTTTCTATCTTTTTATCTATATTTCCTATCTTTCTATTGTTCCATCTTCCTAGTGATGCTTCATAAGCAAGTTAAAATCTCAATACCTACACACTAGGGTGAGGCAAGTGTTGTGCAGCCCAGGAGTTTCTCCAATACCTGGGAATAGAGCTGGAAAGAACCTCATTTGTCTGTGCCTTTCCCAACTGTCCACTTTCTGCCCAACTTCCAGGTGTCGGACACACTGCTGGATTGCCGCAAGCACCTGACGTGGGTGGTGGCCGTGCTGCAGGAGGTGGCTGCTGCTGGAGCACAGATGATTGCTCCTCTGGCAGAGAACGAGGGGCTGCTGGCAGTGAAGCTGGAGGATCTGGCCTTCAAAGCGAGCGAGCAGGTGGGAAACCCCCTTCTCAACTGCCCCTCATTCCTTGCTGCAGCAGGGTGAAGGCAGGACCTGTTGTCACTCCAGTGCTACAGACCTGCCTGTGAGCAGCTCTGGAGCCTTGAGGGGGCTGGGAATATGGCCAGGGAATGCAAAAATGCAGAGGGTTTTGTGGTTCCCTGCTCTGTGCTGTCCTTCCCTGCAGCTGGCCTTGCTCTGCCAAGGGAGCAGGGCTTCTCAAAGGGATAAGGGCTTCTCTACCAAAGGGACTGCAGCTTCTCAAGGCTCATGGCACATTTTGGGGAGTAAGGAGGGGACTGTAACGGTGGCTGTGACTCAACCCAGGGTCCTCTGTTACTTTCTTCCCAACCTTTGCAGATTTATGGCACCCAGGGCATCAACCCCTACGAGTGTCTGCGTCAATCCTGCAGCATCCTCATCGCGACCATGAACAAGATGGCCACAGCTATGCAGGAGGGAGAATACGACGCGGATAGGCCGCAGACCAAGGTGGGCTTCACCTGTGGCAGGGGTCTCGGGCAGAGCTGGGGCATCTGAGCCACTCTGTAATCTCTCACAGTCCTGCTGCTGCCTCCTCTGCAGAAGACATCTGAGTGTGATGGGGGGCAGGCAGTGAGCTGGGGAGATGCAGCAGTTGCCTGCAGAATTCAGGGAGGCCAGGTCCCCCTCTTGCTGTGTGGTCTCATCTGCAATTACTGGAATTCTTCTTTAAATACCAATTTTGTAGCTTGTTCCTCTGTTCTCTGTTGCAGCCCACCCCACCTGCTGACCTACGGGCAGCAGCTCTTCGGGCAGAGATCACTGATGCTGAGGGGCTGGGGCTTAAGCTGGAGGACAGGGAAACGGTCATCAAGGAACTGAAAAAGTCTCTCAAGATCAAGGTAAGCTGTTCTTCAGTTTATCTCTGCCCTCCTGGCTGGTCAGTGAAGAGCTCTTTGTCACTGTAGTGGTCATGTTTGTGCTCCAGGTGACTTGTTGCTTGTTCCAGCCAAACCTCCTCTTGGAAATACTGTTCCAGTTATGAGGGAGGTGCCTCCCTGCCAGAGACTCTCCTAGCCTTTCCCTGATGATGGTCTGGGATGGGGAGTGTTGGTGATGGGTGTGTGTGTCTGGGTACCAAGCCCATGTGTGGGTCGGAGTTGTGATTTGTGGGCAGACTCCCACCAGGCACTGCAAGGAACTTTTCTTAGTGCCCACTATCCCCAGGGCACTGGAGCTCTCTGATTTTTTTCCTGCCACTCCCAGGGTGAGGAGCTCAGTGAAGCAAATGTGCGGCTCAGCCTCCTGGAGAAGAAACTGGACAGTGCATCCAAGGATGCAGATGACCGTGTGGAAAAGATACAGACAAAGCTGGATGAGACCCAGACGCTGCTCAAAAAGAAAGAGAAGTAAGTGTGAGATGGGGTTGCTGTTGGAGGGTCTCTGGTGAGGACTGGACAGCTAGGAGTCCCCTGGGCGCTGGCTAGGAGGGTTAGTGGGTTAGTGGAACGGGGTGTTAGTGGAGGATCCATAGGGGAACCAGCACGTTTTAATGGTGCACAGCAGAGCACAGGATGGTAGAGGAGCCCTGGGCAAGGTCCTGTTCAAATGCTTCTATGAAAAGAGCCGCTGTCCTGGCATGTTCTTACTATCATTGCTGTGCTCCAAGTGTCTCTTGCCACACGTGGTCTGTAGGCAGAGCAATCCTATGGACAAGCAGGGAGGTGTAGGGGGAGGACTGCCTTGCAGTCTAAAAGCTGGGCAAAACAACTAAGGAATGTTGGGTTCAATAAGGATAAATACTTCCTTCATGTGCTATACTGCAATCTACAGTGGAGGCTGGTGGGGCTCTTGCTCCAGCAGGTTTGTGCTTGAAGCACCACAGCAGCAGTATGGGTGTGACAAAGCCAGGAGCTCTCAGGCCTTGGACTGCTTGACTCTTTTCTTTGGAGAAATGTCTCTGGATACACCCCTGACTCTATGTGTTCTTCCCAGGGAGTTTGAGGAGACCATGGATGCTCTTCAGGCAGATATTGACCAGCTGGAATCAGAGAAGGTGGAGCTGAAGCAGCGCTTGAACAACCAGTCAAAGCGAACCATCGAGGGCCTGCGCGGCGCCCCTGCCTCGGGAGTTGCCTCCATCGTGTCTGGCATTGCTGGAGGTGTGTAACCAGCATCCCAGAGCACTCAAACGGTTCTGCAGCTGGTGTGGGGTTTCTGCAGGCTGGAAAGATGGCCTGGGATGTTCTTCCCAATACGGAGCCCAGGAGCTGTGCAGGAGGGTGCCTTGCAGCCCTGCAGTAAAGCCTGCCAGGGAGGCAGTGCTGGAGCTGGTACTGCTGCCAGGAGTGGTGGAATGCACTGGGGAATGGTGCTCCAGCAGTCCACTGCTCTGCCTGCCCGGCCTTCCCACAGAGAGCCAGAGACCCTGGTGTGGCCACAGGGGCGAGGGCAGGAGGCATTTGGGCTGTAATGACGACTGGGGAGTGTGGAGAGCCTGCAGCTCATACCCAGCGGTGTCCAGCAGCTCCGTGCTTGGGTGGGCTGGGCAGTGGTTGGCATCTCCATGGAGCGAGCCAGGGGTGTCCCTGTAGATGGCTGGGGGGCCCTTGCTGTGGTTGCCATGGGAAGACAAGTGCCAGTACTACCTGGCCCAGTCTGTGGGCTTGTCCTCCCACCTGGATGCTGTCATGGAGACACAGTGGTCTGTCCCTGCCCATTGCCATGTCCTTGTGCTGCAGGCACCATCTGCCTCCACTCCCTCTCTCCAGGGCACAGATGGGCTGTGGGCTCTGCTGCTCTGACCATGGCTGGCTTGGAGAATGAGACTTGATTTTCCTGTGCCTCTTGGGCTCTCTGAAGCCCAGCAACAAGGTCTGGCATGAAGAACTTGCTGAGACTGCAGGTTCTCTTGCTGACTAGCAGGGGTGTTAGTGCTTTCCTTGTGACTCTGGAGGAAACATCCTACAAAAAATGCCTGGTGGCAGAAGCAGATCTTTGGTGTCTTTGTCATGTAGCTCTGGCTGTAGGTCAGTGTGTGACCTCCTGAACTGAAAGCTCAGGTGTCCTTTAGGACTGTGACCAAGGTGGCTGTGGAGCAGCCTGGCCCTCTGGCAGTGATTTGGTGGGTCCAGGATCCTGATCCTGGGTTGGGTAGCACCTGAATGCAGCCTGGCTCCTGGAAGCATCAGCTCCTGGCCCTCGTGGAGCTGCAGCCTCTCCCCGAGTTGCTGTGGCCACAAGCTTTGTCTCTCAGGGATGCTGACAGCATGTTCTCGGTCCTGAACAGTGTGTGTGGCACTGCGAGCACTGTGCCAGCCACAGCCTGCTCACAAGCACTGCATTTTGTGGTGGGGGTGATCTGAAGGCACGGAGACCCCAGCTTTTTGGGGTGCACCAGGGCAGTCTGCAGGAACTGCTCTTCCACCCTGCACGGGGAGGCTCGGATGGAGCACCTTGGAGCAGGTCAGTGTGGATCACTGTGTCTTCAGACCTGCAGCAGGAGGTGGCTGTTGTGGGCTCTGGAAGAGCTGTGCCGTGGGTGCCCACGTGTTTCCTGCTTGGGATGCTCACAGCCACGCACTGGATCCTGCAGCAGCAGAACATGAAGTCTCGCTGCTCCTGGAGTCAGGGGATAGGGGTTTGCACAGGACACAGCCATGGGTGACCAGAGCTCCTCTGGCCATGGCTCCTCTCAGACTCAATCCTCAGCTTTAATTCTGCTTCTTCTTGTCTTTCCTCTGGCTCCTCTCCTTGTACTGCAGAGGAACAGCAGAGAGGTACAGTACTGCACCCCAGCATGCCAGTGCTCCCTGCCTCCTCCAGCCCCCAGAAGTGCATGCTAAGGGAGGTCTGGTGTCCCAAGGCACCCAGCATGGCTCTGGGACAAAGCTTGGTTTGGGGGCAGGGGGAAGGACATAGGTCCTGCTCAAGGGCAGTGCTTGCCTCAGATGTTGAGTTCCCTGTGGCACAGGGGAGCTTGTGGCTTGTGCAGTCCTGGGCAACACCAGGAGTCCAGGAAGGGAGTGATGAGCATGAAACTGCTATGGGTGCAGAGTGGTGTGACTTCTGCAGCGGTGAGATGGATCCCCAGAGTGCCCAGAGCATGGCACAGCCCCACATCTTCAGGATGTAGGCACCGGGAGTGCCTGGTGGCTGCAGAGGATGTGTGTTGGGGGGGTGAGGTGCTGCCCCGGCCAGCTGGCATCTTGGCCTTCTCTGTGGGAGCAGGATGGGAGGTGCCGCATGTTGGTGATGGCTCTGTCGGTGCCTGGGTGCACACCTGCACCACGCTGGTTCTCCCCACGCTGCAGACACTTGTCCCTTTGCTGAGCCCGTCGCATGTCCTGTGCCACTGCCCCACACTCGTGTGACAGTCACTCACTCTGCTGCCCTTCGTGCCCGTGCGCAGGTGTCACTGCCGGCCAGGTGACGGGAGGTGGCTCAGGACCTGTCCAGGTGAAGGACTCGCCTCTTCTTCTCCAGCAAATCGATGCCCTGCAGCTTTCCATCAAGCACCTCAAGAATGAGAACAACCTGCTGAAGGTGAGGTGCGGGGAGGTGCCTGCAGCACTGAGCGGGTCCCAGGGCTCAGACATGACTTATGTTGGGGGGGTTGAGCAGAAGAAGAAGGGAGAACGAAGTGTGGGGTGACTGGGGGGGAGTGTGGTGCCCCACACAGGGCAGAGCCATTGCCCTGGGGCTGGGCAGAGCAGCCTGAGGCTCTGGCTGCTGCCAGTGGTGATGTGCTCCTGCCAACACCACGGAGCAGCTCTGCCCTCCACACTGGGGGTTTCCTTGGTGTCGGGGTTTAACTCCAGCCAGCAAATAGGATCATGCAGCTGTTCACTCACTCCCCTCCCAGTAGGGTAGGGAGAACAGGGATTACAAAAAAAAAAAAAGAGAGAGAAAAAAATCCCAACCTTGTGAGTTGAGATAAAGACAGTTTAACAGAACAGTAATGGAAGAGGAAAAAAAAAAAATAGCCTTGGTCCTCCTTCAGACAGGGGGCTCCGGGTGCCGACTGATGCAGACTGATTAAGGCGTTTATTGATTAACGAACGCACCATGAGGAAATTGGCAAAGCAGCAAATAATCTAATTAACGGAATAACATTCTGCTAATATTAATTCACAGACATCTAATTATGCAGATTATTATGCACAACTGCAAAGCTGTTAATGATAGCTATTAAGTCTGATGAGTCACAGACGTGGCCACTGATGAGTTACGGTTCTATAAGTGCTGACCTGCTTCCCCCTTCCCAAGTCTTACCACGTGCTCAGCTGGTTGTCCAAGGGCTTTCCCTGGTTTCCCAGTGCAATTGGGACATCACTGCTCTCTGTGCTCCCACTCTTGGAGGATCCACCCTCTGGTGGTTTTGGCTATAGTTTTATGCCTTGTTTGTTTGTGCCCTTCTTTCTGCTGCCTTTACGTCTCATTTTCTCCTCGATTCCTCCCAAATAAACACCCCGCCCCTAATGACCTTCTCCCCATCGGTCCCAGGGAGCCCAGATGAAGATGGAGCTGGCAAGCCTGACGCCTCTGCAGGTACCCAAGATCTCCCTGCCCAAGAACAGGCAGGGAGAAGGTCTGGCCACACAAACGCTGTACCGCAAGACCAACCAGCTCCTGGAAACCCTCTACCAGATGAGCGCCAACGCCAAGGTTGTGGACATGAAACAGACAAAGTCGAGTAGGTCCTACACAAATGTTCTTTAGATGAAGCATCTGGGGAGCAAGGGGGGTCGTGGGCAGCTGTGAGTTGAAGGCAGCTTGGCCCACAGTCTGTGAGCAACCTCTGCGTCTTCCCTCTGCCCCGGGGAGGGACCAGCACCTCCTTCCCCTCCCGCCAGCATCTAGAGGAGGGTTTGCTCCAGGGCAGAGCTCCAGCCTACCCCTTTAGACCTGCCCGTGAGGGATCTGCTCTGGTGGCAGTAATACCAGGGCTTCCCTGTGCAGTGGGGAATGGCCTTGTGTCCCCAAGAGGCAGCTGTCCCTGTCCCCCTGGCTGTGGGCAGGGACAGGGACAACTGTCCCTGGGACAGCCCTGCCGGACACCTGTGTCTCTCATCTCCTGTCTTCTGCAGCAAGGAGTTCGTCAGCGCGGCTGTTGGAGCAGACGGCCCGCCTGTGGTCCCTCAAAAACACCATCGAGACCCTGAGGGTAAGGCAAGCTCCTGCCAGGGGAGCTCTTCCAGCTGCTGCTGGGGCGAGGTACTGGCCCAGGCTCCCCCCTTCCCCTTCCAAAACAAGCCTCTGGCTTAGGGGGGTGAGGGGACGAAGGGCTCTATGGGGCAGCAAGGAGTTCTGTGGGGCGGTGACGGGCTCTGCAGCTGCAGGGCAGCAGCATGGTTCTGGAGGTGACCCTGGTTGTGCTCTTTGTGTGTGTCCCCCTCCCACCTCACAGGATGACACGATGAGAGAGACAGTGCAGCAGCAGCTGGGTGCCAGTGTCCCCACCAACTTTGGCATCTTCCCCTCTTCCTCCTTCCTGAAGGTGAGACCCCTGGGCCGAAGGAGATGGGTGGTGGGTCAGGAACCTCTCTGCTCCACCCCCTCCCCTGGGCCTGTCCTTGGCCACTGGATGGGGGGCGGGAGAGGCACGGTCCTGGCCACCCCCCACCCTGAGGACATCTCTGCTCGCTCTCGCAGGCCAAGCAGGAGCAGGAGGAGGGCATGGCGTACTACGGCAAAGTGACCTTCCCCTGCCCGCCGGGGCACAGCCAGGCGCACCGCCTGCTCCTCACCCCCGAGCTGCTCCACAAGCTCCACAGCCACTTCGGCTCCTAAAGCCGGCAGCCGCTGCCGTCCCCCCCCAGCTCCTTCTCCTCCTCCCGGGGGACCCCAGCCCCCACCCTCCCTCCTCTGCTGCCACCGCTGTCAGACACTACGGTCCCCACGCCCAACCGACCCCGGGACACACACACTCTCCCCCGCCCTGCGGCCCGGGCTGCACTGGGGGTGGTGGAGCCCCCCGCTGCCGCTGCGGGGCTGCTGCGGGCCGAGGTTGGGAGCATGACCGGGACTGCGGGTCTCCCCGGCCTCGGCATTCGCTCTCTCGAATAAAGCTGCTCTGAACTGGCCCGCGGCCCCGCGCCTTCCTGCGCCGGTACTTGGGGGGACCGGGGCCTGGGAGGGAGAACACGGAGGGGGACTGGGGCCGGGGCTTGGCGGGGGAGGAGGTGCCCGTTCCCGCCACGTGCGCCTGAAACGGCGCGGCGGGGAGCGGAGCGCGGGAAGGAAGGGGCAGGAGGCTGGCGGGCGGCACCCTATTGGTCGGAGAGCAGGAAGGGGCGGGAGCCCGCGGCACGTCCCAGGCCTGATTGGAAGAAGCGGCGAAGGGAGGCGGGAGGACCCTGTCCTCTCTCTGATTGGCTGGGGGGAGGCTCCGTCGACAGCAGTCTGCGCTGATTGGCAGAGGGGCGAGGAGGAGCGGTCCCTGATTGGCCGGGGGCGGGCTTCCGGCGGGAAGCTCCCAGTTCCGGTCGGTGTCGGCAGCGGCGGCGGGATGGTGAGTGTTCGCCGGGCCGGGTCGCCTGCATCCGCCCGCATCGGGCCGGGCTGGGGACTGCGGGGGCCGGAATGGGCGTGCGGGGGTCCGGGGCGCGGGGGGCTCCCGTGCCGCGCCGGGGCGGGGGGAGTAAGGGGCGGGAGCGGGGCGTGCGGCCGCCCCGAGCCTGCGGTGACCGGTGCCGGTGCAGGTGCTGCTCCATGTGCTGTTCGAGCATGCCGCCGGGTACGCGCTCTTCGCCGTGCGGGAGGTGGAGGAGATCAGCCTGCTGCTGCCGCAGGTACGGACCGGTACTGGAGCGGGGGGATGGAGGACAGAGGGATGGCGGCGGGTCCGGTGCCGGAGGCGCGCCTTCCCGGGTGCTGCCGACCTGCTCGCCGTCCCGGGGAGACTTCTCTGGGGGCGGCCCCGTTCCCGCGGGGTGCTCCGGTGGCCGCCCCGTCCCCTCGAAGGTCTGACCGGCGCCGCCCCCTCCCGCAGGTGGAGGAGAGCGTTCTCACCATCGGCAAGTTCCACAACGTGGTGAAGCTGGTGGCCTTCACCCCCTTCAAGTCGGCGCAGAGCGCCCTGGAGAACATCAACGCCGTCTCCGAGGGTGAGCCGGGTGGGGAGCACCGGGGTCCCCCCCGCGGGGAACCGCATGGTCCCGCTGACACACACACACACACACACCCGACCTCTCCCGCTGACACCACCCCCCACCTCCCCCCAACCTCCTTTCCCCCCGCAGGGATCCTCCATGAGGATCTGCGGCTCCTGCTGGAGACCTCCATGCCGGCCAAGAAGAAGAAAGTGCTGCTGGGAGTCGCCGACGCCAAGATCGGGGCAGCCATCCTGGAGGAGTTGGGCTACCAGTGCCAGACCGGGGGGGTGGTGGCTGAGATCCTGCGGGGTGAGTCCGGCTGCGGGGCAGGGGACAGAGTGGGGACACCCCTCCTGCATCCCCGGGGGTGGCGGGTGGTGACGGCCGTGTCCCCACGCAGGGATCCGCCTGCACTTCCACGCGCTGGTGAAGGGTCTCACCGCCCAGTCGGCCTCCAAGGCCCAGCTGGGCCTCGGCCACAGCTACTCCCGGGCCAAGGTGAAGTTCAACGTCAACCGGGTGGACAACATGATCATCCAGTCCATCAGTCTCCTGGACCAGCTGGATAAGGACATCAACACCTTCTCCATGCGTGTGCGGTGAGTGGGGTCCCCCCTGGGGTGGGAGGGTGGGACAGGTCCCCTCCCCACGCTTACCGCAGGCTGCTGCTCCTCCGGCTGCCTGTACAGAACGGGGAGGGAGAGCAGCGCCTCCAGCACGCCCCAGCACGGGCAACGGTGCCGTGGCTGGAGTGTGCCCAGTGGGGGACACGTGGGACATGGGACATGTAGGGGGTCGGGCCATGGCACTGACGCTGTCCCCTGCAGGGAGTGGTACGGGTACCACTTCCCCGAGCTGATCAAGATCATCTCGGAGAACTACACCTACTGCCGGCTGGCCAAGTTCATCGGGAACCGCAAGGAGCTGAGCGAGGAGAGCCTGGAGGGGCTGGAGGAGATCGTCATGGACAGCGCCAAGGCACAGGCCATCCTGGAGGCCTCCCGCTCCTCCATGGGTGAGTGGGGACAAGGGGTGGTGGCTCTACTGGAGTGCTGTGCTCCCCAGAGAGCGAGCTGCAGCAGGAGGGGCTCCTGTCTACCCTGAGAGGTGGCCGCTCACCCCCCGGATGCCCGTCTCACTAGGGATGGACATCTCCCCTCTCGACCTCATCAACATCGAGAGCTTCTCCAGCCGTGTCATCTCCCTGTCTGAGTACCGTAAGGGCCTGCAGGAATATCTGCGCTCCAAGATGAGCCAGGTGGCTCCCAGCCTCTCGGCCCTCATCGGGGAGGTGGTGAGTGTGAGCGTGTGTGTCTGTGTGTGTGTCAGTGTGCACACCCCAGGCCATGGAAATGATGTCTGAGTGAATCTGTCAATCCACTGAGCTGTCCTGCTGACACCTCTCACTGCTGATCCCTGGCCCGGGTGGGGGGGCTGTGTGCAGCCCTGGGGGTGGGCTCCTGCAGCCATAACCCCCCTCCTCTTCCTTCGCAGGTGGGCGCCCGCCTCATCTCCCACGCCGGCAGCCTGACGAACCTGGCCAAGTACCCGGCCTCGACGGTGCAGATCCTGGGGGCTGAGAAAGCCCTCTTCAGGTACCGCTGCGGGGTGGTTGCGGTGATGGCAGGTCCCTGGGCCACTGGCCGCGATGCGCCGGGCCCCCCCTGCCTCGGCTGCGTGTGACCGGCCAGCCCCAGTCTCTGAGCGACCACCGTGGCTTTGTGTCTTGCGGGTGCCTGATGGTGGGGCACCCCCAGAGGTTAGCGGGGTGTGGGGGGAAGGCATCTCTCCCGTGGGTCATTCCCTGCTGCCTACAGGTGGAGCCGGGGCTGCTGGTGGAGGAGGGTGGCCGGTGGGGATCACCAATCCAGGGGGTGTCCTCGGCCCTGCGTGTTCCCGCACTGCCCCTGACAGCTCCACCGGCTGCTTCCAGGGCTCTGAAAACGCGAGGGAACACCCCCAAGTACGGGCTGATTTTCCACTCCACCTTCATCGGGCGAGCGGCTGCCAAGAACAAGGGCCGCATCTCCCGCTACCTGGCCAACAAGTGCACCATCGCCTCCCGCATCGACTGCTTCTCAGGTGCCCGTGGGGACAGGGCGGGCAGGGAGAGGGACAGGGACCCGGCTGGCTTCTGCAGTGATGGGAATATTTTTCGTCAACAGCATCTCACTCTGTGAATGGTGACTCCTGTGGTCTGAGCAGAGCCGGGGAGGGAGGAGGAGAAGGAGGAGGAGGCTGTGGGGCAGGGAGTGCTGAGCCCCCTCTCTCTTTGTCCCCACAGAGGTCCCCACCAGCGTCTTTGGGGATAAGCTGCGGGAGCAGGTGGAGGAGCGCTTGGCCTTCTACGAGACCGGGGAGCCTCCCCGCAAGAACCTGGAGGTGATGAAGGAGGCCGTGGTGGAGGTGAGGCTGCGTGGAGTGGGGCCGGGCCCTGCTGTCGGAGGTGATGTCAACCTGCCATCCTGACCCACCATGGAGGGAAAAGACTGATTTAATGAGGCTGATCCGACAAGGGCTGCTGGGACGGGTCCTGGGCTGGGAACTTCTCCTGTGCTGATGAGCTCCTTCTCCTCTGGCAGGCGAGCGAGGTGGTGGCTGAGGTCAAGAGGAAGCAGGAGAAAAAGGAGAAGAAGAAGAAAAAGCGGGAAAAGGAGAAAAAGCGGGAGAAGGAGCGGTTGGAGGCCTTGGCTGCGGCTGCAGAGGAGAATTCCGTGCTGGAGATAGAGGTGAAGGCAAGGGGGTTGCAGGGTGGGTGTCCTCCAGTGAGGGGGCTGTGATGGGCCCAGCCCTGTCCCGCTGCCTGCTGGGCTGGTGGAGCAAGGGGTCCTGGGTTTTTCTCACCTGGCTGTCATGCAGCTGAGTGGGATTTGTGGGATGGTGGCCACAGGGGTGAGGGAGGCAGGATGTGGGGCAATCTCCCAGCTCCCCAGGTTGGGAATGGCTCCCACTGATCCAGGTTTCTCCTCAGGAGAACAACATCGAGCCAAAGAAGAAAAAGAAGAAGAAGCAGCAGCAGGAGCTGGAGGTTGAATCCGAGGAGGAGATGGAGGTTGCTTCAGAGCCAGAGGAGAATGGGCTGGAGGAAGAGGTTTTGCCCAAGAAGAAAAGGAAACTCACGGTGGAGGCTGATCAGGAGGAGGAGAAGAAGAAGAAAAAGAAGAAGAAGAAGGAGAAGGCCAGGGACTCGGAGGAGGACTAGGGGAGCAGGGTGGGGCTGGAGCCCAGCCATGCTCCAGCAGCAAGGACTCATGGACTGGTAGGAGCTTAGCCCAGCGTGGTTTTGTGTGCAGCCCCTCTCCTGGCCACTGGCGTTTCATGGCAGCTGCGTGCCCGGCCGTGGAACGCCATGGGGCGGCTGCATTGAACACGGTTTGTTGTCTGGGTGGGTCCCTCGGCCAGGCCGAGGTGGCAGCAGCCCCTGGGGCAGGGCCAGAGCCTGGCTGTGCCTTACACAGCATTGTCTCCTGGAGACCCTCCCCAGGAGTGGAGTGACCCAGGCTGCGTGTAGCGCCTGACGGGGCCGTGCCCGCTGCCTGCGTGGGGCAGGACACTGCTCGGGGTGACTGGACCTCAATAAAGGCCTGAGGTGGTTGATCCTCTTCCATCTTGTTTTGCTGCAGCTGATGCAGCCAAAAAGGGCACAGGCAGGAGCCCCTGGTAGCATGGAGCTGTGGCTTCACTTGGCCTCCCTTATGATGGTGGGAGGTGTGACCATGCTGTCCCCGCTCCCAGCAGTGGGGACACCACTTTCCCCAGTTCAGCTGGGTGAGGGGGACACGATGGCGCCACGTGTGTCGGAGGACGCCTGCAGACCCCCGTGGTGCTGCAGAGGCCACTTTTATTAGAGGGAAGCAATAAGTTACCGGGCAGGCAGGGCGGGAGCAGGGAGGATGAGGCGAGCGGCCCTAGACATCCAGGGCCCCTATCACGGCTTGGGTGAAATCCAGGGATGTGGCGTAGCCCCCCATGTCCGCCGTGCGCACCTGCAAGGAGAGGGGAGCGTTAGCACGAGGGAGGGGGCCCCCACAGCACGGCAGGGACCCCCTGGGCCCATGCTGGGTGCTGTGGCTGCAGGACCAGGCCCCCGCAAGGCCCTTTGCAGCCCCTCTTAGGAGGGTCCCCAGTGAGGAGGTGCAATGGGGACAGGCTGACAAAGCGCACCCTGCCCCACACCAGCTGAGAGGGACATTGTCCCCTTTCCCCAAGCTCTGGTGCACCCTAATCTGTGCGTGTGTTGGGGTGTGACTGTGAGGTGCTGAGCCTCTTGCCTCTAGTTCTAGTGCAACCTCAGCCCCCTCTGGGGCAAGCCCCCATTGCAGGAGGTGGTCAGTGACTGCGCAGACCCTCTGCCAGCGGTTTGAAGGGGTGGGGGAGGCAGGGATCGAACCAGAAGACTTCATGGCAGTTCCCCCCAGGCAGAGGCGTTCCCTGGGCTCACAGACACCAGTAAGCTGGAAGGAAGGGTGAAGGGCTGGCAGTGGTGGTGTGGGACCAGTGCTGAAGCCCTGCTCCTACTGCTGCAGGCAGGGCAGGGCCCATGCTTGCTGCCAGCCCAGCTTCTGGCCCCAGCCAAGTGCCCTCAGCCCCACAAGCTGCTCTGTAATCCCCCAGGATTTGGGCCAACCCCAAGCCGTGCTGGTGTGGTGCAGGGCAGGGGCAGAGCCAGGTGAGGAACAGCACCTGGACTGGGCAGGGGTGGAGGGAAGTGTTGGACCCTTTATTTGCAAACACGAATACAAAGCACAGCATAAAATACACACCCCAGTCGCTCGCTCACACACACAGCACCCTGTCCCGGCTGCCACCTGCCAGAGCAGAGCTTCTACAGTCCCACCAAATGCTTTGGCATGGCTGCTGGTCCCCAGCTCCATGGGCTCCCACAGGGAGCCACAGGGGCTCTATGGGCATGCCCTGCTGGTCAAAGAGCTCCAGGTGCTGGCCTGGAGGGAAGGTCCTGGGCTCTGCCCTACAGAGGGGTGGCTCAGCTCAGAGCCCCCTGCTCCTTGGAGCAGTCCCCTGGCTCTCAGAAACCAGCCACAAATGCATGAAGTGGGGGCAAAGAGAGCAGCCCCCTCTCCCCCAGCACACTCCCTGCACTGGTCTCCAGGAGGTGACAAAGCCTCACAGAGCAGGGGCCTCACTCTGCACAGCGTGTGCCTGGATGCGAGGCATCTGCCCTCTGGTCCCATTTATTGCTAAAAACCTCTGCAGGCAGGAGAAGGTTCCTACAACAACCATGGTCCCCACTGTCCCACGAAGCTGCCTGCTGAGTTTGGGGCACTGCCCGTCCTATCCTGAGGAGCCCTAGTGGGCCCTGAGATCCACACTGCCCTCCTCACCAAAGGGAGCCTGGGGATCCTCACTCCCAATGGGGCACTGCCCTCCCAACCTCCAGTAATCCCCACTGGGGTGACTGGGGGCGGTTACTGGGCTCTGGGCTGGGCAGGAAGAGAGCTGCCTTCCTCCTCCTCCTCCTCCTCCCCTGCCCCGGGGCACCAGGGAACCTCGGCCAGGGTGAGCTGCGCCGGGTGGGGAGGGGGAAGGAGGTGCTGCTGGGCTGTAAAGCTACGGGAAGCTGCTGCAGGGTGCAGTGAAGACCCCGGGGCCAGCGGGGTTCCTAGACACCATAGTGGGGGTGCAGGTTGTCAATCACAGACTTCACGAAGTCAGAAGTGGTGGAGTAACCGCCCAAGTCCCGTGTCCGAACCTAAAAATCCAACACAGGGAAAGGGGAGAAACAAGGGAGAAACGTGATTGTGAAACTGAGTGAAACGACTGGGGGAAGGGAGAGGAGAGCAGCTTCCCTCTATGCACCCTGACGGGCAGCCCACGGAAAAGTGGCCATCTGATGTCCCCCAGACCTTCCCTAGCCAGCAAGCACCCTACGGGCAGCAGGGGACAAGCACAGAGGGGCTGTCACTGACTGCAGCCACACTGCACACACGGGGGGTTCCCAGCCAGAGAGGGGGCGAGGAGGTGGGAGACTGGCTCTTGTCCCTCACGGAGAACACACAGCAGCTCGCTACCACGAACACACACACGGCTACGGCCACGTAGCAAGGCCCGCTGCCCAACACTCACTTTTCCCACTTTGATCACCTTCTTCACCGCATCCGCGATCAAATTGGAGTGATATTCCAAGCTGGAGAGAGGAAAGGAGATGCCGGTCAGTCCCTCCGCCGGCCCCCGCTCCACTCCCCACCGCACCCTCCCTCCCCCTGGGGGGAAAGGGACCTACTTGAGGTGCCGCAGCATGTTGGCAGCCGAGAGCAGCATGGCAGTGGGATTGGCGATGTTCCTGCCCACCGCCTGGGCGAAGGGGTGGCGGGCGCCCTGCGGGAGGAGAAGCCGCGGTCACGGACCATCTTCCACACCCCCTGCTCCCCAGAAACCACCCCCTCTCCCCTGATAACCCGGGGTGCTGAGACTCCTCACCATCTCGAACACGGCGTACTCGGCGCTGTAGCTCTCCCCAGGAACCACGCCAGCACCTCCCACCAAGCCAGCTGCCAGGTTATCGATGATGTTCCCGTAGAGGTTTGGCATGACCAGGACGTCAAACTGGTAGGGGTTCTGCACCAGCTGCATGGAGGGAAGAGGGAGATGTGAGGCCCTGCACGTCAAACAAGGGCTGCAGGCAGCTCTACAGCCCTCAGGACAGGGTTACACCACTGTGGTGAAGCAGCACAATCCTCTGTGTTTGAAAACATCCCCAAACTGTGCTCAAGTGACAACTTAGAGCACACAGAGTCCCACTGAAATTACTTGGGAGCCAGAGGCCTATGTCACTTGGCAGAGTTTTGCAAGCCCACATGAGACACAGTTGTGCCAGCAGAGGTTTAGACTGGCTATTAGGAAAAATTGCATCACTGAAAGGGTTGTCAAGCCTTGGAACAGGCTGCTCATGGAAGTGGTTAAGTCACCATCCCTGGAGGTATTTAAGATGTGTAGATGTGGCACTTGGGGACACGGTTTAGTTGTGGACTCGGCAGTGTTAGGTTAGCGGTTGGACTCAATAATTACTATTTCTCTGTGGCTCTGGGGCAGGAAAGCAGGATCCTCACCTGCATGCAGCAGTTGTCGATGATCATGGTGTCAAACTTGATCTTGGGGTACAGTTCTGCCACTTCTTCACAGCACTGCAGGAACAGCCCATCGCCCAGTTTCCTGAGAGACAAGAAATATATCACAGGGTTTGCAGGGCAGCAACGTGTCCTGGTTTCAGCTGGGAGAGAGTTAATTTTCTTTCTACTAGCTGCCGTGTTTGAGATTTAGTATGAGAGTCATGTTGATAACACATATTAGTTTAGTTGTTGCCAAGTAATTTTTATATTTAGTCAGGGACTTGTTCAGCTTCCCACAGAGGCTGGGAGGGAACACAGCCAGGACAAGTTGGCCAAAGAGATATGCCATACCATAGATGTCATGCTCAGTGTATAAATAGGGGTTGGCCAGGGGCAGGGACCCACAATTGCTGCTCGGGATGGGCTGGGCAATCGATCACTGGGTGGTGAGAGCAATCGTATTGCAACACTTACTTTTTTTTTATTCTTTTACCATTATTATTATTTTCTCTTCCTGTACTGTGCTATTAAACTGTCTTTATCTCAACCCATGAGGTTTTTTTCTCCTTCTTCTCCCTACACTGCCGGGTTTGGGGAAGTGACTGAAAGGCTGCATGGTCTGAGCTGCCTGCTGGAGTTAAACCACCACACAGTGAAATCCTGGCAGCAGCGGGTAATCCAATAGCAGCTGGCATCCCAGTGCAGCAGGGCAGGGGAGGGCAGGCAACCCCAGAGCACCCCACAGCACTGCACAGCCACGGGTGGTGAAATCTGGGCCCAGGGGAGCAATGAGGGATCAGCTTTCAAGGCCTGAGCTTCTCCCCTTCTCAGCTGACAACCTCAAAGATGCAGTTGGGCCTCATGCTGGAGAGGAGACCATACAGAGAGGAAAAAAACCACCACTATTCCCAGGGAAAGCCCAGCCTCTCCAGAATCAAACTGGCTGTGCTCTGATCGGGATCAAAAGCTGAGAGTAACAAGGTGCCAGACACACAGCAGCTGTGTGTCCGACAATCAGACCCGCTCTCGTGGCACTCACATGATGTTGGCTTTGTGCACAGCCGTGACCTTAGAGCGGCCTTTTTTGGTGGCGTAGTCAAACGCGAACTTGGCGATGCGCTGCGACTTGGCCCGGGTGATGATCTTCAGGCACTCAATGACCCCCTTTGCACTCTGGAGAGGAAAAGGGAGCATCAGCAGCCACCAATGCACCCAGTAGCCCAGCACCCTGACTCACCAACCCACACCACGCCGACAGGCCTGGCACCTCGGGACAGAGATGAGGCATCTTCGCCTTTGTCACCCCCCAACGAGAGGTTCCTTAATACCCATGCCCCCGTTTTTTGGCATTATCCCTCCTGCAGCCCACCAACATCTCACCACCACCATCCTCATTGGGTCTGTGTATGTATTCACATCCCTGAATACTCTGCTAATTCCATCACTGCTCCAGCCAGTTCCTCGGTATGGAAAACAGGAATGTGTCCCCAGCGGCAAGGAAAGCCACGCATCCCAGGGCAGGTTTCCCTGTCCTTCAACCACCAATAACCCCAAACAGAGCTCCTGCCTGCTGGAGGAAGGCTCCTGTACCTCATGTTCCAGAGAGCTGTACTCCCCCTCCGTCTGCTCACGAATGATCACAAGGTCCAAGTTGTTGTGGCGTGTTTTATAGCCTGGTAAGCTCTTCACATGGACAACATTTGCAAACAAGTCTAATTTGCGCCTGGGAAAGAAGCAGCAGCAGATTCAGCATTCCAGCACAAGCTACTGCTGGGACAGTGACTGTTCCCTACAAGTACTGGGGGTGACAGCTGGTGATGACACAAACAGCTCCCCACCTCCTAAGATGCCTTCCCGTGGCTCTGTCTCTCTCCATCCATCTACCTTTCCTCTCACAGACCATGAGATGAGCAAGCCACACCCCATCACAGCATGGCTTTGATAACTCTCTGTCGGACAGGCCACCACTGTCTGTTTTCCAGCCACCCATCACCTCATCTCCAGGACCCTCAAGAAAGCAGTCAGCAGGATCACACTCAACAAAGAGCTCCCAGACCCTCAGGATCTTCTGCTTCCCGATAGCATATGAGTTTCCCACCTGTCCTGGACTCCCTTTGGCTCCCCGTTCAGTGTCAGAACACCATGACCAAATGCAACACCGTTTTCCCAGCGACTGACATGTCAGTGAGGGACCAGGCTTACCTGAGCCTCATGTCGTAAGAAGCCAGCTCTCCCTTGTACTCCATGGGAGTGTGGATCTTGCCTGCAGGACAACATGGACCAGGAGTAAGAACACAGAGCGCACTGACAGCCGCTAAGGACATCCCCTGAGCCCAGGGGACAGGGCAGGGGGTGCTTCAAGAGAACCTCAGCCGAGTGTGGAGACTAATCTCTCGCTAGAAGGGCCACCGACGAGGCCCTTTGCTTCTCTGGGCTGTACAAGGTCTCATTTCTAGGGCAGAAGCCAGGTATAACGTCCCCTTTGATAAGCTCAGTAAATCAAGGACTGGTATTTTGCTTTTTAGCTTAAAGACAGTGTTTTGCCTTCTCCAGGACCTAATCACAGAAACTCATGCCATCTGGAAACACCTAATGGCACCTGAGAAAGGCAACGTTTCCTGCAGGCCGAGCCGAGAGCTCTTCCTTGCCAGACAGACCCCAAGTGCAAGTCCTTACCTATAAGGGCCACTTTACTTTCCTTCATAGAATCAACCACTTGATCCAGTTTCTCTTCGGAAGCCATGTTCTGCACCTCACTCAGGTGATGCTCATCGAAGACCACAGGGACGCTGGCAGCCTGCACGAGAGACACAGAGACAGAGCCACCGCCCCCTCGGATCAGAGACTCGGCAGAGAAGCTACACTACACGTTACAGAGGGGCACTGATGGGGGGCCTGGAGAGCTGGAGCCTTCAACAGTGCTGATAATACAGTGTTTTCATCACTGCTGAGTGGTGCCTACATGGAATCAAGGCCTTTTCTGCTCCTTACATCACCCCAGTAGCGAGTAGGCTGGGGGTACACAAGAAATTGGGAGGGGACAGCTGACCCAAACTGAGCAAAGGGAGGCCCCACACCATGTGACGTCATGCTCAGTCTATAAAGCTGGGGGAAAAAGAAAGGGGGGGAAGTTTGGAGTGATGCCATTGGTCTTCCCAAGTA
Source organism: Scolopax mira (assembly GCA_004320125.1). Classification (NCBI taxonomy): domain Eukaryota; kingdom Metazoa; phylum Chordata; class Aves; order Charadriiformes; family Scolopacidae; genus Scolopax; species Scolopax mira. The sequence continues at coordinate 32,089 of BJBW01000097.1, read as the reverse complement.
ACCATTATATATTTCTCAGTGGTGCCCAGTGACAGGACAAGAGGAAATGGGCATAAACTTGAGTAAGAGAAGTTCCACCTAAACATGAGGAGGAACTTCTTTCCTGAGAGTGGTAGAGCACCGGAAGAGGCTGCCCAGAGAGGTGGTGGAGTCTCCTTCTCCGGAGACATTCAAAACCCACCTGGGCACGTTCCTGTGCAACCTGCTCTAGGTAGACATGCTCCAGCAGGAGGGTTGGACTAGATAATCTCCAGAGGTCCCTTCCAACCCATATGATTCTATGATGCTTTCCCTGCTTTCCTGAAGATAGCTGAACACCTGCCTGCTGACAGGAAGCAGTGAATAAATCCCTTGCTTTGCTTTGTTTGCGTGTGCAGCTTTTACTTTACTTATTAAACTGTCTTTACCTCAACCCACAAGTTTTCTCACTTTTCCTCTTCTGGTTCTCTCCCCCATCCCAGCAGGGGGAAGTGAGCCAGTGGTTGTGTGGGGCTGAGCTGCCGGCTGGGGCTTTGCCAGACACCCCTCAAGCTGAGCCTATTTATGGAAAGGGTGAGATCCCAGGGTTTTCCCAACCAGTTCTCTTCCGCACCAGAGGAAACAGACGGGTCAGTCCTGCCGGTTCTTTGGATCAGCAGCATCTTAAAGCAATTCTGCAGCTGCTCTTCCTCCCTCCCTCCCTCCCTCCTCTGTCCATGCTGTCCCACCGAGGGGCAGGAGCCATTACCTTGAACACCTCCTTGACGGCGTGCATGAGCTCCGGGCCCACTCCATCTCCAGGCAGCATGGTGACCTGGAACATGCTCTCAGATTTGGCATTTTCGGACTGTGCAGGAAGCAAAAGAAGAGTCAGACCCTCTGTTGCACCCCAGAGCCTAATCCCCATTGGGACCCCTGTCTTGCAAGCTGCAAACCAGAGGAAGTTACTCACAATGCAAAGACTATCCACACCCACAGCATGTTTTTTGTTTTTTGGTTTTTTTTACTGCAATGCTAACAGTGAGCTTTAACCTGAAGAGCTCCTGCTCCTGTGCTGTTATGAACACCCCGCCCAGCAGAGACACCTGATATCCTGTGATCTACTGGCAACCTAAAGACCTTTTCCTCATGCAGCATTTCATACAGCATTTCCGGGTACAATCTCTCCCTCTGCACAGCAGAAATCCTTCTTACTGGGAGGTAACAGCACAATCTTGCATGATAAGATTTCCCTCCTTCCTACTTCATGTCCTCAGGATCTGCTAGGACTCCTGTGTGAATCTCATCTTCCTGTTGTATTCGCATTGTCTCAGCTCTTTGTTGAGCATGCTTTTTTGGGGGGGGTCCTGAACACAAAAATCAGTCTCAAAGATAATTCTAGAGATATTCCACACATGATCCACCTCCAAATCAACGCTGCCTGCTCCGCCACCATAGCTGCCTCCTATTTTTACATACTCCTTTTACTAATCCTCACCTTCTTTAGCCAGTAATTCCCCATACAGAGCTGATCCCCAGACAAGGGATTTCACAGAACCAGCCTCACAGACTAGACAGTTGCAGTTAGAGACAAGAATTTCATCCAACAATTTAATCAGACAACAAGAGGAATAAACAAGTAGCAACGTCAATACGACTCAAGAAACGCATGTGCATCAGTGACATGAAGTGCAGGCAAACGGGGATCACGTAAAGGCAAAATAAAAAAGTGAGTGTGAAAAGAAAGATGAGATAGTCTTTACTTTTGATTTAAAGACTCAAGTTCCAGGGCAGAAAACCTTGCCCAAGGTTCAGCAACTAAATTTCAAGAAGCAGCTAAGCATCTGCAGAGGGAACCAGAGCACGGGCCCATGGTCAAGGTCAAGGGAACAGTCTCAGTGCTGAGCCCTTCCCTTTAGTGTCTTAAATAATAACATACAACTTTTTCACTTATAAATGTGAACTGGAAATCCTCCTGTCAGTCTGAATGTGACAAACATGTTAATGCACTACCTGGCACTCCAGCTTTTTCTTCTTCTCACAGAAAACAAGTCATCCCTCCATTGCAGCTCTTATTTCCTGACCACAAAGTCTAAATAATGCTTGTATCTGCTAAGCTACCACTCACTCTTACTTCACTCAATCTCTAATCATCCCCACACTTTATTTCATGTATTCTTTTCTGTTAACTACTACAGGTAGGTACCGTAAGTTTAGGATTAAATGACAAGGACTGCATCAAAAAAATTTCACTCCTGCAATCAATGCTGCACTCTGACTACTTTGCTGGTTTTAGCTGTACCAGCAAAAAAAACCTCGCCAGCACAACCCTGCCAGCAGCTCCCTGCATGCAGGCAAGGCTCAGCTGCAAGCCAAAGGGCTGGAGAGGAACCTCCAGGGAAGAAAAGAGCAAGGACCAAGAACACACTGCTCCAAGAGGGAGAAACACTACTTCCAACAAGAGGACACTGTCTGGGAGCCAGTGTCAGGGAGGGCAGGGTGAACATGGGGCTTTCCAACGGCACCCATGGGGTGCAGGCAAGCAGAAACCCTCTCCTGAGCAAAGTGAGCTCAATCACACTCACAGGAACCATCCTATACCTTTTAGGTGGTGACAGCTTTCTGCATCTTCTGGCTACACAAAAGTCCTCCTCAGGAGCCCCCACTCTGGGCCCCTCATGTGCCCAGCCCCGCAGGCCACCAGCTCCCGCAACCCCAGCCTAAAAATAGCGAGAGTGTTTCCAGGGACGGCCACTGCCCCCCCTCCTTCTCCCAGTTCCCCTCCCCATGACACCACCATGCCCCACAGTGATCACCAAGGGCTGCCCGCGCTCAGTGTAGGCCTGGGGGCTCCAGGACCTCCACTCTCACCTTGGGCCGTGGGATCTGCTGGAGGGCAGCGGAGGAACACAGGCCCCTCCATGCCCCAAGGCTCTGGGCACGCAGGAGACCCTGGGGTGGAGGCAGCGGGAAGGTGAGATACAGGAAGCCCCAACTTGGATGTGCCCCCCCAGCTCGGATGTGCCCCCCCAGCTCCCATACCCTGACTGTTCTGCAACACCCCCAGTCGAGACTGAACCCCCCAGGTATGGGCTCAGCACCACCCCCACATTCCTCCCAGCCCAAACTAACCCCCACAACCCAGCCCGACCCCACAATCCCCAGCCCAAACACCCCCCCCCCAACCCAGACCCTGTGCCCCATCCCACTGACTTTTCCAGACCAGACTTACCCCCAAAACCACTCCCTAGGCCCTGTCACAGACTGACACTCCCCCTCCCCAATCCAAAATGACACCTCCTCTAGCCAAGACCGACTCTTCACCCCCCCGGCCCAGAGCCCCCACACATCCCGGAACGAACCCCATAGCCCAGACGGACGCCTCACCCAGGGAGCCCGGACTTTACCTCCATCCCAGACCGACATCCCCCGGATCCCTACCCAACCCTCACCACCCCCACCGCCCCCCATCCCAAGCCCCTAAGTCCA